>CM026288.1:11394274-11768313 GCA_014851415.1 Cnaphalocrocis medinalis
ATTTTAAAGGCAATAAAAACAGATGACGCGCTTGCTAGTTTGCCTTTCTGTATATCATAAAAAAATAAAAATAAGATTTATGAGCTAACAAAACATTAATTGGTAGTTAAAATTGCGTGCCCGTGTATCATTTATGTAAGTACGTACTCTTACGTACTTTGATATGATTTTATATCTCTTTTTTCTTTTCTAGCTTACAAACCCTAAAAAAAACAAAGCAAAAAAGAAAACTACCTCGAACTGAAAACAAGAGGCTTAATATCTCAGCAGCTATAAAAAACTACGGTCTAAATGCGCGATAAAACAATGTGATTCTCTTATTTGTGAGTTATTCGGGACATCCGCCGACTAACCTAACGTATGGTCATCAGATAATGCGCTTTATACGTTTATTATGGGACAAACTATGTCCGGGAATAAAGAGATTTTCGTGTTTACGACCATTTTTATTCCAGTTTTTGGGGTTCCGCGGAGATAAGGGAGGAGGATGGGCGCGTATCTCGAATGTGTCAAGTTTAGCGGCTTTGGGTGTCAGTTGGGGCACTTAGTGAACTTCTTATTTGGTACTTATTTGTAGCAGAAAGCTGAGGCATTTTGTATTGATTTTCTGGGTTTAACTATACTGATGAAATCGTTAAGGAGATGTATTCTGTAAGCCGCATTATGGATGTTACATGTAAATAAATGGATAGATAAATAAATAAAAATACGTTAATTGCTTCCCAAAACAACAACAAGTCTTGTCTATCATAACAATAAGAAAACGATGAAGTGTTCTTACTTATGTATCGGGTTGCCAGTCTAAGATGGCCGTCGCCGCAAAATAATGAATTCTAGTGGTCTATGTTGACTTATTCCCTCAATATTGACACCAAAAAAGCTTGCCAGCAACTCTTGCAGATCTGGGTTTATCAAATCTCGCCAGCGATAGCGTGGACGCCCCACTGATCGACGACCAGTAGGTTGTCTAAGATATGCCCTCTTGACGCCCCGATCTGATACCATTCTTTCAACATGGCCGAGCCATCGGAACCTATGTGCCTTCGTCTCTCCCAATACTAAGGTCCACCATCAGCTCTGAAATTTCGTAATTTTTTACGATCTTCCAACTGCCATCCGCTTAACTAATTTATAATTAAAGAAATATAACACGGAACCCTTGCAAAGAACAAAATTATATCAGAATGTCCCCTTACATCGTACACATTCACAGGCTTGTTAGTCTCGTGTCCAACTACGAAATTTTGTATGGAAATGCGTGTAATATGTATGAAATACGAAATTACATACAGAGGGGAACTGTTATTGGGATTCTTTATTTTTTCACATATGTAAATATTACAATACTTACGTGTTTTATGCCAAAGGAATATGAGTATAATAATATAGGTAGGTAGGTACATAATTCTGTATGGAGATTTTTTTATGTAATAGGTAGCACTAACCACCAGCAGGTTAACGATTGCCGCCGCACATAAGACACCTGCTAGCCCAGTGGAGTCACAAGGGCGCTGCCAACCTATGGCCCCCTTTCCCCGATTGGGTCTCCGGTACTCTCACTCACACGGACACACCGCGCAGGCGCTTTTATTGGAGTAATTGAGTAGGTATTGTGAAAAAAAATTGTTGTTTTATGTACTTATACGTAATTATATCAACAGTGGTCGGAATATATTCCCTAGGATATAACATAGAGCTGTTAATGCCACCAAATTAATTCCTAAAAAGTCTTTCTTATCTGTCAATTAATAACCTACTGTTATAAATCATTTATTTCAGGCCATAAACTTACTCTTACTCTTATAAGGTTTATAAAGCCACTTGGACTCATAATCCAAATTTAGGACAGAATGATAATATCTTAAGATTTTTTTTTATTTATAACGCAAAATAATACAAACTCAAATAGGGCAAGGTCGGCAGAAAAACATCTTTATCTTTGTGAAGCCTTGCTTAGAAGATGCCTTCATAAAACATACTAGATAAATAAAATGGTTTACGAAAAAGAAAAAATATTCAGAATATTCAATACATTCTTTACTGAAAGAACCGAGATTGAGAAAAAAGATTAATATCAAGTTAAAAAGATTTTAGATAATTATATTGCTCGAATATTTTTTTTCGGTGATATAAAAATGTTATTACAGTATCATAAACTAAAATAAGAGAACGTATCGAAAGTAAAGTGTTAGCCTATATCCTGTGCCACTTCTGGGCAAAAGCCTCCATTAAGTACAGTAAAGTATCAACCTATATACTGTCCCACAAAGGACTCCATCATAGAAATAAAGTCATCGCTACTATGATGGGATTAGGCTTAAGGGGCTATACGAATGAAACTAGCGCCGCCAACCTATTAACACTGATTGTGGCGAAAATATGATATTTTTGAAGAAAATAAAACATTACAGACTTAGATCCAAGTAAATTAGATTTTTCAAGATGCAATACAATATTTCTAACACGCGACAAGTAACAATAATGTTAATTATTGCTAAAAACGGCCACTATTAGCAATAATTGACATTATTGTTACTTATCGTGTGTTTTATATATTATATTGCATCTTGGAAAATTCAATTTACTTTTATCTAAGTCTGTAATGTTTTGCTTTCTTAAAAAATAACGTATTTTCGCCACAATCAGTGTAAATAGGTTGGCGGCGCTAGTTTCATTCGTGTAGCCCCTTAATCACCATGCTTGCTTGCTTAGATTGGTAATGATCCTACCTTAAACGTCAACTGTCGGATCCGACTCCCATTCCAGGCAACGTAATTTGGAATGTCGATTTCTACTGAGAAGATACCTGCAAGAAGTTTAGCAGTCTTTGATACAAATAGTGATAAGTTACAGATTTGAGATGGGTTGATGAGTTGAGAGATGGGCGGCGGCAATCGCTTGACATTGGGTGATCTGTCAGCTCGTTTGCTACCTATCACATAAAACAAACAAAAACAGAGTTCCATTCGAGAAAAAATGTTAATAAGAAGCCGACTAATTAGTTAATTGACACTGTTGTTTCTATGTGTGTACATAAATATGTATCTAATGTGTATGTGTCAGGAAAAATGTAGATAGATAGATATTCTTTACTGCACAGAAATAGAATACACGAGTGAAGCAACAGCTATAGACAGTACAATAAGGCGGTCTTATCGCTTGTAGCGATTTCTTCCAGACAAACCTTAGGTAGAGGGGAGAAAACAGCGTGTTGGCAATGTATGTCCTCTCTTAAAATCTAAATCAAATAAAACACTATAATTACTTGCTCAATCAGTTGCCTGTAGGTCTGCGAAGTTTTGAATCAATATAAGTAATACGATTTTTTTAACCACTCCATTTATCCTGAAATTTCTCACTCAAGTCATAAAACAAGCAATTTCAAATTCACCAGATGGCAATGATCGGTTTGCATATAAATTATAAATGGTGGGATAGGTACCTATACATAATGGAACATCGAAAGTTTTTAGGAGCAAAACGTTTGAATTTTGTGATTGAAAAGTTAATTTGAAGAGACGTAAAACACACAGATAAGGATGAAACAATGCAGGCCGTAATATTTTAAAGACTGTTGGATTATGTTTAGTAAGCATATCGTGTGCTTGTAAATCTGTCACGTCCAGGCAATGTAAATATTATGATATTGTCACACAGAAAACCGGCGTGAAGCAGCCCCTGTGCTGTGTTTCGCTGAGTGAGTGAGGGTACCGGAGGCCCACTCGGGGGGGAAGGGGATAAAAGGTTGACAGCACACTTGTAACTCCACTGGTGTTGCAAGTTTTCATGGGCGGCGGCAATTGCTTACCATCTGGTGATCCGCCTGCTCGCCTGCTACCTATCACATACAAAATGAACTAGTCACGTGATCGACTTTGTATCTATACTTACAAAGTTGAAAATCTATGCGAATTTCCAAAAGTCATGGAACAAAATGTTATTCAGAATTTATGAATAGAAGGCAAAAATAAATAAAAATATTCACACAACATCTCATACATGCATTGACTTGACTCCGTACTATGTAGCTTAAGCACTTGTGTATCAGATATCAGACAACAGAGGATCACAAATACAATACTTAAATACATATATAACACCCAGACACTGAACAAACACAAATGTCCATCACAAGAATGTTTGTCCACGGTGGGAATTAAACCAACGACCTTTGGCGTGCGACCCTGCCTCTTTCGCCAAAGTAGTAGTTTGGTAATGACCAAATGCACCATTCGGCCAGAAATTTTTTTATTTATTTATTACAACAACTCTTACACCTAAATAAAACATAGTGTCTACTCGAGATTAAAACTAAGTGCAGATTCAGTTACAGGCTGCCAAGGCTTGCAATTGTGAGGTAAATTATATACTTATTAATTCATTTATTTTACTATTTATGGAGGACAGAAACATATTATGTCTGCTCAACTACCATTTACCTGAGTAAATGGCAGTTGAGCAGACATATAAAAAGTTAATTTTTACTATTATTATTACTATTAGAGAGAGAGTCTGACATATTTTTTTTTAAATGTATACAAACTATTAGAGAAGACATCGATATCGTGCTTTTTCTGGTATTCATTGTATTGTCGTTGCAGCCTGTTTATTAATGAGTGGTGGCCTAGAAATCGTTAAAGTGATGTAAATGTTTACAGATACACCCTTTAATAACTACTTATATTAAAAAAAAACATCAATTTTATTAATGTCACGTCGAACCCCAGAAATATCTACCCAACAATTAAATTCCATAACATATTGTTCTCCCGATACAACGCCACAGTTTCTCGTAGTCACCTCCCCCTCCTAAATTACCCCCACAACTATAACCCAGCTATCAATTTATACGAAAATAATAGAACAAGTATTTGACCGCTTAATTCCGAGTGGTGGAGAAGAATGGTGAAGTTCCTCGATAATAGTTCAATCATAAAATTACGAATACTTACAAATAGTTCACTTTACAATATCGTCTCCTATATTTTTTATAAAGAGATAAATTTTATGGACATTGACAAGACTTAAATACGAACACAATAAAATAGTTTTATAATTTATTTTATTTTTATTTATGAGAAATATTTTCAGAAAGTGAAAAAAATATTTATGAAGAACACTAATATTACTAGCGTATAGAACCGCCGCAGTAACCCAGTTTTTTACACGATGAGTTGTTGCCGGCCGGCAACAACTTACTTACACGCCCTCTAACCCCGCGGGTGTCCGCCACCGCTTCCTTCGCGACAACTTTTTTGTTTGGCTAATCCCTTTAAGTACTTAGTACCTAGTTACAACTCATTGATGAAGAAAATAAAAAAAATACATTCCAAAGTTCGTTGTCCTACACGCTAGGCATTATATCGTATCGCGTCTCTCACAAACTCACCAAACTAACTTATTTTAGATTTAAAAGAGCCCTCACTCTCTTCAGTTCAGTGAACTGTTTGCTCGTCTCCATGGTGACGTCACGTAGGAACTTTATGGCTCTTGTACGATATTGTCCCAGATAAACGAGATGGTTAAAATAAGTTATTCCTTTTATTGTCCGGGTATTGTTGAGTGCATCTTGCCGTAATAGCTGTATTTTATTGATATTTTCCAATAAATAGCGATGTTTTGACGTTCAGACAACTTTGTTTGAAATAGTGACATTGTACGTACAGCTCCACACATAAAAGTACCTAAGTATACAAATCTGTCAAATGTCTTCGATTGGCTTGAAATCCGTTCAGTAGTTTTTGAGATTAGCTACTGTTATAAGATCACAGTAAGTCAAATTTAGGTAAATATGTTCAATTATTAGTAGCACACCCTTATTCGAGTCCGGTCGTTCTCAAAAAGAATCAATAGATGGCGCTGGGTGACAATTACATCGCGCAAGTTTTTCGCTTTTCCTGTACCTGCGCCTATAAGCATTGGCGCTATCTATAGAATTCACTTCTTTATAAAAAGAATAGATGTTTAGACCTAGCTTTTTTATACTTTATAATAATAATAATAATATGTACATTACAATATGTATGTTATAATCCCATTATGAATGTTAAACCTATAATAATACACAAGTCGCGTCAGGTGTTCATAAGAATACCCTCAAAGCATATTTTAAAAGCCACTAAACAAAATGTGCCACTTATTTTGTTTTGAGCCATCCAACCACTTGAGTATTCCACGTTTAAGATATGCGGCGGTACCCCCAGGCTGCATTCTCATAAGATTTTTAGTATTTTACGACGAGGAAATATTCAAATAATTTAAAAATTTACTCGTGCTTTGGTACATTTTCACTTTAGTACGACGCTGTTTTGGTGCTTCATGTCCTAGCTTGGTACATTATTTGTCCTTTTGTTTTATTTTATCTCGTGTAACTTATATTTAAAAATACAAGGTGTATCTGTGAACATTTTATCCCTTTAACTTTGTCTTAACCCATAATCAAAATTGTCCAGGGTGGGGATCGAACCCACGATCTTTGGCGTATTAGGCAGGGTCTCTACCAAACCAGCCAGTCTATGCAACATCAATAGGGTACCTATAGGTACTTTATTTAAAAAATAATACTATTCTCAAACTAAACTTCACGCGAGCGGCGTTTCGGGCGTCCACTAGTAAATAACAACAAAAACACATAAAATAAATCCTTCAATCAATATTCGGCTTTTATTAATCTTAGTGTCGAAATAAAATTATTTCATGTCATTTCATTTCATCTTAAACTTAACAATCAGCCACGTACAAACGATAGGTATATTTTAGTGCTCAAGTGTATGCCCACACACAGAAATACTCTCTATTCCTTTACTTGATTCGATAGGACACCAGTGTGACACGACCGTAGCGGGATCAGGCGTTCTTTTCGAAGCACGGGGGTACAAGACCGCCACCTTCCAGATTTCGGGCTAGCACTGTGAATTTCTTAACAGAAAAACTTGAGTACAAATTTTGGCCCGACCCGGGGATCGTACCTCAAGCGCAGCCGTCGCTTAAAAGTACGACATACATACTACGCCACTGAGACAGTCAATACTTACATAAAGTCTGATTAACTGAATGAATGAAATTAATCATCACTCATTCACGTTCTTATCTACTGAGCAACCCTCACCTGTTCATTCAACTTAAACCCATTCACGACCACTTTCATGATTTGAGCTTCATTTCATATAATTTCATTCCGAATAATCGGATTGCTTCACCAATCGAATCGTACGATGCAACCAAAACCGCGGGCTTCGCTAGTCAAACATAATCGCCCATGAAGTCATAAGTACCTACCTTTGCAGACTGGCGTATATTTTGCGCACGTTGAATGTAATCATAAAAAATCCTCTACTGTCTGATATAGTGTTGGCTATTGATAGCCCAATATAGACAGAAAGAAAAATCAATAGTATCGATAGTTTTGCCTTCCATGTTTTTTTTTTAATATTGAGGACAATTCAAATGATATCAACAGTATCTATTGTTACAGCTGTTGGCGACCACCGCTGACCACCACCGCTAACCATCACCTCATTATCACCTCTTTGGCTATCTGTGTAATTCAAATTCTTTCAGTGTTCTTTATAAGTAAAATAATTAAGTGAAATCTGTCATTACCTTCTGTACGTAGTTAGTTGTTTTCTAAGTGTTGATGTTTTCAAACTTGTAACAGTGCTCTCCTTCTGTGCTATTATTTAACTTCACAATATAAATACTTGTGCTGTGTGTTTTCCTTCAATTCTAATTATTCCCGCTCCATCCTCATCCATAGCCTCGAATCGTTCATCATCATCCGCCCATCAACTCCACCTCATTTGCAGCGAACAACAACCTTTCCCTATGGGCACCTGGACCGATGGGCAGAACACCTCAAGGCGCAAACATCATAGGTGGACTATACACCTTACCTAATGGCAGCCATGATTGGGACGGCCTGTGGGTAGACCACCTGCCTATACTCAACAGTGGGTGAATGTGGGCTGATATTATGATGATGATGATCCCTACCGATAGTATCGATACTGTTGACATTTGCAATATACTCGCCTAATAGATAAGTCTGCCACTTATCTATTAGGACTATTCTCTATTATTAGAGACGGATACTTTCAATATATATTTTTTTATGTGATAGGTAGCAGACGAGCAGGCGGATCACCTGATGGTAAGCAATTGCCGCCGCCCATGATAGACACCTGCAACACCAGTGGAATTACTAGTGCGCCCCCAACCTTCCCCCCGGGTGGGCCTCCGGTACCCTCACTCACTCAATAGCAGAAGTCTATTGGCGCCGTCAATAGATATTTGCAACACCCATCTTTTTATGAGCTGAAAACGCTAATCTGAAAAGGGCTAAAGGGCGATTGATGCCACCGATGAAATTACTCGATCCTTTATTGATGTGAACCAATTTATTAATCGGGTTCTCTGATTGGTGTATGAAATATGCTGTACGATAAACAATATCAGTATTGTCGATTGAGGATACAGCTGATAACTATTAGGTTAAGCGTTTCGAGGAAGGATATTACATCCTTTATAGAACTATATTAATTAAGACAACATCACTTAGGTAAATAAAATAAAGGAGTCCGGCGAAGTTCTATGTATTTTCAGTCTGCGGTTTAGGGGTCCCGTGCCTAGAAAAAAAATAATGATACTTAAAGAAGAACACTTAACTAAGAAAAAAGGAAATTGTTGCCACTTTTCTAAAGATGGGATTATAAAGGTATAGGGCCGACAAAGTATAGTCGTTCAAGGGTCATACATAAGGTTTTCGGCAAATGTCGGAAAATCGTATTTTCTCACAAGTGTCAGTAACTCAGTGTTGATTGACATTTTCCCATAGAAGAAAAAAATATCGTACAACGCCCCCCCTGTCAATGTTACTGAGTGGCCTTCAGTAGCGCTACCATGAGTTGACATCGAAAACTGACATAACGTAAACTATTGCTCTGTCTCTTTCAAATGCATCATAATGAAAGAGACAAAGCGATAGTTTTCGGTAGCGAGGATAGTATTTCTGAGTATTTCAAACTTGCACTGGCACTACTAGATTTTGGGCTACTAGCGCACTTGTGACTCAACTGGTGTTGCAGGTGTCTATGGGTGGCGGCAATCGCTTACCATCAGGTGATCTGTCTGCTCGTCTGCTACCAATCGCATAAAAATAAAAAAAAAACATGGTAGTGCTACTGATGCTTAACGTACTATAAATGGCACTCGATAAATCGATGAATGATCCTATGAATGATGACTATGAATTTGTAAGCACGAGTATGAACTCGTGCTTACAAATTCATAGTCCGTCAGGCGCGCCTACCTTACATGTGCACTCAACGATTATTTATAAGTACATAATGTTGCATGTTTACATCAGCGTTATAAAGGTATGGTAAAACAAACTTCGGTTGTGTAGGTATGACGTCATTTAATCAATTAAGTACATAACAAATTGTCTAAAAAGGCTGCAGGAGGTACTATATTACCCCGTCGACTTGCAAACCCCATATACCATAATATGCTCATGGTATGCGAACAGCAACCAACTGTTCGCTTACCTGCAACACAATAACATTATTACCCTAAAATAGCTTGTCGTCCTTGAATTGCTCTATCTACTACTATGTATGTATAGTATGACCTGCTGCCCGAATATCGAGATTTTATTCTGGCCCTTAAAACATATGGGTCAATACTATTAAATGCAGAGAGTATTTCACTATTGGCTTCTTCTTTCCATCTTCTCTGCACTTTCCTCGGATAAACGGTGTCGTCTTTTTCGATCAAGCAAGACGCAAAGAACAATGGACACATCGAAACGGCATTATACTAAATAAACCAAATCACTTGGAAATCAAATCCAGGGAAATGCTGTTGTCTAGGTTGAATCAATAAACTCAAAAGTCCAGAAAATACGCGAAAACGTAAATGAATAGATCACACATTTAAAACAATTTAAAAAGATGTCAAATATCATAACTATCAAAGTGACATTATGATTGACTCAACGTTTCGTTTTTTCCTCTGTGATGTGAGTTTTGTTCACTGAATTGTTTGCAAATTGAAAATAATTTAACTTTTTATTCCATGCTTTCAAAAATATACTTATAATAAGATAAAATAAACATTTTGTTGCTTAGTTTAATTAGTATGTTTCCAAATATGTATGGTGTCGGAAAACATGAAGACTGCTCTCGCCGGTCTTCTTTACACAATACCTCTGATTCCGTAATAAGTAGCTTAAACACTTGTGCTACAGGTATCAGACAACAGAGGAAACACAAATATGACACTTTAACACCCAGACACTGAACAAATACAAGAGTTTATCACACGAATGTTTGTGTAGGGTGGGTTCGAACCCACGACCTTTAGCGTATGAAGCAGGGCCACTACTTTTCGGGACCAGGACCAGAAACCATCGCAAAAATGTTTCGCCTTTTTTTTTCCCAGGGGAATCCATCATGGCCTTCACCTTGCCACATGTGGGGGACAAGGTGGTGTGTGGGACTCTAACCCTAACCAAAACACCTGGGGTGTCCATCTCAGCGCAATCGCGGTCGGATACCCCACAGCTGGGACTGGACCGTACCGCAAATCGCGTTCGCCACTTTGAGCCAAATGTTTGGCGCAATGCAGCCCTTCCCAAATGCGCGACCCACCAGGACACCCAGTAGGATTTTTTCCCTCGCGGAGTCGTGATACCGAGCAAGCCACTCCCCAGTAGTGGCATGCTCACGTACTCCGAAGCCCGTTTAGTCGCCTTTTACGACAGGCCGGGAATACCTTGACAGTATTGTTAAGGACCCTAGCCACAGGGCACAAAAAAAAAAGAAAAAAAAAATGTTTCGCCTTGGTTTAACTTTAACCTCGTAAGGCCCAGACGGAAGACACAATAGAAAATCAATTGTTTTGCCCTTTAAAGGGCTTTTGGGTCTTACGACGTTCAACAATGCCGTTGTTTAGGCATACCATTTATCTAGTACAGTAGCGCTACCATGAGTTGACATTGAAAACTGACATAATGTAAACTATTGCTCTGTCTCTTTCAAATGCATCACAATGAAAGAGACAAAGCGATAGTTTTCGACAGCGAGGATAGTATTTCAAACTCATGGTAGTGCTACAGATATAATGATATACGTTACGTGCCTGTTTAATACACTAACGGCACAAATTGGATCAAAACGTTTGCGCAGTTAATCAGGTGCCCAATAGGTAGGTGCATTTGTACACGATTAGTGGGATAATTAGAATTCAAATTAATCAGGTATAATTTGAATTCCTAGCCGGTCGTGTCACATTGATGTCCCGTCGATATTTGGATACTGGCGGACAACTGTAAAGTGAAAAACCTATAAATAGATTTTTTAAAAACACCCAACAAGTGGTCATACTTTATGCATTCTTAATAATAATTATAATTCTTAATCTTAGGTTACTGTCTGGTTTATACTATTTTAACATGAATTCTATGTATGTACGATAGTAATCTGTAAGTGTACCTATGATAAATAAAAAAATCAATTCTCCTACTCAAGCATTTTTCAATAAGAAATCTGTGGTAATATTTTGTGGTGGCGGCCATTTAATCTAACTAAGAACACTCCCTATTATAGCTTAAAAAACACATCGGTTCGTTCGTTTGGGAGCTACGATGCCCAGATAGACAGACAAACAGACTACCGGGCAGACACGTCAAACTTATCCGTCTGTTAGTCTGTCTGTCTGTCTACCATTCTTATACACTATTCGTAGAACCATTTTTAAAGGCCCTGATCAATACTCCGGGCCTAAGCTTATCTTTATTAATAAACTAATCTGTACCAAAAAGCGCTATATAACACTCAGAGCTAAATATAAATTATAAGCAGACATAAGGCAGATTTCCCCAGGCGCGCACGTGCCTGCGCAGCTCACCGTTCTTCATAATAATTTCTGATGCTTTAAGATTGATGATGGGCAACAAATTTTGATTGCAAGTAAAAAGTAAAGTATCAGCTTAGACAACTGTACTAAAAGTATCAGCCTATATAGTGTCCCACTGCAGGGCAAAGGCCTCCATCAAAGAAATCAAGTCATCGCTACTATGATGGGATTAGGCTTAATCACCACGCTTACCTAATGCGGATTGGTGATAACAAACCCGAGTTATGTTCGATAAATTCGAAATACTTTTTGCTCGACCCGGGAATTGAACCCGGACCCCGGGATCAAGGCTTTTTTTACGTGGAAGAGCCACGCTTCGGCATAAACGGGCCGCTGCGCTGCCAACCTTTTAAAAATGAATACTTACTTAAAGGTTTGCAGGTTCCTCTCACAAATGCATTGCCATTTTTTTTAAATCTAGGGTTTAGGACCGTGTGTCTTTGTTTCGTGTGTAAAAAATGTTATTTTCTTTGTAAGTACAGCCACACCTCAAAGTATAAATAACTGTCAGTTTTCTTCAATGAACTCTCATCTTACTGCCATACTCATTATGTTGAATATTCATCGAGGAAATTTGACAGATTGTGGTAACCTGATGTGTGGCTGACTGTAGGTTTGAGACCTTATCATTGAAAAAAATATTTCCTTGAATATTATTTAAGTGAGCCACGTGATCAAATGCTGGCTCTCTTCTGTTCTTTGAAGAAGCCAATTATTATGAATTGAAGTTAAGACTTTTATTATTGTAACATGTTTCTGTTTTTATCGTTTATGTTTTAGTTCTTTTTTAAATAATATTTTTACTTTTCCTTATCCGCGAACGAGTGTTTGACTACCTTTTGCTCAACCGTGAGACCTATTTTTGTTTTGAATTGTCGTGTCACTAAAAAATGTGTGACTCCAATGACATTTCAGTGTGACTCGCATGATTTTTGACATCCGTATTTTTGAATTTCGAAAACGAGCGTTTTGCAACGAGTGGTATAAACTACTTGTTTCCGTAAAGCGAGCGGACGCATTTACGTCAACGTGAAACGAGTTAAAACTATACTTTGACAAGCTTGGCAATAACCTAAGCGAGTGATTTCAAAAATAGGGAAAATTTTCGAATCATGCGACTTACGGGACGACGTGACTTGCAAAACGAGTAGTTTTGTTCAGACGAAGTGAAAATTCAAAAATAGGTCTCGTTTTACCTATTAACAGCTTTGACGACATAAAATACGTCTACATTTATTGTCACTCAAGCATATCGGCTCGGCATGTCCATAAATCTACAACAAAACTCGATATCCAGTCTAGAAGTGAACATATCAACTTCATGTTTAGTTTACTCCAACTTTGAGGTTCATAACTAATAGAGCAATTTACGGTTTAATTTGTACACGAATTCTACAGCACATTAATCAAAGCGAGTGTTCCGTACAAAATTGCATAAATCCTTTAAATACCGAAGTTGGGATGTCAGATTTGCCGCATCGAACTTGCAGCTTGCGCCATGTAAAGAGTGGCGCGTATTGAAATTAAATTCCAGGTTCTTTTCTGTGATAGTGATTGGCACACGAGTAGACGGATCATTGATGGTAGGCGATTGCCGCCGCCCATAGACACCTGCAACAGCAGTAGAGTCACAATTGCGCTACCAAACGTTAACCCCCTTTCCCCTCTGCGGCATCCAGTACGCTCACTCACGAAACAGCGCATTCAGGTAAAGTTCAAAATGGAACTTTGGACGCTAATTGCTGGACTATCAACCATTTGAACAGCATTTTTGTTCTACGAC
Organism: Cnaphalocrocis medinalis; assembly: GCA_014851415.1. NCBI lineage: Eukaryota > Metazoa > Arthropoda > Insecta > Lepidoptera > Crambidae > Cnaphalocrocis > Cnaphalocrocis medinalis. The sequence goes on from CM026288.1 coordinate 11,407,974, forward strand.
TTTTGGTATTTCGTCAAAAATTTTCTCAACAAAATGAACAAGTCACGTGACCGACTTTGCATGAGAAAGTCAAAAATATTTATGCGAATTTCCAAAAGTCGTAAAACAAGTAGTTCAGAATAGTAGAAGACATGGTTAAAGGGATGCGAATGTTACACAGATGCAACCTCTATATCTGTCGCTGAAATGTAGAGAGGACGCAGTGGAGTAATTAATAACCGCAGTCTTGGGTGTAAATATTTATTTACATAACGTAAAAGCAGAACAGAGTCTAGGTAGGAAGTTTCAGAGGGACACTTCAGAAAAACATACAAAAATCATATGCGGAATAGCATAAAAGTAATTGCCAGTTTCTGACTAAGATTAAGCAGGTTTTGCCTACTGTACCAAAATTAACACAATTTTTAATCTCAATACAGATTTAATGGCATCTCCCAGTGGGCGGAACCCTAACCGCCCATTACGCCGAGTCGAGCGAAACTCTAAGAACATCTGGACGCTTATCTAATATTGACCCGCCATAAGCTATCATTGTTAGCGCCGAGCTTCGACTTGTAATATCGTTTAAGAATAAGAATCGTAAGCTATGTAAATTAAAATAAACGAGCCGATAGAATTAATGTCAGTTGCCATGGCAACGTAAACTTATAACACTTTATATCTTGGCATTGATGCCTCGGTAGCTCAGTGGGTAGTGGTGGTAGTGGCTCGCAGTTAAAATCGACGGCTGCGCTTGGGACCCCGGGTTCGATCCCCGGGTCGGATAAAAAGTAAAAGTACCTCCTACACAGCCCACTTGCTGTCTAATGTCGTTCAGTCTTTAAGCTGGTTGCCGTAGGGTAGTCAAGAGTAGAATAAGAGTAGAAATATGTGATAGGTGGCAGACGAGCAGACGGATCACATGATTGGAAGCGATTACCGCCGCTCATAGATACCTGCAACACCAATAACGTTAATGTTTGGTTCCAAATAAACATTTCTTCTTTTTTTCTTTCTTTCAGTAGAGTAACTAAACAGCATAATCTGGATCTCTTATGGCAAGAGTGAATAGGGTTTTCTCGGGCTAGCATGGCCAACCGTAGAGCTCATCTTCACTTAACGTCAGGTGTAATCGAGGTCAAATGTTTGCCTGTCGTAAAATAAATAAAGAGCTCATCTTCACTTATGTAACGTCAGGTGTGATCGAGGTCAAATGCTGTCGTAAAATAAAAATAAAAACTTACACTGTGATACTTACTACGTCATCGTATCACGTTCGTGTAGCTACAGACCCGCGAGGTAACTCACCGCTTGTACAAGCGTTAACAGATGAGCATATAACCTCGTTCTCTCTCCGTAAGTCATCTCAGAAAATGCAAATGCTTCTGTGGGTGCAGGAATTATTTCATTCCGAGTACATTCTGTTTGCTGCCAGCGCTGATTAACCGGCAGCTAATTGAGTAACGAACTCTCCTCGACTTGCTAAACAGCGGGGAGATATGGCTCGAGGGTCTAGAGGGGGCGGTTCTCATTTCTCAATCCGCTATTTGAGTTTGGCTGTGTAGAATAAACACAGCATATGTGACTGTGAGATCAGGATCGATTGGAGTGATTGCACCCAGATGACCAGCGTGAAGTAGCATCTGCGTTGTGTTTTGTCGAGTGAGTGAGGGTGCCAGAAGCCCGATTAGGGAAGGTTAAAGGTTAGTAGCGCACTTGTGAATCGGCAGCGGCAATCGCTTACCATCAGGTAATCCACCTGCTTTCTGTCTCCTATCACATAAAATGTAATATCGCTTTTACATTAAATGTCTAGTTCTTAAGTTATGATTTTTGCGCAATAAAGTATATCTATCTATCTATCAAATTATTAAACAAAAATTAGCACCGTTTTTCCTAAAGTTGACCAACTTATAGTTCGGATTAATTTACGGTGACATACTACCGAATAAACTCAATAGCTACCTGATCCATTTCCAAATTTCTTTCTGCATTAGATTTCTACATTATCCCTGTCTCAAGATGCAAGACTTAAACGCGTGTATGAGGCCAGTGATGATATACAGTACCAAAACGTGACCGCTTAAGAAGGCTCAGTCACCCAAAGTACATTGAAGAGGACTATATATCCCGGAATCTACTTGCGTGATCGTTTCAAGAATGATGAGGTTTGAGCTCAGCCGTGGGTACTATGATGATTTGCCGGTCTGATGATGATGATGAGGTAGCCGTAGGTATTATTATTTATCAACTGCAACCACTGCAGCAGAACTGACAACCGTTGGAGCCGTAAAGTCCTTGAGTGGAGACCGCGACTCGATAAGCGTAGTGTTGGACGCCCTGCGACAAGATGGGATGATGACATTCAAAAGCTGGCTGGTGTGGGCTGGATGAGAGTGGCCGAAAATCGGGAGCGGTGGCATGCATTAGGGGAGACCTATGCCCAGCAGTGGACGAGTATGGGTTACTGATGATGAGGTATATTTATCAGGACGTACCTACGCCGGAGGAGCATTTTATAATATAAAAAAAGTAAGTCAAGGTTTTTTGCTTATCTGAATCGTTTTCCCAACTCGGACCACCCCCCGCCGCACAGTCGCGATTCTGTGCAAATTCGTTATCGCTGCTATTCTTGTTAAATATATTCAACTACTAATTGTGCTTATGTTACTAACTATGCCGCGCCGATACAACCGGGTAATTAGCTACGTCAACTGGTTTAGGGGTAATTAAAATGGGCCCATTATCTATTTTACATATCAAATACACGTTAAGTATTGGCATAGTGTAAATGGGTCCAGTATCAAGACAGGCTTCGGTTAGTATTGTTCTGATGGTCTTTTACACGGATTGTTAAGATTAAAAAAAAGTCATAGATTAGTCGCTTGCGCCCTTTAACGTCGTAAGGCCCAGAAGCAGACACAATAGAAAATCAATTGTTTTATGCCTTTTAAAAGGCTTTTGGGTCTTACGACGTTAAGACAGTTGACATGAAAATAATGTCATTAGCAGTGATCGGGTTTAAATGAAAAATTATTGATGAAATCTTATTATGGACATGCCGACGTTCCTGCATTGTATTACAAATTCATATTTTTTATGCTATGGTTGGATCTTCGTATACGTGAAACATATAAAATATTGTGGAACATACATATTGACCTTCCGAATCAGCGGTAGATTATAAAATTTGACATTCATAAATATTCTGTAAAGGACTTAAATTGAATAAAGATATTTTGATTTGATTTGAATAAACCAAGATGATACATTGGACTATAGCCCTCCAGCCAATACCACCCGACTCAGCGGAAGGTCTTTCCTTTCACGGGGAACATTCCTTCCCCAAAACCAACTGAGTTCTGATTTCATTCTGCCAGCAATGCTCAAAGCACCATCGCGATAAATGACGTCACAGCCTGAGCGTTGTCATGTAAATGCGTAATCGACAACTAGACACCGGCTGCAGCGAGTGCGCCTGTTAATATGACAAGGGAACATGTATGTTCGGGTTGAATTTTCCTTAGAACTTTTTCACGCATTCGTTTTTTTCGAACCTTTTATAAATTGGACTCTTTGATGAGAGATGAAGCTGCGAATGAGCCACGCTTTTCTTCGAGTAAGTGAGGGTACTGTACGACTAATTGGGGGAAAGGGTTAAAGGTTGGCAGTGCACTTTGTGAATCTACTGGTGTTGCAGGTGTCTATGGGCGGCAATCACTTGCCATTAGTTGATCTGTCTGTCTGCCACCTATTACATAAAAAGTCTTCATTAGCAATAACGCATTCACATTGTATCAAAGATAACACGTTATAATTGCATGCTTCAGAGAATTGAGTATTTCAAACTTTACCATTCAGAGACTCCTGATTCCCTCAGGAGTCGAAACGATAAGTGGCGTGTAGGCTATCAGAGCAGCTATCCGAGGCATAATGAGCGCACTTAGCCGGCAATCCCCCGGCTCAGGAAGCGATCGCGGGTGATCGCGCTCGAGCCCCATTACACATTTACATGACAACGCGCGCTGGCTCCGGCCCATCGCTTTTGGATCAACAAGCTACATTGATAAGTCTTTATTTTGATGTCATTGCAGAAAATTAGGTCAAGACGATTTTAACTGTGGGAGAGCCACGCTTCCGCATGAGTGGCCCGGCTCGGCCGGAGTGATACCACGGCCTCACAAAAAAACAGCCTAAAGCAGCACGTGCTGTTTCGTCATGTGAGTGAGGGTACCGGACGCGCAATTGGGGAAAGAGGGTTGCGTTTTGTGAATCTACTGGTGTTGCAGGTGTCTATGGGCGGCGGCAATCGCTTACCATCAGGTGATCCATCCGCTCGTCTGCCATCTATTACGTTAAAACGCATAGTATAGAAGATACCACCCTATAATTTTATGCTTCAGAGAATTAAGCCATGCTTTATCATTCCGAGTTCCCTCAGGAGTCGAAACGATAAGTGGCGTGTAGGCTATCAGAGCAGCTATCCGGGGCATAATGAGCGCACTTAGCCGGCAATCCCCCGGCTCAGGAAGCGATCGCGGGTGATCGCGCTCGAGCCCCATTACACATTTACATGACAACGCGCGCTGGCTCCGGCCCATCGCTTTTGGATCAACAAGCTACATTGGTTCGTACTTTTGATGCGGGTATTAAGTCTTTATTTTGATGTCATTGCAGAAAATTTGACGGTTTAAATCAATGGACCGGAATGATGCCACAGACAGACAAAAGACCGTTTCGTCGAGTGAGTGAGGGTGCTGGAGGCTCAATTGGGCGAAAGAGGGTCCAAGGATGGCAGCGGCAATCGCTCACCATCAAGAAAATATACAAAATGTTTTTTGAATTTAATTTATTTAATTTAGTTTGCGAGATAGTAAAACGTGATAGGTGACTTACGCTATTTGTATTGAATTAGAAGTTCATAATTTAACAAATATACGAGTATATTATACCAAAATCGTATCCAACAAAAAATGTGGGTTACACCACTTTTGCACTGATAGTCTCAACTGAGATTAATTTAATAACATAAAACGCAATATTAAGTAATGAAAGAAGCGGCCACACTACTTCAGTCTCGAGGGTGTCCACACAATCACGTGGACAGACTGAAACAGTCTCAATCAGTGCCGCCGACTTGGTCACACGAGTGTCGGATGCTGGTCTTACTGCGTGTGGTCTAAGTCAAAGAATAATGCTTTTTTGACCAATCATAGGTAACTGTTTACGAATAGAAGGACCTCAATAGGGGCATGGAAATACGCCAAAATGCTTCTGGAAGTACGGAAGTATGGTCCAAGGTGATACGTAGTGCTGCCGATCGCCTTTTGTCATCAGGACACAAGAGATTATCCACCCTCAAGGCGTTGACATACCAGCAATTCGTACCAAATGGTACAAGTCTTCTAATCATGGTAATGGAACGTTCTAGAAAAATCTAGGACTGTGTAGAAAACCCACGATCGAGTCTCAACGTACGCGGGAGCATTTGAGAAAACTTTGGTTACGATATTTTGAGGAGTGATTCATCTTGAGAGCTGGTGTTTATGGAAGCCAATAGGTATAAATTGAGCGGGACATGTGAGCGGGTGAGTCCATTTCGATTTGATAAGCGAAGCAAGCTTAACTCAAGAGAATGGCTTGCCAGTTGCGAACTGTGGTGAGCAATCGAACATCAGTTTTGTAAAGCGACCTCTCTGATCTCGCAGATGGTCATAGGCGACGGTCATCATACTTACAGGTCGATTCACGAAAGATGACCACAAATGACGATCATGTACGCATGTCTCATGAAAAAATGGCTCATTCTCAATTTGACACATTATAAGGGCTTAGACTAAACATATTCTATGTTTAATTGAACATTTGTTTTTTGTCTTTTAAGTCTTTACTTCATGAGATTACATGCGTAGACGATCGTCATCTGTGGTAATCTTTCCTGAACCGACCTGTAGCCTTACCATGCGTTTGAAATATTTTTGGAAATACTATCCTTTCGATAGCGAAAACTATCGCTTTGTCTCTTTCATTGTGATGCATTTGATAGAGACAGAGCAATAGTTTACGTTACGTTTTAGATGTCAAGTCATGGTAGCGCTACTGTATCATCGGGTGTCTTTTTGCTCGTTTATCACTTCTAGAGAAGTCTATAGTGTAATTAAATGATGTTAGTTTGTGTAATTGGCCTTTATGCAAAATTTAAGGCTTTTTTAATTTATTTACTCCGACTCCGATGGCTCGGCCACGTTGAAAGAATAGTATCAGATCGGGGCGCCAAGAGGGCATATCTTGGGCAACCTACTGGATGTAATGGACGCGGACCTGCAGGAATTGCAAGCAGGAGATTGGCGACAAGCTGCACAAGACCGAGACAAATGGCGACATCTCGTATCGGAGACCAAGACTCATTTTGGATCGTTGAGCCTTCGGAGTAGTAGTAGTAGTTTTTAATTTATTTACGTACACGCCACATAATTTCTGCTAAGACTTACACCACACCTCAGTATATTGGTTCATATTACTTGTTGCCGTGGGGAGTACGATTGGAGCGGTTAATTACTGGCTTTGGCAGCGGCGATGAATAGCAGGTTAGCTCCAGGTTGGTCTCGTGCCGTTAATTTATGACACAAATGCAATTATAATTCGACAATGTATCACTGAGGTCGGCTTAATGGGAATCGGTTGGTGGGATGCGCAATTGACGTAGTGCTATTGGGAAAATTGTTTTGAATTCATTGGTGTCGCATTTAACAAAGTGAATAAGGCGAAGGCAACAGCAGAAATCAAGTCATCGCTTCTATAATCACCACGCTTACCTGATGTGGATTGGTGATCACAAACTCGAATGAAAATGACCCAAAAATTACTTTTTGTTAAATTCGGAAATCGGACCCAGGACACCGACATCACATCCCATTACTTAATCCACGAAACCAACAGAGCGGGCTTAATTTTTTTTATTGTAAAATATATAACTAGAATATTATATGAAGCAGACCGTAGTACAATAAACCTAAGCTAAAGCGTTTCAGATCAGACATCATTAGATAAGTAAAGAAGAAAAATAACGACTTCCTATATTTGTAATTCCCCTGTTGTCTGACATCCGTTACAAAAGCGCTTAAGCTACTTGTTATTTTTTTTGTAAATAATTATCTTTTAACTGGGAATTTCACTCTATGATAAGAGAGATCATTAACTTATTATCATCACAAGTGACATGTGCTGCCCACCTTTCTTTCTTTCTTATTTAACCATTGTGTTCTATCAACCACACTGAACCACATTTGTTCAATAACTTTTCCAAATTTTTCAAAAAAAATTTCGACTCCCCATACAAAATGACCAAGTCACTTGACCGACTTTGTAATGAAAAGATAATTTTTTTTTTGCGAATTTTCAAAAGTCATACATAGAACAAATCTTGTTCAGAATGGTTGGTAGAACACGTGGTTAAAGGGATGTTCACAGATACAACCTGTATCCTGCCCACCTCATTTTTAAGAAGGCGTATAAAGAAAAAATTATAAAGTTTAGATCAAACTTTTAGTGTTTTATGTGCAACAGTCGTTGTGTTCTGCCAATCTGTCTAATCCTAATACATAATTACTACCATGTGTTGTTACAATACTAATATCCTGATTAACGGAACTGAATCGGTAGCAATGTTTGACTTGCCTGAAATTAATGTACTGAATACACATTGCCGGATGAGAAAATGGGAAAATGATCATTATACAGGGCCGTGGGCCATGCCACATGGATGAAAAGTACCTTTGATATTGTAGGTGGAACATTTTACTGAATTTGAAAGAAGACATTATTTTCATTTCAAAAACAATCTTAACTGCATTTATAGATTTTTAAATAATTACATGGTTGAACCGGGAATCGAACCCGCTACACGAGAAAAAAATACCCGGTAGCTTTATATCATCGATCGGAAGGCTTCATCATAAGGATTATTTTTGCTAAATAACATACCTACTATCAGAAATAAAAGGAAGACCATGAATTCTATGGCGTTATTATTTATACCTATGGTTTCAAATCCTCCGTGGTGTCAAAATGGCGAGTAGCGCCCGCTTACCACTGCCATACTATGTTACCTTGTAACCATATAAAGTCTGCCTAGCCGTGATAGTTTTTATTTCACAAAGACAATGTCTTAAGAAAGTCTAGTTATTACTTCCTTTAAAACCTCAAAGATGAGCTGACTCTGCAATGTTTGTGGTGGCATATCCCGTATGTTAGAATCTAGGGAACAATGTATGTACAGCATTACAAGCGAAATTGTGTCGTGACTCGCTGGGGTTGAAATACCCAGCTGGACAATAAAAGATTTTGCTACTGTATTTTTTGTACCCAGCATTCTATAAGTGTATGTGGACTAGCATTCTATTTGTGGACTAATAGGTACCTACTTTGAAATAAAGGCTGCAGAAGTAATTTATGCTACTTCGCCAATTTTACTTCCTAAATAAAATAAAATATTGGGTTAGGATTTCTGTACTGTCTGATAGTACTAATACTATTATTGTAAATCTTATAGAGACTGATTCCAGACTCCCCCCGCTGAAGGCGGGGTCAGTCTGGAACCGTCTAAAACCCCTGGGACTCTCCTTCATCGTCCTTATTGGAAGATGACGTGGGCTCGCGGTACGGAACCTATCACCACGGACCAAGTGTGACACAATAGTCCTAACATTTAATTCTATATATTTTTTTTATGTGAAGGTAGCAGACGAGCAGGCGGATCACCTGAGGAGTAAGCAATGCCGCCCGCTCTGGACACCTGCATACCAGTAGAGTTACAATGGCGCTGCCAAACCTTTTCGCCCCCGGGTGTGGGCCTCCGGACCTCACTCACCTCGGCGGAAAACAGCTACAAGGGCTGCTTCACCCTGGTTTTCTGTGTGAGCGCATTGAGTATCATTCCGGCGAGCCGGGCGACTTTCATGCCAAGCGGGCTCAAGCCACAGTTAATGTACGAATACACATCAACCAATTATTTACATGTCGCATCGCCTCGCATCGTTCACCCAGGAACGGTTAATTTCCCGCCATATAGCGTTAATGCAACTTTGACACATGCATCAAAATCTGTTAAAACGACGTAATGCACATGTCAGACGAAAATAAATGAATTTAAAGCCAGTCCACTACCCAAGACCGATTCAATTTATCAGCTCGAATAGCCCATCGGGCATTTTGCCGCCACATTAAACTGACGGCAAAATATACTAAAATAAACCCACCTGTCTGAATGCACGTGAAAATTCATTTATCAGAAGCAATAAAAGGTTTTTCGTGTAATCCTGTATACCACATTGTGTGATAGTCTGACGCGATCGGGCTTTCCGGAGCTCTGGATGTTGGGCTATGGCGAAGAACGAAGCTTGGATTAAAAGTTGGAGCTTAAAATTAACTTTAATCACCAACCTAATTATCGCTTTCGCTGAGATATCGCTGGAAGGATGAGGCCGAAAAAGACTTGCGCGGACTCTCGGCAGATGACTGGCAGGAGGTGGCGCAGGATCGACCAAGATGGAGGCTCTTATCATCGGAGGCCAAGACTCACTATGGATCGGTGCGCCAACCTAGTTAGTTAGTTAATATCTAAATGATCAGCGTGGAACAACTCTACCCCGCGAGCGATAGAGAGTCCCACCCAAATAAGAAGAAGTATATCTAAATCCTGCACGTGTCTAATAGTTTCTCAAATTTTGTGGATAGAGATAAAAATTTCAACAAATATAGGAACCCCCAGACCCCACTTTTTGGTTTCGTTGATGAAATGCGGCCTTCCCAAACTGCAGAAGGAGGACCATACCTTGCCGACGTAGGGTATGCATAAGGATGCATAGGTACTACCCTGCGTCGGCAGGGTACAGTCGAGTTCAAAAATATGTATACACTTTAGGACCTTGTCACAATACATATTTATAAGAAAGTGGAAGTCGTTTTCTTATACATATTTACTGTGACAAGGTCCTAAAGTGTATACATATCTTTGAACTCGACTGTGCCTATGCCTAAGGGGGCCAGCGTGAGATATGTGGGGTTCTACGTTTTTTTTTTATGTGATAGGTAGCAGGCGAGCAGGCGGATTACCTGATGGTAAGCAATTGCCGCCGCCCATGGACACTTGCAACACCAGTGGAGTTACAAGTGCGCTGCCAACCTTTTATCCCCTTCCCCCCCGAGTGGGCCTCCGTTACCCTCACTCACTCAGCGAAACACAGCACAGCGTCTGAGAATGAAGCCCCAAAGGTACGAAAAGTTGAGTATTCCCCATGAAGATCTTCCGACAAGCATATTATGCCACCCGGCATAATATACTTGCTCATCTCTAGAATAACGAACAGTGCGAGCTACAACGACTCAACTCTCAAAAAGAGGAGCAAATCGAACGTAACCCGTTATTCACTAAGTGGAAGCAGGTGCTAGCTCGCGGTATCTAATGCAGAATTCACAGAACGGTCGAGTGTGAGCCGCTCGCCGTATAATTTTGAGTTCCCGCATCTTAATGTTCGTATTAACCCGCCGAGGAGTTATGGGAATGGTCTCGCGTTTTAAAGAGGCGGAAGCTGATTTGAATGTTGGTTGACTTGATGTCCTATATCGTCATCAATGATAATATGAACAAGCATTCGAATGTTGATTCGCAAAAAACAGATAAAAAATCGGCGTGAGTTTACTAATTTTTATTGTATGCCACAATAGTTTAGTATAAGCAAGCGGGTAACCTGATGGTAGTGATCACCGCCTCCCATGGACATCACGCTACACCAGAAGGGTTACGGATGCGTTGCCGGCCTTTTGGAAGGTATAGGCTCGTTCTTGAAGATTTACTGTCGTGAATGGTCGTACATAAGTCGTGTCTGTAAGTTTTTTTACAATGGAAATAAAGAAGTTTGCCGTATGTATGAGCGGACTACAAAATTTTGGTTTGTTTTACAATGCCTCAACATATTTTGCTGGACCACAGTTTCGGGTTGGGGAAAAACTACGCCCGAAAAGAACTCGCACGAGGAATTTCAAGATTTAAGCTTGGGTCACTGTTATGACTAACCTAACCAATATTTGTGATGATAATACTGTCTAAACGCTACTTAACAACGAATGTTGGTGAAGTTAGGTTACAGCAGTGGCTAGCAAAAAAATCTTGAAATTCTCGTGCCAGTTTTTTTCGGGCGAGTTTTCCCCTAACCTACAGTTTCTTAGGGCGATAATAAGTCCTAAAACGAGTAGTCACTAAAAATATAATAAACTACATTTTGATACATTTTCAGCCTTTAACCAGAGTTCCATCCATAAGTTAGTTCCAATACACGCATTGAAGAGTTTAATCGCCGGTTATGCACTGGCACATTGGGGTCGTTCCGTGAATTCTGCATTAGATACCGCGAGGCACACCTGTTCCACTTTGTGAATAACGAATGGCATTAGCTTTTCAACTGAGTTATGGCAACACTGGCTAGATTCCAACGTGTGGGAGAGCCACGCATTGGCATGAATAGGGCGGCTGACCGGGAGTGATACCCGGTAAAGCAGTTTTGTCAAGTGAGTGAGCGTACCGTAGGCCCAATCGAGGAGAGGTAAAAGGTTGGCAGCGCACTTGACTACTGGTGTTCCGGGTGTCTATGGGCGGTGACAATAGCTTATCATTAGGTGATCCGTCTAGTCGTCTGCAACCTGTCTCATTAAAAAAAGATTCCAACGCGTGGCAGAACCACGTTGCATTGAAAGGGCTGGTTTGACCGGAGTGATACCACGGCCTCACAGAAGACTGGCGTGAAGCAATCCTGCGCTGTGTTTTGTCGAGTGAGTGAGGGTACCGTGGGTCAATCTGGGCTCAATGTATTGCTGTGTAAGGTTATCTAGAATTTTGTGTTGAAAAGTTGTTACAAAATCTAACATTAAACCTAATATTTAGTTATTAAATTTATAGTGAATGGCATTGAATCAATTTTGGAACTGTGTCAACTACAGTAGTAGAACAGGCAAAATTGAAATACAAACTCAACCCGTTAAACATTAATCCTTATTGGCTCCTGTTTCATAAATACAATAAATTCAAAAGCGCCCGACTTGATCGCAAATGGCGAAAATTTCGCTCCAAATTACATTTATTGAAAAGCACTTTCCTAACACAAACGAAAATGTTCATGTCGATTTGCTAAAATAATGCTTCATCATAATATTCCATTACTAACCGGGATTACTGCGGTCAACATGGATGAACCGGTTTAAACCGGTTCAAGCACGATCGAACTGGTTGGAAGTGGTTTAGTCTGGTATTTTTTGGATAAGGGGCTCGTTCACTGGTGACAATTTTGTACCTAATTACTTGCGGGAAATTCTATGAAAGGGACGTAGTTTGCTCGATCACACAGTCGTTTGTGAATATATGACCACACACACAAAAAAAATATAATCTTCTGTCTATACTAATTTTAAAGTGGTTGATTTCACGATAAGGCAAAACTGAAAACACGGCACATCTGCGTGATGCAATCGACTCCCAGCGCGATGACCAATAGATGTATTGGTACCTACTAGTCGAAGTTAAGTAATGGAACGAAGTGAAGGTGGGCCACTTTTATCGATAACTATCAATAGTACCTACCTAAGTAAAAATAAAGTATTAGCTTGTTTATAGCCTCATTGTAAGGCTTGCTCAGGGCGTGTGAAAAGAACAGACATAAAGAAAAAAAAACTTTAAATTCCGTTATAGACCCTCAGGACAGCGATGGTAAGCGATCACCGCCGCCCAAGTGCATCCGCGAGATTAGAGAGTCGCTCATGCGTTGCCGGCCTTTTAGGAAGGATGTCGTATCCGACGACAAATACTGCTGCAGCCAAACCGACCTAACCGAGGTCGAATGGCAGCACATTGGCAATCTCCCGCATTGCGTATACATTTTACGCGGATTACCCATTACTTATGAAAATACCCCTTAATGCATATTGAGCTAATCAAGCCATCTAATCAAATGCGAGCGATAAAATTCTGATTGTACGCTCACTAATTTCATTAAAAGCTTTTGGGCTTCGTTGTTCGAGGCTTAGGATTATAGTTTGGTACCGTTATTTCGTATTTTCATTAGAGTAGGTGTAGTATGAAAAGCATGGATTGTATTGGGAATCTAGTAATCGGTATGAGGATTTAGCTGCGTAGAATGTAAGCATAATAATATCCTTCTACCTATATTTCGGATATGGCAGCCAATCTCATTGATAAACCAACGACGCAGGCTATGTCATAACATATCTTGGATGGATGGATGTGCACTGATAGTGCACAAGTGCTTATCTTACGTAGCTGGTCTACCTTTTGGCAACATCGTTGCCAAAATTTACTACACTAGTGAGAAAGTAAGCCAGTGGGTAGTCAAGTGTACTCTATTTTGTTTTTCCCTTATAGTTCAATTAGATATCAGTTTAACTCGGCTGAAGTGGATCAAGCGCAGGACTAAGGGCTTAAAGTGCTTTCCAAGACCACATTAGCCGGATGGTGCCTTTGACCACCCTGCCTCTTATGCCTAGCAAGGCTCGTAGGTTCGATATATTAGTAATCCTTCCTCGCTATCGAAAACTATCGCTTTGTCTCTTTCATTGTGTTTACGTTATGTCAGTTTTCGATGTCAACTCATGGTAGCGCTACTGAAGTGCCTAAGCTCCTTAGTATGGAATCAGGTCAATGTGTGAGATGTTGTGTGAATTAGTATTAGTATTCAGAATTTCTTGACAAAAAAAGTTCAATACGCGCAAGTGGATCTAAGATGTTTTTTTTAATTTTCCCCAAGTCCGTGGATTTGTTTAGTTTTTTTTTCGTTCCAAGTATCCAAGCGAGTTATTGGCCCTGTCTTTTAGAGCAGGAAGGCTATTACTTAAGTGAGCAGTGACAGCGGATTGAGTGAGTGGGAGCAACGCGGCGTGTCCCGGCGCCAAACATCTGATCCGCTGCTGGCGATCGATGCCCCTTCAATTTCACGCGGTATTTACTTTCACTGAACTGTGGGGACGTGTTTGGAGTGAGCAAGTCGCTCGGTTGAGTTTCCTTTGAACCCGACTCATCACGACTTAAAAGTAAAGGAACGTGGAAAGTCGCCTAAAAACTTATGCAGTGACCAGCGCTGTATGGCTTTTGCCCATAGCGTCCCATCCTGCTGGTCCCCAAGTCGCAGTGTTCTTCGATTTAAAAAAAAAATGTAAATAAGCACGAAAATGGGAGCCTGAAGTAGTTATCAGACCAAACGCAATCGATATAAGTATCATGAATGGATAATTATGTCGAAGTTGATCGGTAGTACTTATCTGCCAGACCTATCCATTGATCACCATTACCGTGGGATCCTCAATACCGTGAGGAGAGCTACGCTTCGGTTGAATGAGCTAGCTTGATCCAAGTGATACGCTTTACAGAAGACCGCATGCGCGGTGAACTGCGGCGGTACTGGAGCCCCCAGATTGGGCCTCAGGTACCCTCATTCATTCGGCGAACATAGACCGAAGCGAAGATGGCGTGAGCTCCACGCTTTTCAAAAAGACTGGTAGACCAAGACCAGAATAGATGGAAAAGGGGTAGGGAGGCCTTTGACCTGCAGCGCGACATTACTAGCTCATAATAATTTTAACATGTATGTGGTATGGGTAATCGGTAGATGCATGATATGGAACGTGTAAGAGAACGATGTTTGAATTAGGATGACGTGTAAGAGGGAGGGAGAAGACGAATGGCCGCGGACGACGAAAGGCGTGAAGACGAGAAGTAGACGATAAGAAGATTTTATTAAATAGAAGAAGTTATACTCCAAAGCTGGTTTCCTTGCCCCACCATCCTACCATTTTGGGGACTCGCGGAGATGGGACCTAGACAATCCCGAGGCGAAAACAAAGAAATAAAGATGGAAAAGATGACGACGATGTGAAAAAAGTGTTATTAAATAGAAGAAGTTATACTCCAAAGCTGGTTTCCTTGCCCCACCATCCCCAAATTGGCCGGATTGGCTACAGGTAGGTGAGAATAGAGCGGAGTGGCGAACTCACGTGTCGGAGGCCAATATCAACTTCGGGTCGCTGAGCCAGCGTAGTAAGTCAGTAACATGCATTAATGTTTATTTCTTATCAGCAAAGTGTAATTGTTGGCGACCTACATCGTTGAAACCTTTTTGGCCACTGATTAAGTTTAAATTCTAGTGTTCTTTATGAAATAATAACCCTATATAAGAAATGTCTACAATATTTATCCGTCAGTTGTTGTAGCCCTCCCGTGCCCAATACTATGTATCTCGCTAATTAACTAAGTTTTCATTATAAGTGTTACTGTGGTGTGCTTGTGTCATTCAAATACTCATCCTCCTCATCATCATCGTCCTCGTCATCATCCCTCATTTCACAGTCTTCAGTAATCATAAGCAAACGTCTGAACGCAGCACGGCGGATGAAACATTCGCTTAGTTCTGCTTGCAAATATACGAAAACATTTTGTTTGTTTTATTCCGAAGACCTTTTCTGGACCGTTGAGTTCGCATGTATTCCGCCCAGAATTGATTTGTTGCCTTGCTTACTACGGGTTTACTCATCTCTTTTAGTCAGTTCGTTTGATTCTGAATTTACGAGGAAATTGATGGCTGATTGACTTTGTTTTCATAAATTTGGTTTCGCGTATATTATTCGGATTTTCTTTGATCTTCCAGGAATGTTAATATGGCTCATTACGAAAAAAATCTGTGCATGCTTGGAATCGTCGTTGGTTGATCGAACTGTTATGACGAGCCTGGGCGAGGGGTTTTAAAAAAAAGATTATTTTAATTTTGAAGATTGGCAACCGTCATGCGTCGTGTCCTAACTAACACAGACTGGCGTACTCGTGAAGCGAGTGCGCCGGCTAAAGCCTAAAAATGCTGACATTGCAATGATGTAGGGGTGTCAGCCCTAACCCATACAAATGTGGGATATAACAGTACCATGAGCCATGTTTCGGCATGTAAGGGCCAGCTCCACAGAAGTAATACCAAGGCTTTATAGAAAGCCGGCGTGAAGCAAAGCCTGCGCTGTATTATAGTTGAGTGAGTGAGGGTACTGTAGACCCAATTAAAGGGTTAAAAGCCATGGTATCGTTCCAGTAGAGACGGGCCAATCTTGCCGAAGCGTAGCTCTCTCACTCTGGAGCTTCACATAAAGTACTAAAGTTAGCCCACGTCTTTTCTGAAGTAATTACTCTAACATTAGCGCTCCTTATCAAAACTTTCTCAAAGTCGCATAAAACTGAGACGTTGTCTCTATTTCTAGTGGCCTAAAAAATCTAACTAGTTTCTGAGACAAAGTTCTTCTCATATAACTAGTTAAGTAACTTCCTTAAGTGATTAGCAAGTGTTCGGAGTTTGACTCCGTGAGTTGAGGGATCAGGAGTTACTTTATATTGGGTACTCTAGAAGTTACGGCTGATGGACCTCATCAGCCAAAAACTAATTTAAAACACAAATAATGCACCTTCTCGTCATTCAAATTTAAAGTACCGGAGTGATACCACTGCCTCACAGAAAACCGGCTTGAAGCAGCCCCTGTGCTGTTTTTCGCCGAGTGAGTGAGGGTACCGGAGGCCCACCCGGGGGAAGGGGATAAAAGGTGGCAGCGCACTTGTAAATCCACTGGTGTCGCAATTGTCCATGAGCGGTGGCAACTGCTTACCATCAGGTGGTCCGCCTGCTCGTATGCTACCTATACCATAAAAAAAAAGAAAAAAAAGGTAAAAGTAAAGTATCAGCATTAGACTGTCCCACTGCAAAACAAGGACCTCATTCATACTCGTCAAAATCAAATCACTTATAATACAAAACTAACCTGCAAAGTACTCGTAGCTGTGCGATAAAGATGCGCATCTCGAGCTATGCTATGTATCGATAGTACGGAAACGGCACATAGCTACAACACTTGCGATGGCCCGTAGCAGGCATCTTTCCATATAAAAACATATCTTAGTTGAATCCGTTTTCTACCAGTGCTAAGCTATGTGCACCAATGAACATAATTGCTGAATATCAAACGTATCTATCCATAACATCGTAGCATAGCACATCTCCAGTCGAAAAGCAGCCTAATGCTTACTCTACACACATAAAGCTTCATATTTGACTTGACTAAGACGCGATTTATGAGATGTTCTCAGATTTATTTATTTGCCGTAGGTAATAAAAACTCTTCCGGAATTTCTCGTAAAAAAATACCTATTTTAAGGATACGCTTCGGTTTCCCATTAAGGTACGTCAGTCAGCCTTCACCCCAAGCTTATTCGCAAAAATCCGCAACGTATCCCTTAGCATTCCTCTCCGCGTGTTAAATTGCTTTATTTTGTTCGCGCACATAATGACTCGGGAAGAAAATCATGGCAACGGTGCTTCCTTACGGAAACACGACAAAACACCAAAAAAACTAAGCCTATGCAAAACAAAACCTTATTACTATACACACAAGACGGGAGCTGATTTCAAAAACTGCAAATATGATTTGTCGTGTCGACCTTGCCATCTTGCAACCAAAAACGGGACGTATGCAAATTCTGACTTTATTACGTAGGTGAGAAGAATGATGCGTGTTGAAAAAGTGGCGAAAATGATTTGCTTGTTTAAATCTTCGCTTGATTTTTGTTACATTCGGAAATTCGCCGTGTCTCAGTAATTTTGACCGGTGCGTAAAGTTGAAAGGTACTGGCTGGAGACTTGTTCCTTCGTGTCCTTCTGTTTACATCTTCCATATAACACTGGAAATAAATTTGGGTTTGCGATTTATGACGTAATAAAAATTTCGGTCGAAGTTTGCATGGTTAATGTACTTTTTTTTGTTTTATTAATTCTCTTACTTTAGAGAGGGAGGAAAAAAGTATCTCTTGCCCAAACTATACTTTTGTTTTTTTTATTAATAAATCTTGTATTTATACTTACAGAACGTATCATTGAACATTTACATTCCTTGAACCAAATCTTCTGCCAACCATTCGGAACAGCATTAAGTTCTACGACTTTTGGAGATTCGTCTAAAAAAATTTTTTCGACTTCGTGGTGTCCTATAATTAAGACAGTATTAAGTAAAGTCTATATATATACATATAGTCTATTACAGTAGTAGTAGTAGTAGTCTATATACATATATTATGTATAATATACCTACTGATCTTGTTGAACGTTCTTTTTAATAAAAAAATAAATCTTCTTCTCTTCTTATCAAGTCGATAATAAATAAATAAGTATCAGGGTTTGATGAAAATAAAAGACTCTTTTAGACACCCACGTTTACAAGCTCACAAATTAAACGAGACAATAATTAGCGGGTATGCTGTTTCTATGTTAATTAATTTGGTATACCTGTGATTACACTAATTGGCCGTTACAATTAGAATCAGTAATTCTAATTAAACGCTTGTAATTACGGCAAACAAACACACAAATCTATTGTTTGATTTCAACCATCTTCTTATTGTATAGGTCACCTGAAATCCGGGGTATATTTATTTTACTAGGGGCCCATCACCTCGTTTTGAGACTTATTGTTTAGATTAGTTCTTAAATGTATTAACAGATGGCGCCAGGTGTCGATTACATCGTACAAGTTCACCTTTTTAGCTTTAGTTAGTGTTAGTTGTTGTCACCGTTAGCGTTCGCGAGATCAGATGAGCCAGCGAAGTGACTATTTTGGTTTTATGTGATAGATGGCATGCGACCAGACGGATTACCTGATGGCAAGCGATTACCGCCGCTCATTAGACACCTGCAACACCAGTAGATTCACTGCGCTGCCAACCTTTAACCCCCTTTCCCCCATTAGGCTTCCAGCATCCTGACTCATTCGACACAGCGAAACGCTGCTTCACACCGGTCTTCTGTGAGGCCGTAGTATATCTCCGGTTGAGCCAGCCATTCAAAATTCCATTAATTCTGCGGACAATTTTGGCTTATCTGATATTAGATACATTGTTATTGGTAACTATAACTATTCCCGCATAAAGTCATAACTCGCCTAGTGCTTACACCTCAGACCCAAAGGTCAGGACTCATAAATTATTCAAGAGGACTGCGGTATCTTAGGTCTTTCACTTTGACATATTTCAACAAATACTGTAATCTTGTTTCGTATTGTCTAAATGGAGACGTCTTTGTTAGTTTGTCCTTTTGGCCCTTCATTAAATAAAATAAATCTTCCAATCGATATTCGGCTACGGCGGCCAATCTTCACGATCAGTCACGTACGCAGGATTATAGTGTTTAAGTGTGTGCGGAAACACAGGTGCAGTGTCTATTCCCTTACCTTTTGTCTATTCGGTCACATGACGACCGAAGACAGAGAAATAAAGACTATCCGTAATTTAGATAATGAGCTTTAAGGTTTAATGACGTCTCTGAGTGCAGCAGTAAGTCCGCCAATCATATTTTTTATTTTATTTTTCGTAAAATATGAGCCAAGGAAATTTATTGTTATGTATGTATGTACTTTTAGAAATTGATTAATTTTATTTTGAATTTTTCATAATCAGGACGGACTTATTTGCTTGTCGATTGATCGACTAAACATGCGTTAATATAAGTTAATAAGACCAAAAATGAACCATGTTTTCTGCAAATAAAGAATTTGATTTGATTTGATTTGAGAAAGAGAGATAAGATGTCCAAAACCGAGTACATCCCATTCTCATATTAGTTTCTCACAACCTTGTTTAATGACTTTGTGTATAATCTTTGTCTTGTCTTATAATCATCTAACTTTGCGATATGAACACATCACAAAAGCTATGGTAAAGCCGAACAAGACTGGGCTCGTTTTAATTACCGCCCGGTTGTCCGAGATTAGCTGAGGGACGAAGGGGGGGAGGGGGGGAGACCAGTTGACAGATGTTGACGGACGAGGGATGAACCCTAGTTATATAAGGTTTTATTTGTACATGTGTCGGTTTTATTAGATTAGTTTCGTGCTTTTGAAATGTAGATAGAACAGGCTTACAAAACAATACCCAAAGACAGGACAAAGAATGTTTGGGTAAGCGTTTTCAGTGATTTTGTAAATGAAACTGTAGAATTACAACGAACATTATTAACGAGCGTACTCCTTCTTAAAAGGCCGGCAACGCATCACCCACCTCTCTGATCTCGCAGATGTTCATGGGCAGCGGTGATTACTTACCAGCAGGTACCCGCTTGCTCGTTTGCCGCCTCTAGTATATAAAAAAAACAATACGTCGAACAAATAACAGACGTTGCAAAGTCCTAAGTACCTAAGACTATGATACAGGATTGGAAGGATAAAATCAGAAATGAGTTTATGCGACAAAATACTAAAGTGACCGACATAAAGCAAAAAATCAGCAAGCATGCTAAAGTGGCAATGGACTGGCCAGACCCCTAGGTCTGGATGGTCTGGTCAGATGCCTATATCTGGTGAAAAACCCAAGTGTTTGCCCCTTTTCAGTCCAATAATTATAGTTAAATAAATTTATTCCAATGAGTAAAACACACTGCCTAAATTCAGTTAGAGTTTTAAAGTTTATTATAACCATGTATTCAAAGTGTTTATTTTAAGTATTAAATTAGCATAAGGCTTTAACTATTTTGTGTTGAATTATGAAGTTGGATCTCAATTACAAAGTTTTAGATCACTTTAGGCTGAGGGCTTAAACGCAACTATGTTATTTGTCACAGTTGTAGTGCCCATGTTCGACAAGTTGACTTATTTTGGTCATCTTTTGTTTCAATACTAACTTACGGCAAACGGTTTCACTTGCGGCAAAGCAGAAACACGGTAGTATAGGTAGATGTTGTATACAAAATCAGCGTTCAACATGTTTCGCCTAATTAAAGGCATGTAAAAAGTATGTTTGTAATTCCTAACTCTTAACTCTAACACGCATTGTGCAGTGCCACTCTTGCACGCCCGCTTTCGGCGGCCCTGCAAAGGCCTCCAAGAATAGAATAGAATAGAAATCATTTATTTGCTTTTGAGTAGGGTATACAGTAGATGACAATGATACATAAATGACCGCCTATTCAGCCGTCAACAACAGCATGCAAACTACAATTATAATTTCAAACTAATTACAATGAATAAGTTACTACATCAGTTGAAAAATTCTTGTAGGTCCATTATAGAAACCAAGTATATAGGCTGATACTGTTCTTTACTTTTTACCCAAAGGCTAGATTAGCGACAGGTTACACAGATAGGCGGATTTATTAGTTGTGTGATTAGCCAAGCGGCCACGGGCGATAAATCGCGTTAATGGGCGGAGGGACCTTTCGCCGCCCAATATTTCTGCGTTACCTGCCCTCCGCTGCTGATTTAGATACAGCTGGGACATTAACTCTTCGTTTGCCGTTTAGCGGGGACTTTTTTGCGAGGCTATTCACACTCGCAACCAACCTTAACCGTGGGAGAGCCAAGCTTTGACATGGATAGGCTCAACTGTAGTGATACTACGGCCCCACAGATAACCGGCGTTAAGGCAATGACGGCCTCGATGTCACTTTGCCGGCGCTTGTCTTGCTCTGTCTCTTTCAAATGCATCAACAATGAAAGAGACAAAGCGATAGTTTTCAATAGCGAGGATAGTATTTCAAACTCATGGTAAGGCTACTGATCTCGGGGATGCTAACAGTGATACCAACTGACACTGATTAAAACCGAAAAGGTGAACTTGTGTTTGACAGCCTCGATGGCGCAGTGGCTAAGGTGTTTGCCCAAAGCGCTAAAGGTCCCGGATTCGATTTCCGGTCAAGTCAATTTAGGCAACTACATTTTCAAAATTTTCTTGAGTCTGGGTGTTCTGGGTTTACGCCCCCAGTAATTTCATCAGCTGGTACTCGTAGTAAAGGGATTGCCCTAGTTTGAGACCAGGTTGATTGGTGTGATTATCTGGCACATTTATTTATTTATTTAACCTTCAGCTTGTAAGATTTTGGATCGACTCAAAAACCAATCCAAGGACAAGCCAGCCATTATAAAGTACAGTCAGCCTCACATCAAGTTACCACAACCTGTCAAATTTTCTTAATTGATATTCAACCTAATGTGTATGACAGTAAGATGAGAATCGATTGAAGAAATTTGACAGTATTGTATACTTTGATGTGTGGCTGTACGTACAATCTGCCTACTGCATTGTCAAGGTAGCTCTAAGGATGCATCTGGTATCTCGCTTCATTGTGTCGTAACGCTATCGTCTCAAGATCTAGTGAGCTAATTACTCCGGTTGATTACCCCGAGCTGGTGACGAGGACAATGACTGACTAATCAGACGGCTAGATTAATTGCCTATAAAGGCTGCTGAGTGAGATGACGTCACTATTAGGCAAAGAAATAGACACAAGTTTAGTTTTCTTTGACGACGAACTTTAGCTCAGTAGCGCTACCATGAGTTTACATCTTAAACTGACATAACGTAAACTATTGCTCTGTCTCTTTCAAATGCATCACAATGAAAGAGACAAAGCGATAGTTTTATATAGCGAGGATAGTATTTCAAACTCATGGTAAAGCTACATAGATATATATACATAATCTGTAAGCATGCAATGTTTGCCTATCTAATATTGCTCATTTAAATACTATAGTAGTCTTAAGTTACCATGTTTTAGTGTACAATTGTTGGTAAACCAATAAATAATTATGAAATAAGAAATTTATGTAACCATCAACTCATATAAACTCTGATCCATTACCATGTAAAGTAAACTGACAGATGTCAATGTGTCATCCCCATACATTATCACTCAATTTGACACATGCAAAATGTCAAAATGCATTGAAACTTGTCATTTATCTGTCAGTTTACTTTACATGAATATGAATCAGAGTATAGTTTGGAAATCTGTCACGTACGCTATGTATTTCTTCTACACCGTAAAATTTCAGCCTAATGTTAAGGATTAGCCGCCATTGCTAAAGTGCGGCCCACTACGTCATTGAAGCAGTTTCTTTTATGTGAAAGGTGACAGACCAGCAGACAGATCACCAATGGTCAGCGATTGCCGCTGTCCATAGGCACCTGCTACACCAGTAGAGTCACAAATGCGCTGCTATCCTTTAACCCCGTTCCCCCAATTGGGTCTACGATACCCTCACTCACTCGTTCACTCAAGTTTTTACAATGCAGTCCTCACGCCTGTCGAGGTTTGATTGAATTTATCGAGTGTATCCGTGACGTCATCGCTTGTCCGTCGTCTAAATGGGCTATTAATCTCGGACTCAAGTGCTGATTAGCCAGTCATTGTGGCCGCCAAACCAATCAGGCGGTATTAATAATGTACATACCTAAGCGCAAAGACTTGAGGCACACTCTCACCAATGAGGGTTTTTGTAAATGCAAAATCCGATAGATGGCGTTACGTTACGTCTGACGTTTTACTTTATGGCCAGCTGTCATCAAAACAAGGTCGTTTTGAAATGCGACGGATAACACTTCGGCATGAATGAGCCGGCTCCCAAGTCCTAACAGAGGACCGGCGTGAAGTAGCGCTTGCGCTAATTTTAAAACTGGTAAATTCTACTGACAATGAAAACTCTACCTAAGCTTAGCGTTCATTAAAAATCAATTCGACGTCCAGCACCATCTATTGGTACTGATTGAAACTAATGTCCCGAAACGAAGTTAGGACAGGCTATTGGTTTTGTGATAAATTTCCAAATATCAGTATACGTGTTTTGTTTGTTTTGTCAGTGTATCACAATTTATTTCATATGGTCCTATTAAAGTAGTATTGGCAAAACCACCAGTCAAACATGTGTAAAAATCCCTTTCATATACATACAACCTTAATTAGTGTTTATACTCTCTGAGGTAATAGTAATTTCACGGGTAATTTGATCTCAGGCAATTGCGGGAACTGGCTCCCGAGTAATGAGCAAACAGCCTTTGTGGCTTTATGACGTCATCGCCCACGAGCGGGGCGCATCGACATAGAAAAAAAACCACGCTTCGGCATGAATGTCCTAGAGCGTAAAAAGCGAGCGTATTCCTTCTTAAAATATCGGCAGCGCATTTGCGACTCCACTGGTGTTGCGGGTGTCCATGGGCGGCGGTAATCACTTACTATCAGGTGATCCGTCTGTTCGTCTGCTCCCTATCTCATAAAAAAGAGGCCAATTCTCGGTTTTCACATTCTATGTCGATTCGACTTCATGGAAAGCACAACTATTAGGAGAACACAGATTACAGTCGACATTCCTTATATTGTTCTCCTATTGGTCTATGCGTTCCATGAAGTCGACTTGACATAGAAGGCGAAAACCGAGAATTGACTGGACTGGACTCACAGAAGACCAGCGTGAAGCAGCGCCTGCACTGTGTCACCGAAAGTCAAACATGTGTAAAACTGTGGGAGAGCCATGCTTCGGCATGAATGGGCCGGCTCGACCGGAGTGATACCACTGCCTCACAGAAAACCGGCGTGAAGCAGCCCCTGTGCTGTATTTCGCCGAGTGAGTGAGGGTACCGGAGGCCCACCCAGGGGGGGGATAAAAGGTTGGCAGCGCACTTGTAACTCCACTGGTGTTGCAAGTGTTCATGAGCGGCGGCAATTGCTTACCATCAGGTGATCCGCCTGCTCGCCCGCTACCTATCACATAAAAAAAACTGGGCTAAAAGGGGGCAGCAAACTTATGAATCCTCTTCCTGGTGTTGAGGGTGGCAGGCAGCTCGCTTACCATCAGGTGATTCGTCTGTTGTCACAAAAATGGAAAAAATCACAAATAGACTACGCGCTCGTACAGGGATTTTGGCATAGTTCGGTGTAAGACAGATGTTAACGATACGTGGTTCGGCATAAATGAAAGATATAGCCTATAAGGCCCGGTTCAGACACGGCGGAAACCGCGCGGTTCGACTGCGCGGTTTGTAGTTCATTGCTGGAAAGATTCTAGCCATTATTTACAGAGCTTCTAACTAAACAGCAATGAACTACAAAACACCTGTAAAACGCGCGTTTAAAACGCGTAGTGTGGGCCGGCTCTAAGAACATGTACGAGTATTGTGTACAAGAGACTCACTACATAATACTCTGCCAAGCACAGTAAACGAACTCTTTTATATCAATGTCAGTTAGAACCGACCTTCTGTACACATTTAATGGCATGCTCCTGCAATTATCAAGCAACAAGTATGTTTTGAATTTTTCGAAATTAAGTAACTCAGATTTGTGATCACCAATTCGCATTAGGCATGAGCGTGGTGATTAAGCCTAATCCCATCATAGTAGCGATGACTTGATGTCTATGATGGAGGCCTTTGCCCTGCAGTGAGACAATAAATATTATATAGGTGGATAGATACTTTACTTTACTTCTCTGCAATACAACACGGCTACCTGGCAAAGCCATCTCAGCCACAGATTACTACCGCAACAAAGCATAGAACGTGCGTAAGTAAGCTACGAGTAACATTATTACGTGCCGTACAAAGAGGTCGTTTGTGTTGCCAGAGTAAACCTAATAAATTGCGAAATTATTTATTAATTACTCTTCATCATGTGCATCATCAAAGTGGATGCCCTGAAACGTAAAACGTTCCCGCGGCACACCGACGCTTTTCAAAAAGACTGGTCTTTTTTTTTGTATTCCCAGGGGAAACCATCATCGCCTTCTCCTTGCCACATGTGGGAGACAAGGGGTGATGTGTGGGACTCTAACCCTAACCAAAACCCCTGGGGACCTGGCTTGCTCCAGCCGGGCTAACATTCACGCCGCGAGATAATTTGTCGACACTCGTATTGTGTCGGCGCAAGTTGCTTCTCGCTCACCTGACTGAGCGATGAGCGTGATAGAAGGATGAGCTCTTGCGACCGACGACAGTCGATAAAAATTTGTCGCGGTGCGCATATAAGGCCAGTCCTGTCCTGTCCAGTAGATGAAAAACTGGTAGGGAGGCCTTTGCCCTGCAGTTGGACAGTACGGCACATTACGGGCTCATAATAATAATGTCATGTAGCTATAATGTCAACAGGCCTTAGGATGCGTTTCCACTGAATCGAAGCGGAGTGGAAGAGGCACATCTCCTTTTACGGTTCTCTGAATTATTTACATGGGGAGCGGACATCAAAAAAGTAAGGAAAATTAGTGATAATTAAATCATTGACAATTTGTGATGTTTTATTTATTTTCCCTTACATTTCATGTTCAATTAGCGCTATTTTAGAATAAGTAATTTACTAAACTTGAGCTTACTATTTCTTACTGCCGCACTCAGAGATGTCATGTAACCTTAATGCTCATTATCTTAATCTATTTTTATATTATAAGTCTTCTTCTTGAGGTCAGTAAAGTGACAATTAAGATTTAATTACTTTATTCTCTTAGTGCGGCAGTTAGACATTTATCTTTAAGGCAATAATTATAAAACAGGCATTTTAGGCAAACGCGTAAACTCCATATATTGTGTTAATAATAATTTTTAATTCAGCGGGAACGTAAATTTGATTTCGTCAAATAACTTTTTATAGTGGTTTTAGCGGTTTTCTAAATTATCAAATTATGTTTACAGGAAGTTTACATTAGGGTGAATTTATTTTTGGATGGAACTCTTAACATTATTTTCTCAACGGAAATGGTCGATTTATTTTTGGAAGAATTTAATTATAAAAATTCCTAAGCGGAAGGACGTGAAGTTAGATTTTTTCTCAGTCTTAGAATTATTTGCGAAGAAGGTGGGAAAACTACCCCCTGATTTTCGGTCCCTTGACGGTCGTCTTCAAAAGAATCTTATTCCCTCAATGATGATTCTTGGTGTTTTGTATTCCTATAGGTATTTTTGTGATTGGTTTGGTCTCTAAAGCGATCGCTATGACATGTCCTTTTTTAAACGAGGTTTGAAAAGAGTACTTCTTTCACGGTAGGCAGCGGCATGACTGTGCCTCAGCATTGTTGTTGTCTATGAGCGGTGGTTACCATTTACCATCAGATGGGTCGCATGCTCGTCTGCCTACTTCAGCAATAAAAAAAAATAGCGAAGACATCACAATGAAATTGTACAGTGTAAAAGTGTTGTAGGTATATTTCATTATGCAACAGCTGAGACTTCATACAATTTGGGATACCACCAATAATAAAATTGTAGGATCGGATATTATTTGACTGCTAGCAACACTGACCGACGCGTTCACTAAGCTAGCTATAAAATTAATCTACGGACGAACCGCTGCACCGACTTTTATCTTCAGCCCTAAATTTTTCTTTATTATACTATATTAAATTTCACTGCACAAAATATTATGCGGGATTTTAGGATATCTCATCTCGCTCTTAAACAAGACTTTTTTATTTACTCGCACCTGAATGAGGCGTTAATTGGTTGGTTTCAGAACTTTCTTTCTTAATAAAATGATTAAGTAGGAGTTATTTTTATGTGATACATGGCAGACGAGCAGACGAATCACCTGATGGTAAGCGATTGCCACCGCCCATAGACACCTGCAACACCAATAGGGTCACAAGGACGTTGCATTGCACATTTAGCCCCCTTTCGCCCCAAAAGCCTCCGGTACCGGACTCATTGACGAAACACAGGGCTGGCCTGACGCCAGTCTTCTGTGAGCCCGTAGTGTCACTCCGGTCGACTCGGCCTATTCATACCGGAGCGTGGCTCTCGGTAAACGTAACATGGTTTTTATTTTAGAGAGAGAGTTAAACACCAAGCAGTATTCTCATCTTTATTTTCCGTGTGAGAGCCACACTTCGGTGCGAAAGATACCACGGCTTCACAGAAAACCAGCGTAAAACAACGCCTATGCGCTGTGTTTGGATTTCCACCTTGCAGTCAAGCAGTGTTCTTTGTGTAAATTACATTTAATAAGCTTTATTAACAAGTAGGTATTATTTTATTAATGCTTGTCCTTTTCTAGAAGGTTGTCTAGAAGTCAAGAATTTAATAGTGTATTTAGTTACCAATTATTTTAATCAAGTCAATGAATTAATTGACTTTGTCAGCCTTTTATGAGTTCTAACGAGTAATTTCTTCAATAAAATTAATACCTATTAGGTAAGTTATATTTACTAATTAACGCCCTGTTGGTCTAGTGGTTTAAGTAACGGAACGTTTCTTGGGGTCCTGGGTTCGAATCTCGGGTCGAGCAAAAATTGTATATCAAATTTTTCGAACATAACTCGGGTTTGTGAGCAGTGATCACAAATTGGTGATCAGTTATCACCAATCCGCTTTTGGCAAGCGTGTTGGTTAATCGTAATCCCATCACAGTAGCGATGACCTGATTTGTTGATTTTCGAGGCCTTTGCCCAGCAGTGGGACAGTATTAGTTAAATAATGAGGATGTATAAGATTATCAAAATAGGAACGATAATTTAAAAAACGAGCCCTGACGAGTTTTTGATAGCCTTCGCGATATTTTAAAACCAAAATATATATCTCACAAACACTCATGTCGGTATGTTTTTTTTTATTACTTAAATTAAATCCTGAATTATAGTTTAAGTTTACGCAACTGGAAATTGCACACTAAGATGAGAGAGAGTACAGTCATATTATTATAATCTGTCAAAACAAATTTGAATCTTGATGTTTCAAAATTATTCAGGTACGATTATTTATCTGTATTTCAAACCAAGTAACAACAAGACAATCGCTCCTAACCAGGTGAAACTACACGTAATAGGCTAGAATGAGAGTGGGTCTCGCCGGGAATCGAATCAGTTAATAATTCAATCAGCTGAAGCAAATATCCCTCCGCTCACAGTCGCATAGTGACGTTACTCGAGAATACCGATGTAACTCGAGTGATTTTAGAGGCTAACATCATCATCTATTTCAGTCAATAGACGTCCACTGCTGGACATAGGCCTCCCCCAAAGTTCTCCACACAGATCGGTCCAGTGTGCCACCCGCATCCAAGGGACTCCCGCGACCTTCACCAGATCGTCGGTCCACCTGGTTGGAGGCCTGCCACGGCTGCGGCCTCCTGCACGTGGCCTCCACTCAAGGACCTATCGACCCAACGGCCGTCTGTTCTCTAAAGAGATGTTAATAACACTGATGGAACAACTTCAAAATAGCTCGGTATATTCCTGAACAAAATAGTTCGCTTAGTGTTTCCTTTCAATTTCAAGCATTCTAGTGGAATGTAGCTCGAGTAATTTTTAGAGGCTACAAAAACGTTAACACTGATGGAAATGTTCATTTTAACTCGGTTTATTCCTGAACAAAATAGGTCGCTTAGTGTTGCCACTGGAGCATACTAGTGTAATATCACTCGAGTTATTTTCTCACGAGTCGTTAATACTGATAGATATACAAGTTCAAAAATTCAAAGTAACTTGGTAGTTTCAAAAGATAGTAAAGTCCTATTCGAAGTAATAAGCGGTTTAAATATTTGCTACGACATATTTTTGTGCACTCAAATAATGTACACCATAGCATATTTTACATTTTTGGCAAATATTAAATACTAGCCATTTTTAAGTAACTCGAGTGCAATGTGATTTGCGTCACATCACTAGTATCCCCGATATCTGTCGCCCGCGGCTGCGAATCGATGCCGCCGCTAAATTATCGAGTCAGGATTCGATAGTGAGGAAGCATCGGGTAGAATGCTCTTGTTGGGTTTGATCGTATTGATGTTATTGGTTCAAATCACCCCACCAGTTCATGATTCTTACTACCGTCTCGGCATACGAACTGAATCTTGAGAGCCGCTCACCTACTGCGTAACTAAGGGCCTTTCCCCCAATGCGTTTCTTTACTCCCTACAAAGTTTTTGTCCTGTCCCATCTCAAAGTTACTCTCCAAATGGGGCGTGAATATCTACAAAGCGACTCGCGTTCAGGCAATTCTGGGTCAGTCCAACTCCTTTTTAATATCAAGACATTTGTGCGCAAACGCTCGCAACGTAATGCACGTTAGGTAATACCATTGGTCTTACCTCTGAGTCCTCTATGGTTGTTTCGCATGGTATCCTACCAAAATATGAGCGTATGGGAAAAGACAGTGCATTTGTCTTGGTGCACAAACTTTTTTTTTTTAGAATCATCATCATCAGCCCGGTAGTACCCACTGCTGAGTATAGGCCTCCCTTCCCTTTCGCCAATGTGCCCGGTCCTGAGCTGCTCGGATCCATGTAGCCCCTCCGATTTTAGCGATGTCGTCGACCCATCGCGCCACCGGACGACCCGGACTTCGTCGTCCGTTTCTTGGACACCATTCGGTCATAATCTTGCTCCACCTGCCATCACCGCGCCTAGCTAAATGTCCTGCCCAATTCCACTTTAGTTCTATCACTCTCAATCCGACGTTCTGGACTTTAGTCCTGCGTCGGATTTCAGAGTTTCTGACTCGATCTGGAAGTCTGATGCCGAGCATACTAGTAGTATTCTAGTAATAGGTGCTTGGTGCGTTGCGACGCCTGCTGAAAGGAGCACTGCGCATCACATTATATCACTCCTCAGCTTATACTACTAACTACGTTCCCAGCTTGAAGTTATACTAGGCTATTTACACACAACTCCACGGATATTCACCGAATAGGCAAGTCAGGAGTCATTGTGTGCGCGCTCTGGAGTGGCAACTGATAGCAATGACATGTTGCGCTTTGGCTCGACCGATCGGGTGGAAAATATTGGACTCTGACGCTTGTCATGGACTAGTGTTATGTAACTTGATCTCAATCAATCAACAGCTATGTCCGTAACTGGTGAATCTTCGATAC
Source organism: Cnaphalocrocis medinalis (assembly GCA_014851415.1). Lineage (NCBI taxonomy): Eukaryota > Metazoa > Arthropoda > Insecta > Lepidoptera > Crambidae > Cnaphalocrocis > Cnaphalocrocis medinalis. Next base: position 11,438,648 of record CM026288.1, read on the forward strand.
TATGCCTCCATACTATTTATACATATATACCGGCTGAATGGCGCATTTATGGTTAGATCCACATCCTGGACAAACATTCGTGTGATGAACTTGTGTGTGTTCTGTGTATGGGTGTAATATTATGTATTTAAGTATTATAGGTATTTGTGTTATATCTATTGGTCTGATATCTGTAACATTGCGAGGAGAACAGACGGCCGTTGGGGTGGAAAGGTCCTTGAGTGGAGGCCACGCGCAGGAGGCCGCAGCCGTGGCAGGCCTCCCACCAGGTGGACCGACGATCTGGTGAAGGTCGCGGGAGTCCATTGGATGCGGGTGGCACAGGACCGATCTGTGTGGAGAACTTTGGGGGAGGCCTATGTCCAGCAGTGGACGTCTATTGGCTGAAATGATGATGATGATCCCTGTAACACAAGTGCTTAAGCTACTTAATGCGGAGTCAGGTCAATATATGAGATATTGTGAGAATCCCCCTACCTACTGCCCATCCCATTGGTAAACGAGATTAAGCGTCACTGAGAAGAAGACCCCATCTAAATCCGTCACCCGCTCTGGCAAGTACGTACGACTAATAAGACTCCAGCTTTTTATGATGAATAACGAAGCGTCTAATGTGCGATAGATAAATACTGGTCCCATCCCTACATTCGCCCAATCGGTAAATCAAATCCGATGCGCCTATCACTAATTTGCATTTTATCTGCGCACTCATCTGTAACTGCCTTCGAGTAGTTAGGTGTATTTACTGGTGGGAGGGGGGGGGGGAATGTTAATCGAAACACCTTTACTGCATCAGTATGCCCTCATACTGCTCTCATACATCTTCCATACACCTTAAAAACTATTTACAACTTTATAAAAACAACATAAAACATTTTAATAAAAACACCACTAAAAAAATACAAATCAAAAAATTTCTTCCTCTGTTTATAATTCCAGAGAATCTCATCTTTTACCGCCGACTGCTTGAATTTTACTCCACGCCATCTACTGGCGGCTGGTATCTTTTATTTTGCCTGCCCCTCTTCCTTGTCCTGTGCAGCGTCATACCAACATTGCAATCATTTAACATTGATGACACCATCTTGTCTATCATAGATTGCGAACTTCTTCGAGCCTTTCCGAACAAAACTTCTTTGTCGTTATTTTTCTTTCTTTTCATTTCTTCCTTTCCGTCATCGACGTTCGTAATGACAAGCCATTGACATTGTCATTGATGTCATTGGTCATCATAACGTAATTATTTTGTGCCTCAACATCCTGATTATGGCTTCGTGAATGTTTTCTTCTTTCAGCTGCTTTTCCAGTTCCACGTTCAACTCTCCTTGTACTCTTCACCTACTCAAGCTGTTTAGTCGTGCTCACTTCCGGCTCTTCATACAAACATCCATCAACATCTACATCCTCGCCGCTCTTACAACACTCACTCATATCATCTTCTGTGTACTCACTTTCATCATCATAAAATCCGCACCTTTCACTCTCGTAATCGTAATCTCCATCCACAACACCACCAAACTCATCGATCAATATCCTCTTCAAATCTGCATAGCTGGTGAAATCTTCACAGCTAGCCACCGTCGCTGCAACTCCCGTTAAAGCACGTTTTGTAATTAGCATCAGGCGCCGATCCGACCAACCTTCCTTCGAACCGCACACCTCCAGTTGTCGTAGCCATCGCCGTACGACTCCATCCCCGCTGTACCGCCGACAGCTCACATGAAACAGCGCATGTTGAGCGCTATCATCGCCCATCATCATCATATTATTTCATCTTTTCGTCTTCATCAAATACGATCGTCTTTTTTTTACATCGTCGTCATCTTTATTATTTCGCCTTTATTTCTCCTTACTTTTTTCTTGTCGCCTCGGGATGGTCTAGGTGCATCCCGGACGAGCCCCCAAAAATGTAGGACGGAGGGGCAAGGAAACCAGCTTTGGATACTTTGGATATTACTTCTTCTATTTAATTAAATCTTCTTCATAACGTCTTCACACCTTCCGTCGTCCGCGGCCATTCGTCTTCTCTCTCACTCTCACACGTCATCCTAATTCAAACATCGTTCTCTTACACGTTCCATATCATGCATCTACCGATCACCCATTCCACATTTATTTTAGCCAGTAGAATTTTTGTGTAATACTATGGCTATATTTTCCGTTTCTCCGCTCCGCCGCATCGCTCCGCTTAAATGGACAGGCAGCCTAAAGACTCCATAGTTTATCTACATAGTGATATACCACTGTCGATTTAATGAATGCATGCGGTGTATAAACACATTCACATGTTAAATTGAATATATTTTTACAAAAGAGGCAACCTTAATCCAACGCAAGAGTAGGTCGTATAACTTGGGTCGAACAGTCTTAGTTAACCTACTGTATACCCATATTGAAAATAAAACTATCTACTGTACTATAGTATGTATTTAAGTATTATATTAATTGTGTTTCCTCTGTTGTCTGATATCTGTACCTAACACTAGTGCTTAACGGGCACAATCTGAGACGTTAATTACCTAACGTTAATTGTAACTTTAGTAAAAATATTGACTTTTATTTTAATAAACACAAACACTATCCATAATTAAGTTAATGCGCATTAAGGTTAGGCACATGACGCCTCTTAGTGCGACAGAAAGCTACTTAATATGGGTCAGGTCAATAGATTAAAAAAAAGCATGTAGCGAGATTTTTTTGATCCACTGTTGACCCTTAAAACTGTGGCTGATACCTAATTAAACATGTTCTTTAAAATCCACCTTAATTTCTAAAATTTCCCGTCGCCTTGGAGATACTCCTATTCTTTATTCATAAAGGCGCTAAGCCGAGCTTGGTATATCTAAAGAATGTTCCCTATTTTACGTTTTACGTCACTCTTCCACAAAGGGATCACAAAAGGTAACATTTTTAAGTCATTTATAACAATATCGCGACAGAGGCATAGTACGGCGTTTTATTAAAAGAGAGACACGTTTGAGTGGGCTTCAATTGTCAGGGTTCTGTAGCCTTACCAAGAGATTGAAATACTATCCTCGCTATCGAAAACTATCGCTTTGTCTCTTTCATTGTGATGCATTTGAAAGAGACAGAGCTGTAGTTTACGTTATGTCAGTTTTAGATGTCAACTCATGGTAACGCTACTGTACCGTTTTTTTCGTGGTAGCGGTTATATTATATCATTAAAGAAATATTAGAACACTGTTTTGTCGGAAAGGGTTGTTCTTAAAATTCTATATCGATGGCTTTTCTATTAATGACTGCTAATAGCAAAACCAACTGTGGGGGAGCCACGTTTCGGTATGAAAAGGCCTTATCGACCGGAGTGATACCACGGTCTGTGAGTATGGATACCAGAACCGGTGCCAAGGAGTATGGGTACCGGAAGCCCCATTGGGGGGAAAGCTGGTTAAACGTTGGCAGCGCACTTGGGGCTCTACTGGTATTGCAGGTGTCTCTGGGCGACGGCCATGGCTTGGCAACATCTCATATCAGAGGGCAAGACTCATTTTGGATCGTTAGTCGTCATGTGGCCTGAAGACGTAGTACATTTACCGAGGACAGTATTCCATAACAAAGCAGTCTTTGAAAAACAATTATTCCGTTTTTCCCACTACCAACTGAACCCAAAAGAAGCAATATCGTCAGGAATAGCCGTGGATTGTAAAAGCGGCTGAAAAGTTTATCTTTTGTAACAACAATCCTATTCGAACATTTGGAACTGCGACCCGCATTTGTCACCGGGTTGTTTATTCACTGCCGCTGAGAGTTTTGGGAACAGGGCGATCATTGTGGAAGTTTCTAGACTATACACAATGTATGGCAATTCTTCAATTTTTTTTTTATGTTATAGGTAGCAGACGAGCAGGCGGATCACCTGATGGTAAGCAATTGCCGCCGCTCATGGACACTTGCAACACCAGTGGAGTTACAAGTGCGCTGCCAACCTTTTAACCCCTTTCCCCCCCGGGTGGGCCTCCACAGAGGCTGCTTTACGCCGGTTTTCTGTGAGGCAGTGGTATCACTCCGGTCGAGCCAGCCCATTCATGCCGAAGCGTGGCTCTCCCACAGTTAAATCAAAATCAAACAAAATCAATCAGGGGCTCGTGTTGCCATAGACAATGTATAGCTTTTCAACAATCATAATGACTGGCAACTACGTGCTCAGAACCAACTGGAGACGGTAAGAGCAGAAGAAGGTGCAATGCTCTATAATAAATGTGATAGGTGGCAGACAAGCAGACGGATCACCTAATGGTAAGCGATTACCGCCCAAAGACATCCGCAACATCACGAAAGCCACGCTTCGGTATCAATAAGCCGGCTCGACCGGAATGATGCAGCCACGGCCTCACTGACGACCGGTGTGATGCAGCGCCTGCTCTGCGTTTCGTCGAGAGTGAGGGTATCGAAGGCCCAACTGTGGGAAAGGATGTTAAAGGTCGACAGCGTACTTGTGACACTAATTGTGTTGCAGGTGTCTATTGGCGGCGGCAGTCGCTTACCGTTAGGTGATCCGTCTGGTCATCTGCCACGTATAACATTAAAAAATCGACATCATGCTTTTCTAGTATAAGTGAGTATTGAAAAGCGGTATGAGGTGTAAACCTGGCTTTAGGTTTAGCCTTTTATTAACAGCATTTTTAAAATAAAACTTTCGCAATTAAAACAACTAATAAATATTTTAAACCTCTTTTGACCTAAAAACCTTTGACCTGTTTCCGGTGTAGGTCAAAAATGTGTGCCTGTCCAATGCAGATTTGTGGAGCGTTAAAACAGATAGATGGCGCGACTGAGATGACGCCATGTTTCATGCAGCTACGGCGCATGCTATTAATTCAGTTCGGTTTACACTGGGCTTCGTGCCGCCATGATTTTTGTTCAAAAGGGGATTTTTTATGTCATAGGTGGCAGACAGCAGATAAAGGACCTGGTAAGCAATTGCCGCCGCTCATAGACACCTGCAATAGAAACTGATGACTAAAGCTAAAAACTAACAAAAAAATCAATAAGAGTAGGCTCTGTATCACATAAAAAAGGAAGAAGGTTGGTAGAGTTGTAGGTGAGTCGGTGGAGAGGAAAAGTCTCAGAGTCCATCGCAGGTCCATGCCATCATCATGGTTTCTCAATTCTTTGTTGCCGTTACGGTACTTTTGCTGGTATGCCAAAGCTAAGTATTAGTTTAATACAATTTTAATCCAAAAAGCTAGTATTGTCACCCTGATTGTCCCGGACGGCCAAGAGTCGCATTCAATTATGTATCGGAGCACTGGTCGCTCCCTAAATTGCATGCATTGTTTGCTTTCAATTCGTAATCATTTAGTCTACGTTCGTAGCACTACTAACAGTCGTAGTGCACTACGTTCGTAGCACAGACATCTGTCGTAGCGCTGGTACGTAGCGTGTAAAGGAGTTATTATTCAAGATGGAGTAAAGCAAAATAATTAGAAACTGATCTAGCTGACATGAAAAGGAGTTACTCTGTCCTTAAGAGGTAACGCAACTGTCATGCTTCACTTACATACCATCTCCAGAGAACCGTCGTAAAGTGCGCGACACTGTGTTTCGTCGAGGAAGTTGAGGGTATTCGAAGGCCAAACTGTGGGAAAGATGGTTAAGGTGTGTGCACGCCGTTACTTTCGACTTTAATGTGTTGCAGTTGGTCTATGGGCGGCGGCACAGTCGCTTACCGTTAGGTGATCCGTACTGGTCATCTGCCAACGTATAACATAAAACATCGAACATTCATGCTTTTCTAGTATAAGTGGTAGATTGAAAGCGGTACGAAGGTGTAACAACTGGCTTTAGGTTTAGCCTTTTAAATAAAACTTTCGCAATTAACAACAACTAATAATATTTTAAACCTCTTTTGACCTAAAACCTTTGACCTGTTTCCGTTGTAGGTCAAAAATGTGTGCCTGTCCAATGGCGGATTTGTGGAGCGGGTAAAACAGATAGATGGCGTGAGTGAGATGAACGCCATGTTTCTGCAAGCTACGGCGCATGCTTATTAATTTCAGTTCGGTTTAACACTGGGCTTCCGTGCTTGCCAATGATTTTTGTCCAAAGGGATTTTTTTATGTCATAGGTGGCAGAGGAGCAGATAAATCACCTATGTAAGCAATTGCCGCCGCTCATAGACACCTGCAATAGAAACTGATGACTAAATGCTAAAAACTAACAAAAAAATCAATAAGAGTAGGCTTTGTATCACATAAAAAAGGAAGAAGGTTGGTAGAGTTGTAGGTGAAGTCGGTGGAAAGGAAAAGTCTCAGAGTCCATCGCAGGACCATGCCATCATCATGGTTTTTCAATTCTTTGTTGCCGTTACGGTACTTTTGCAGGTATGCCAAAGCTAAGTATTAGTTTATCACAATTTTAATCCAAAAAGCTAGTATTGTCACCCTGATTGTCCCGGACGGCCAAGAGTCGCATTCAATTATGTATCGGAGCACTGGTCGCTCCCTAAATTGCATGCATTGTTTGCTTTCAATTCGTAATCATTTAGTCTACGTTCGTAGCACTACTAACAGTCGTAGTGCACTACGTTCGTAGCACAGACATCTGTCGTAGCGCTGGTACGTAGCGTGTAAAGGAGTTATTATTCAAGACGGAGTTGAGCAAAATAATTAGAAACGGATCTAGCTGATATGAAAAAGACTAACTCTGTCCTTAAGTAACTGTCATGCTTCACTTACATACCATCTCCAGAGAACCGTCGTGAAGCTGCGCCTACGCTGTGTTTCACCAAGTGAGTGAGGGCGCTGGAGGCCCAAATCGAGGAAAAGGGGGTTAAACGTTGGCAGCTCACTTGTGACTCTGCGGGTGTTTCAGGGGACTATGGGCGGTAGCCATCGCTTACCATCAGGTGATCCGTCTGCTTGTCTGCCACCTATCACATAAAAAAAAGAATTTAACCCGCTTAACCCGTTTTACCCGCTATTATGTAAAAGCATGTGATGATGTAAAAGAGTTCCTGGTCACCCTCATCGCCCCGGATGGCCACGCGACTCGTTCAATTATGTATCTCGGCAATGGCCGCTCCTCACTTTGTTTGTTTTCAAACGTGTGACGTATTTTTTGGTAAATTTGCATCTATATTACCGTATGCTCTTTTGTGCATAACTGTGAGTGTTGCACCTTTTTAGGGTACCGTAGTCTACTAGGAACCCTTATTTTTTTTATGTGATAGGTAGCAGACGAGCAGGCGGATCACCTGATGGTTAGCAATTGCCTCCGCCCATGGACACATGCAACACCAGTAGAGTCACAAGTGCGCTGCTAACTTTTTATCCCCTTCCCCCCGATAGGCCTCCGGTACCCTCACTCGCTCGGCGAAACACAGCACAGGAGCTGCTTCACGCCGGTTTTCTGTGAGGCAGTGGTATCACTCCGGTCGAGCCGGCCCATTCATGGAGAAGCATGGCTCTCCCACAATTTAGTTTCATCATGTCTGCCCGTCTGTCTGCTCGTTTTCCGCCGTTTCTGCACCGATTGCCATGAAAATTGGTGGAGAGATGTATACCTACTGATAATCCAAAAATTGATTTTTAAAATTCTACCAATCATTCTGGAAAACATTTGTTTTATGGCAATTTTCATACTGACATGTAATTTTGTATGGAGAGTCGACTTTGCATCAAACATTGTATAATATGCATGAGTTGCTGGCTACAAATATAAGATTTTTCGATGTCTATAGGATTTACCTCTGGCGTGGTAAACATCTCTCATCACCTATCACATAAAAAACCACCACTTAATTGTACCAATCACTGCCCGGTGTCAAGTACTTAGCGTTCAAATGGATTTCCACGCTACGCATGTTTTCGCTACGAGTATCACTAGTGCTACGACGTAGTGCTACGGTTGTTGATATTGCTACGACTTTAGTGGTGCTCGCATCACACAGCACATTTTAGCTGTAAATCCAAATCAAATACTACTTACTTACTGGTGTTGTATTTGTCCATGGGCGGCGGCAATTGCTTACCATCAGGTGATCCGCCTGCTCGTCTGCTACCTATCACGTAAAAAAAATGTTGACTAACCTTTACTTAAATGTCACAAAAGTGTTAGTTCCCAAATTGTACCAACCACGAATTGATTCTGGGATCATCCACGCTTGACCACAACCACAACCAATAATGATTTAGATAAATTGATATTATAGATAGAATTATTGTACATTAAGTGAATGATATTTTAGCCTAACTTTATTATGTCCCTTTATTATAATATAACGTAAATATAACTCGGTGTCTTTGTTGAGTCCGATGTAATCCCTAGGACTTTAACGTTGACTGAAAACTGTGTTTTGCTCATTGAGTAAAACCCCCACTTTGGTTTTGCCCATTGCACTGCGGCTTAGATGCAGACAAGGAGCGAGAGGTTTTCTCAGTTTATTCTTTAACTAGTAGCCCGCCTTCGTTTCGCTTCAGGACCGCAGTTAAAAAATTAAACAATAGATGGCGCTGAGTGCCGAATACATCGCGCTTATGTTTAACCTTTTCGGGTTACATATAAGCCTCGTGGTGTTCTAAAGAAACTATCTAAAACGGAGTGATTATATTCTCTTTGAAACTATCACTTTATAAGAAAGAAAGAGGTAGCAAGACATGACAAAGACTGGCTGGAAAATATAAAGCAGAAAAAGCTCCGTCATGATGTCTTGTCTCCTCCAGCGAATTCAGGGTGGACTTGCGATCGGTGTGGCAAGATGTCGGGCAGCAATATGGCTGCAACTATCATCTTTGAAAATGCTGTGGCCAATGTTGATAATTTTAATGTACCCATCAGGGTTCATATGTACTAATGCTGAATTGAATTGAATTGAATTGTATGTGCATGTTTTTTTTATGTCATAGGTAGCAGACGAGCAGGCGGATCAATTGATGGTAAGCAATTGCCGCCGCTCATGGACACCAGTGGAGTTACAAGTGCGCTGCCAACCTTTGATAGCCTCCCCCCTCCCACCGGGTGGGCCTCCGGTACCCTCACTCACTCATCGAAACACAGCACAGGGGCTGCGTCACGCCGGTTTTCTGTAAGGCAGTGGTATCAATCCGGTCGAACCGGCCCATTCATGCCGAAGCGTGGCTTTCCCACAGTTATGTGTCATGTGTGTCTTTTGCTGCAACAAATAATCTATCTATCTAACCATAGCGACTGCCACATAACACCCAACAGTTCAACGAGGGTCATAATCAAACCGGCACTTTCCCTTGACCATCGCAAACTAGACATAAAGCAGAGACCACACTGACGTTAATCTTACGCCGTCGTAAAGCGAGCAGATAACTTCCGCGCGAGTTGCCTGGTTTACGGTCACTGAGTGGGACAGGGAAGAAAGGAATGGAGGAGGAGATAGGTGACAAATTGCGGGAAGTGATAAGGACCTTCTATTGTGGTGCGAAATTTTGTGAAAAAGAGTTTAATTACTCGTGTTTTAATTACATAAGACAGAAATACAAAAGAGGTGGCAACTTGTCAAATATTAGGTGTTATTTGACTGGCCAGTTGGCGCATTTAGTATTGACCCTGCCTCATACGGTAAAGGTCGTTGGTTCGATCCCCACCATCACCATCGGACAAACATTCGTGTGATGAACATTTGTGTTTATTCAATGTATGGGTGTAATATATGCATTATATTTGTGTTTCCTCTGTGGTCTGGTATCTGTAACACAAGTGCTTAAGCCACTTAGTATGGAGTCAGGTCAAAAAAAGCTGGTAATGATCCTCTAAAAAAAACATAAATAAATCGTGAGGAGTATTTCAGATTTCCGAAAACTTGTCATATTGATAGTATTGCCCCGTCCTCATTTCGTCCGAGAGTATTTTTTTTTCAATTAGTTTTAATCATGATCAATAGATGGCGCTGAGTGTCGATTACATCACGTAAGTCGGGTTACTTATAAACCTGGTCGTTTATTTCAGAACTAACTTCTTTATAAATAGTAGGTAGATTTCCTCGAAACAAAACTATTAACTTAAAGGGGAAAAAAATCACCGTTCAGGCTGTGTAGGCGTGCCAAAGTAATGGATAAACCACAATTTACTCGAAAAACACCCTTTCTTTGGCAGTCGAGTAAAAATTGAACTTTTTTTTTAATATTTAATGAGTTTGCACTTGACCTCATCGCACCTGATGGAGAGTGACAATGAGGTCTAAGATGTAGCGTGCTCTCCCAGAAGAAGCCTATTCACTCTCGACTTAAAGACACCCAAATTACCTTAATGTACCAATTAACTTAATATACCAACTTATTATACTTATTCAACTTAATATACCAGTCCAAATATTTTTGTTACAAATGAGTTTAATTTAGAATCCATTCCAGTTATTATTACACGTACTTTTATTAAGTATAACAAACCCGTTAACTTTCTCTTACCTGCTCCTGAAGGTTTATTAAAACTTCGACACTGTTAATTTCAGGAGCAGTTCAGGCTTGTTTTAGCCTTTTCAGCGTATTTTCACGTTTCATGCTTTTTAACTAATGTACTTGATTTGAAAGCGGAAAATTGCTTTTAGGCAGCAACAACTACTTTCGGCGAGGACTTTAAGATGACTTTGCACATCGAGTCATCGATAGATTACGAGCATTGGAATTGCTATAAATAAATGAATGAATGAAATAGTTTGTTCAATTTAGGTCTAAATCGGGACCAGTGGAGGAATCTTATACTATAAGAGGCTAAAACACATTGAGCCATTGAAGTAAATAACTAAATATTTTAGATATATTTTATGACTTGGTTTGGAATAATATTAATTGGCACTTGTGACTCCACTAGTATTGCGGGTGACTAAGAACGGTGACAATCGCTTGTTTTGTCAGCTGTTGGCCCTGCGTTTGATTCCTTTTCGATCGTGCCAAACTGTAGCGCTACCATGAGTTGACATCTAAAACTGACATAACGTAAACTATTGCTCTGTCTCTTTCAAATGCATCACAATGAAAGAGACAAAGCGATAGTTTTCGATAGCGAGGATAGTATTTCAAACTCATGGTAGGGCTAGTAAAACTGACATAACGTAAACTATTGCTCTGTCTCTTTCAAATGCATCACAATGAAAGAGACAAAGCGATAGTTTTCGATAGCGAGGATAGTATTTCAAACTCATGGTAAGGCTACTGATGTCCCATGGAATTAAGAAAGTAAAGTTGTTATAATTTACCATTTAATTAACGGAGTAACTTTTTACTCAACAGAAAAAATCTGGTACTATTTAGGCCCGACCCGGGGATTGAACTGTTCTTAAAGTAAGTGTGCAATGTGAACAAAGACATCAAGAGCAAGTTCTGCTAAAATGACACCATAAAGAAGGGCAGATAACTTCCAGCCGACTTAGCGAGAGTCGTTCTTAGATTTTACGTGTGCTCATAAAGAACTCTACCAACGTGGGTAATGGCACGTCAGTGTAGACTTACGTTTATGATTACTGTGGAAACAAGGCTTAAAATAAGAGCAATCGTAGCTCAGTGGATAAGAGCGTAGGTTCAAATCCGATCGCACACTTGCCTACCTAGGTACTTTGCAAATCTATAATATAATATGTCTTAATAATTCTAGGTTGGATGATATATTGCTTGCCACACCACACACCCACAGGTGATCCGACTATTCGTCCGGCACAAAAAAAACACAAGCGTCTTACAGAATATAAAGATATTTTAATCAAATTTTATTAAACATTTGTCGTAATTGAAAAAAGTATAGGCAAAAGTAAATAGATAATCCCTATATAATCCCAATATAATCCAATAAAAATCAATTGGCGGTGCTAATTTTTTTTTCTCTGATCGGTGGCAGACGAGGGGTCACCTGATGGTAAGCTATTGCCGCTGCCCACAGACACTTGCAACTCCAGTAGAGTCACAAGTGCGCTACCAACCTTTGAGCCCCTTTCTCCCCAATTGGGCCTCCGGTACCCTCACTCACACGAGACGAAACACAGCGCAGGCGCTGCTTCACGCTAGTCTTCTGTGATTATTAGAGTATTCAATAGAGTCTTAAGCTAGGTAACTTTGCGGCAAGGTCCAATGTATCTATGTTTTGTATGATATTTATTTATTCAACCATTACAGCTATAAATTATGAGCTTTCAAGCCCTGGTGTTAGAGTTTAAAACCGCCCAAAAAGCTTGTCGTGGTTAATTACTTATTCATCCCGAAATTTCCATTTAATGCCTAACACTTGATACACACATAATTACCTTTTCTTGGAAGTCGCCAAATTTTCATTGAAGATAATCTCTTAGACTTTAAATATGAGTTATATCTCGTGCTTAAAATAGGTTAGTACCAGTTTATTACCGTATTAAATTACCTTATAAAGTTCGGCTTAATAGAGACATAGCAAAAGTGGAATGTGGAAATAAGGATAGGTACTTTTTTACGTGATGGGTGGCAGACGAGCAGATAGATCACCTGATGGAAAGCGACTGCCGCCGCATATAGATACCTGCAACACCAGTATTCACAAAGGCGCTGCGTTAAAGTGATGAACTATTGGTTACAACATAACATTGGTTAAGCAAAATATTGCTGGGTACGTTTTTGACCGTTATGTTAGTTTAACCATACCGGTGTTTAGCGTTTTATTGACTTACAGCCCAAAAGCAATATTTAAAAAAAATACGCAAGTTTAACTTAACCATTGGAAGTTAACCTTCTAATGGTTAAGTTAACTTGCGTAATTTTGATAACACTTCTAATTTTGTCGTAAGGTACAGATCTACAAAGTTAGTTTTAGAATCAACTGTGCCCATCTATATTGTTTTACGTCTTTTATTAGGTACATAATGTTGTGCTCTTTGATTGCTGAAAGAAAGCATAATTCAGCAAACCAAAGCAAAAACTGACGTCTGTAAGAGATTTAGCAGTTCATAATGCTTAAAATCAGGCTCTATTATGTAGAACTCTGGCAGTAGGCCAGCTTTAAGAACTTAAATCATATCACATAGTACTTATGCGGTTATTCTACTGTAACTAGTAACCCGCCTTCACTTCATTTTGGGATTTAATTTAGTCAAACACCAATAGATAGCGCTGTGATTTAATTACACTGCAAATGTGTCCTTTTTAGGGTTCCGTAGTCTACTAAGAACCCTTATAGTTTCGTCATGTCTGTCCGTCTGTCTGTCTGTCCTAACTCGTTCTCCGCCGTTTCTGCACCGATTGCCACGAAAATTGGTGGAGAGATATATACTGACAATCCAAAAATTGGTTTTTAAAATTATCGAAAAATATTTTTTTTGACGCTTACGCACTTTTACTCAATGCATTTCATTAAGTATTATACTTCCATTAACTCCCCCTCCAAGGGCTACTTTCAAAAAAAAAAACAAATAAAATTAAAATAATATTACATATATGTACCCGTAATAACTTTAAATACTGTACCAATTTTCGCATTCCTATCATTAGAGTTGACGGACTTTCAAACTTCAATACCCATTTTTACCTCCCTAAAAGATAAACTTATAAGTTATTTTCTGGGTGTTTGTGGTTCCTTTATTGTTAAATAATAACCTTGATTTATTAGCAGGACAATATATTAATGCTGTTTCAATTTATTTATTATGCAGTCGTATCATCGATCTTCGCTGCCACAGTAGAATATAGTAGAACGTCTGCTATGGCCCTTTCGCCGCTCACTCGTGGTTTATGGCGTTTAAAATCCAACAAAGTGCCACCACAGAGTCTATTATGTAAAACCCTGGCGTCGGTCCAGCACCAGCGCCAGTAAATTACACCGCATTGTCCTTAAACGGCTGTATCGTCTGCCAATAACGTCTGATTGTATGGGACTTAGGAGTTAGGGACAGTTTCTGTTTGAAGAGTGTAATTGGATTTATTTATTAACTAATAAATAAAGAGTTTGTCGATATGGGTTGTTATGTTGCCAGAATGTGGTGTTATGGATGGTTATGGATGTTTTATTACATGCCGGAAGTTTGGAAGCTGGTGGAATTGTTGAATTTGGCGGAGTTTGTTTTCAAACTATTTTATATAAGCGATGGTAGCTCGCGGGATCCATTCGGGACGTTGTAGTTTTAAATTAGAGCATGCCTCTAGATTTTTCTGATCTATGTGCGTATTTCTACTACCATTAACACTGTGGCGAGAGAAAACATCGTGTGAAAGCCTATACCTTCCTAAAAGGACGGCAACGCATCCGCACTCCTTCTGGTGTAGCTGATGTCCATGGGCGGCGGTGATCACTTACCATCAGGTGACCCTCTTGCTCGTTTGCCTTCCTATAATATAAAAAAAAGCCTGACCTTTCGGATAGTTGAACAACTTCTAATGAAATAGTCGAATTGACAACAACTTTATATTTACATGTTTGCTTCTCTTTCACTGCAAAAACTAACCATCGGGTAGTTTTTGAAGCTATAGCTTATAACGTCAGAATAACACGCAGACTACAATTAAAAAAAAATACCTTTATTGTTTAGATTGTCCAAAATAGCTAACTCCACCTGAACGGAGTCGCGGGCGACCGCTAGTAGGTAATATTTCTATTCATATCAATAAGTACCTACCCACGATTCCAAAGTTATCCGACCACCAAATCCAGTCTTAGTACTCTGGTACTAAGATCGTGAACAGTTCTAATCGCAATTTAGTTTTAATCCCCACCTGGAATCGAACCGGGCCGGATTAATTACCCGGCGTGTCGAGCTCTGATTTGATGTTCGCTTCGGTTCGGAATCGAACCTGTGCTTTTGTAACTCTTTTTGTAAGGGGACTAAGCCGAATGAGGTTAGGTAATAAGGGAGGGTTAATTGAGAAAATTAGCTCCGTATATTAGGTGCGTTGTTTTTAGGATTAATTACTTTGGAAGAAAATGAGGTTAGGTTTTGATATTCACTTTCGGTAGAAACTCTTGGGGAATTAAAAGTTACGTGGGTATAAGTTAATTAATGCGAGACAAGCAATTGTTTTTTTTTTTGTTACATGGTCTCGGTAATCACATAAATATTTTATTGTAATGGGTACCTAATAATAAGAATAATGGGGAGTGGTGGAATAATTTCTGTTAGCATATAAGATTTTTTTTTATTAGACTATAGGCCAACGCTTGACCACAGTCGCACCTGATGGAAAGTGACGATGAGGTCTAGGATAACACGCGTTTGCTTAGAAGATGCCTGTTCACTCTTGCCTTAAATATGTCGAGGTTATAGTGGTCGTGGTAGTGGTATTTTTAATTAAAAGCATTTTATTTAAAAAAATACCAAGTGTGGAGCTTTGTTCAAAAAGTCGAATAAATCGGCCGGAAGGCGCATTTGGTAGAGACCCCGCCTCATACGTCAAAGGTCGTGGGTTTAATCCTCACTCTGGACCCAATATCCGTGTGATGAAACCTTGTGTTTGTTCATCACAAATCCAAGCTATGCACTTAATTAGGAGTCAGAGTCAGAGTACTAGTATGGAGATCTTGTGTGAATTTTATTTATTACACTATTACTAAATCAATACCATTTATTAATTAAGAGGTAAAATCTATAGAAATTGATAGACCTTACTTATATACTAACTCAAATGGTGAAATAAAAGCGCAATGCAATCGACGCCCAGTGCCATCTATTGGTGAGGTGTGCAACTAATGTCCCGAAACCAAGTTAGGGCGCGCCACTAACAAAGATTTAAATCTTTGGCCACTAGTATCTAAGTGCTATAGCAGGTTCTACTGTAGCGCGTACATACAGCCACACATCAATACAAAACTGTCGACTTTCTTCTAATCGACTCTCATCTTACTGTCGTCATACACATTAGGTTGAATATCAATTGAGGAAATTTGTGGTAACCTGATGGGTGGCTGACTGTACATTGATCTCGGCGCGAATGACAAAGAAAGACGTACCTCATTTAGTGGTCTCATCTATTAGCGTATTGAACTGACAGATGGCGGTTAGGTTCAAAATGTTGAATATCCCCACGGTCGCGTCGGTTCGCGGCAGTAATGGGGTATGGGAACTAATTTTTAGGTATCTTTTTTATATTTTATTTCAATACCTTTTACTATTTTAAGCAATCAATTTGAGTATTTTTGTAATCAAGACAGTAGTTATGTTTTAATTAATTTTTAAACATTTTAAATTCAAGCGTATTTGTGACGTCACAAGGGCGCTACACCATATTAATAGTGTTACCACGTGCTCTTTTCCCCAAATCGTGGCAAATAAATTATATGTAAAATGTTACTTGTGGGCAAAATCGGGGGAATTTTACATCACTGTCTGACAACATTCCGGCAAAACAAAAAACAGAGAGGTATCTCTAATCAATTTTATATCACCTTTCAAATAAATGTCAACTGGTTGGTAAGGTTTTATTGTATTACAACTAGCGCCAATTGTTGGTTCTTCCGATAGATGTCGCACAGTAGATGTCGCATTTATTTTATCTTGTTAGTGAAGTATGTCTGAAAATTCTGCTGACCTTGGGTCAGATGAAGGTCAAACGCGATTTTATTGAAAATATCATTGATCTTATGCTTTTAAATTTTAAAAGCAATAAAATATGGTATGAAAGACAAATGCCTCGAAATGGTTTTCGATTTTGGACATGTTTGGTTTTTTTTCCCATACCCCATTGCCAGTCCACGTTGATTCGCCGATTTGATTGTATCCGATCGCGTATGATCGTCGGTGCTCGGTACAAATCGCAAATCGGTTGCGGACCTAGATTGCAATCCGTTTGTCATCGCACTCATCGCCGTCGATTGACGGGGCTGATATTGTGACTTGTAATTACAAATTCGCTTTATTGATGACTTTATTACATATTTAATTGCTTTTCCACAGAGATTATTGCACTGTCTGTTGTGTTTTCACTCATGTATTTTGTTTCTGTGTAGTAAAGAATATCAATGGTGTTTTTTTTAAACAGTCATTTCAGACTCACTAGTCAGTAGGCCTAACATGCGCACCGCGACAAAATTTTGTCGACACTCGTTCGCGAGAGCGCATCCTTCTATCCCGCTCATCGCTCAGTCAGGTGAGCGAGACGCAACTTGCACCGACAAAATACGAGCGTCGACAAATTATCTCGTGGCGCGCATGTTAGCCCGGCTGGTAGATCACTATCTACCCACAAATTCGCATCGGGACTTAACTTAGAGAGTCGTATACATTACGCGAGGGTTTGGCTTTTTTTTTACTTATAAGCATTGATGTAAACTATGCAATTGATCTCTTAAACCTAATAATTAGTACCTATAGACAAGCAGACGGATCACCTGATGGTAAGTGATTGCCGCAGTCCAGACCCGCAGAAAGTAGAGATCCGCAACGCAACCTTCAGTGAGAAATGCGCTGGCAATTCTGTTTCTGTCGAAACAGACTCTGGGAAGTATTCTTGTGTGTACTACACAACGCGTACTGCATACGATGTACGTAGTATCTTCTCCTTAGTCTGTGATACGATGTACTAATAGGCGACGGTACCCGGCATTCTGGCTGTACTAAAAGTACGTTCCTTTTCCCCACCAAACGCTTAAACAAAACGAGCACAAAAGTGCTGAGAGAAATGTTATCTGTCGGACGTCCGATGTCAGAAGGAGTAAAATACCTTTCGTAACAGCCTTTTAGCTTAACTCGCAACCGCTTGTTTTGAAGTTTGAGTTTGGCGGCCTTGTACACCCGTGACTCAGAAAGCACGTTAAGATGTCTGTCCTGCGCCCAATCCTTCTTCGGTCATGTCAGACTAGTGTCCCTTCGAATTAAGAAGGTAAGGGAATGGAGAATGCACCTGTGTTTGCGCACGCACTTGAGCACTAAGTATAATACGTGGCTGATAGTTAAGATTGGCCGCCGTAGCCGAATCGGTTGGATGATATTACGAGTATTATGTATCTCTCCTGCGGGAAAATGACGGTACCTTCGACGGCGGGAGAGGCCGGTCCTTGTGGAAATCCTGCGTGGAAAACAGATTCAACACGTAGATGCCCCTTTGAAGCAAAATAATGAAAGTGAGGATTTTCACACCTAGCTGGTACTGTCTCTAAATACAAATACAAAATACTTTATTTACAGAACGAATGTTAAATGGGTTGACATTACAGTTTACAAGTTAAATGTACTATTGAAGAGATACAGACAAAGACAGTACTATATTAATAAAATTATTACTTCGCACTCCTTCTGGTGTAGCTCATGTCCATGGGCGGCGTTGTTCACTTACCATCAGTTGACCCGCTTGCTCATTTGCCTTCCTATAAAATAGACGTAACATCAAGGCATGCGCGCAGTTTAAATACACTGTACTAATAAGTACTATTTGTACTGATAAGGTATACCAAACCACTTTTGAATTTGTACTAGTACCGTTCAAAATTGAAGGTGTACGTTTACCTGTCTACCTGGTAGACATGGCAACAACATCCAGATTTGTGTCCTTACAAGGAAAACTTTTCAGCGGATAATACTCCAGAATGAAATTCACAACTTGTTATAAAGTTATAATTTTGCTAGAATACTTAGGTCACAATAATGTAATCCGAATTTGTGTTCTCGGAATTATTCAAACATTTCTGCTCACACATTTTTCTCGGAAACAATTTTAACTTTGTAAAGCATTTTTCATATAAAAGTAATAGAGTAGGAAATAAGTCATCTCTTTTGTCAAATTCCTTGAACTGTTAAATCTGTTTCTGTTTCATGAAATGGATTATTTAAAAACTTATATTTCTGTATTATTTGTGTTTAATTTGTTGTCTGATATCTGCAACGCAAACTTAATACGGAGTTGGGCCAATGTAATAAGATGTGTGAATTTAATGTGCACATTAATGTCACAACATCTTAATACTTACTATTTCTTTTATCTAAGGTCTACTATCTCATATTATTCGTTGACACGGAAATATTTTTTTAAATTGTTTTGCTTATTTAAGGATTAGCGTTTAAAACCAGGGGTTGTTAAATTATATACTACTAGTGGCCCGCCCTCACTTCGCTCGGACCGTAATTTAAAAATGAACCAATAGACGGCGCTGTGTCCAATTACATCGCGCAAGCGTTTCGTGTTTTCGCATTACCTACAAGCCTTGTCGTTGTCTATAGAAGTTATCTCTTTATAAATAGTATAGATATAGAAGATTTATACTATTAGTTAAGAAATAACTATCACGCAATAAATTAATTAATATTGTGCTTATAGCCATTATATTGATGAGTCTTTGTCATGTCTTACTGTACCATCTCATCAAACAAAAAACCAGTTTTTACAGTGACGTCATTACAAATCCAATTTAACAGTTTTCATACCCACTGTTCAATATAAGCAAACTATTACCATATTAAAGGATCTGCTTAAAATGTCTCCCGATGCGACCCAAATCTTGTCTGATGAAACCGCTTTTATGTCGGCAAAGTAGGGATGTGATTAAAGGCTTGTATCGCGTTTAAATTAAAAGCTTGCTTACTTTGTTGCATAATAGCTTATACCTAGCTTACATGAAAATGGTGACATATATACTATTTATAAATAGTATAGATATAGAAGATTTATACTATTAGTTAAGAAATAACTATCACGCAATAAATGAATTAATCTTGTGCTTATAGCCATTATATTGATGAGTCTTTGTCATGTCTTACTGTACCATCTCACCAATCAACAAACCAGTTTTTACAGTGACGTCATTACAAATCCAATTTAACAGTTTTCATACCCACTGTTCAATATAAGCAAACTATTACCATATTAAAGGATCTGCTTAAAATGTCTCCCGATGCGACCCAAATCTTGTCTGATGAAACCGCTTTTATGTCGGCAAAGTAGGGATGTGATTAAAGGCTTGTATCGCGTTTAAATTAAAAGCTTGCTTACTTTGTTGCATAATAGCTTATAACTACTTAGCTTACGTGAATATGGTGGTGACATATATACTATTTATAAATAGGTAATCATAGACAACGACTAGATACTCGTAGATAGGTAGATATTCTTTATTGCACAAATATTACAGAACTTAATGCTAATTTATGGTTATTTACAAATAAAATCTCGGTGGTCCTATCAAAGACAAGGCTTTTAAATAAACTGAAAAAGCAAACCCTTGCGCGATGTAATCGGTACCCAACGTCATCTATTGGTTCAATTTGAACCTATGTCCCGGAACACAGACGGCTACTAAATTAACGAATTCTAACGAAAATCTACATAATTAAGGAGTTCTTCTTTTTAAATCGACCATTTGAATAAATAATTTAAAAAAATGTTTTCCTTCCAAAAGCCCACTTCAAATAGCAAGCTTATAAGCTTTCAATTGGAACACCCACCTCTAAACCGAAGTGAGTCAAGTCAATACACCCAATCACCCCTATGGGTCTTTCGAGCGTCATTTAAACTTTCGACACCACTCGGACCCGCCTGAAATCCCCCGATTGAAAAGGGTACAAAGGTATTCCCAACTTTTAAAAGTAAAGGTAATTGAAGTTTCACAGGTAACGGATTAAAATTTAATTGTGATTAATCCTCGTAGGTAATTTAATCGTGAATATTAAATTAATCGATGCAGTCCAGAGATTTTTGGTTTATTGTGCACTAGAGCGAAAGGATGGATTTTACGTAAAGGACACGTTTTATGTTAATTAGTACAGTGACATATAGGTCATTCTCATTATAATGCCATTACCGTGTCGGTCTTCAAAGTCATATTACTCCTAGAAAATCAAAAGAATCTTAAAATATACTGATTACTTATAGGAAAAAAGTTAATTCAGCATGTTAAATCGTCAAAATAAGCAAAATAAAAGAGCCGGCAACGCATTTAAGATTGCGTTGCAGATGTCCATGGGCGGCGGTGATCACATACCATCAAGTGATCCGTCTGCTCGTCTGCCACCTATGACATAAAAAAACCTACAACATGCTAAGATGATATTGACGATGGTGAATTAAAAAGAATCCCACTCAAAGAATTATACTTACCGTTCTTTGAGTGGGAGTGTTCTTTTTCAAATAGGAGAGCTGCGCTTTGGCACGAAAGGGCCGCGACTTGGAAAGCGCCGTGTAGGATGACCTCCGGCTAGATGGAGTGAAGACCTACGAAAAGCCGTTCGTACAGACTGAATGCGTCTAAATAGTTTTTTATATTTTCGCGTTGCATCATAAATATTAAGTATTAAACTTATTGGATGCGTCTAGCCGAAGACAGGGTAAAATATAAATGGTATAGGTTAAGAACACAGGCTTAATATAGAGATTAGAGAGACACTACTAAATTTAAAACCTGTATTAATGACATGTATACCTATATTATGCAAATAAATGGATTTGATTTGATTTGAAACATGTAAGGTTACCTATTCATATACTCGTAACATAATTATATCTAATATACTGACTTAGTTCTAGACTACGTTACACTTGAGTTGTTCTGTTGATAATTTTGGAACAAAGATTGCTTCGTTGAACACAGAAACCTAAAAACAACAAGTTAATCCATTATTCGCTGAATTGCTTTGATCGGATACACAAATAAATGTTTTTACGTCATCGTTTTTCGTATGTGTGGAAATGAAAATGTTATTTTCGGGCTCGGGAAATCATTTCGTTATAATGAACAGACAACCCATTGGAATAATTCAACCTATCATGTCATGTTGCACAATTAATTTTTGAACCAAATTTATTTGAGGCCGGCAACGCATCGGTGACCTCTATGATTTCGTTGATGTTCATAAGAGGCGGTGATTACTTACCAATAGGTGACCCGTTCGTTTGTTTGCCGCCTCTAGTGAAATCTACCACACTAATAGAGACCCGCTACTCTAGTGGAATCTCAAGTGCGCTGCCAACCTTTTAATGCCCCTTTCCCAGATTAGGCTTCCATTAGCCTCACTCACTCAGCGAAATACAGCGTTTTAGAGCGTTGCCTTATTTATTAATAGTTAGAATAAACGCCCCGTTGGTCTAGTGGTTTAAGTACCGGTCCGTGATCTCGGGGTCTCGGGTTCGATTCCCGGGCCGAACAAAAGTATGTTTCGAATTTTCCGAATATAGCCTGGGTTTGTAATCACCAATCCGCATTAGGCAAGCGTGGTGATTAAGCCTAATCCCATCATAGTAGTGATAACTTGATTTGTATGGTGGAGGCCTTTGCTTTGGAACAGTATATAGGCTGATACTTTAGCCTCATCTTCGAAAAAGAGCAAAGACGCCATGCGAAAGACCAAGATCGAAATCCATTAAAGTTCTAAGGTGTCCTATAAATTACGGGAAGTCTCCATCCCGTTGGATCCGCATTGTTAGCTCGCTATTAGCCGCACTTTGACGCTCTCGCCGCGTCTGAAGGCGCCTTAATCAACTTTGTGCTTTGAACTGCGGTAGGAACTAAGCCCGCTGCGTCTGGGCCAAGGGTTGCGGGTTCGATCCCCGCACAGTACAAACATTTGTGTGCATGAACATGTCTGTTTGTATTGGTCTGTTTTCTATGTATCATAAGTATATATTTACAAAAGAAAAGTATTATATGTATATATTTGTAATCCCACTGTTGGTTCTGATATCTGTAACACGGGTGCTTGAGCTACCTATCTCAGAGTCAGACTAATGTATGTGTTGTAGTGAAATATTATTATTTCACAGCGTTTCTTTATTTTGATGATTAGTTAGGCTTATCTTATAAAAAGAGCAAAGACGCCATGCGGAAGACCAAGATCGAAATCCATTAAAGTTCTAAGGTGTCCTATAAATTACGGGAAGTCTCCGTCCCGATTGGATCCGCATTCTTAGCCCGCTATTAGCCGCACTTTGACGCTCTCGCCGCGTCTGAAGGCGCCTTAATCAACTTTGTGCTTTGAGCTGCGGCAGGAACTAAGCCCGCTGTCATTTGTACCGAGGATTGAGAAAAATCAAACGAGTTTAACGGATCTCTATTGACTCAGAGGTAAATTGAAGCTGAGAGTAGTAATCTTGGAGAGGAAACGGCACGGGGAGTGTTTATAGTAAGCCCCAGTAGCCTTACCATGGACGTATATAAGGGGGGGATCCACCGGACCCCCCCCCCCCAATTGAGGCCTGGTTTGACATAAGGTTGAATCGGTTATAGCCAAGGGCGACTTAATTAAGGTGTCGGCAAGGTTGGTGAGGTCGCAAATTGTAGATAGCCCTAGGACGGCAAATCAACAAATCAACCTCACGTTCTTTATGCGTACATGTAATAACGCACGCTGGGTCCAGCCGGTCCTTGAATTGTACTTCGGGAGAGCCGCATTATAAAATATTATTACAATTAGGGAAATTGTTAAATCCGAGCACGGGGGGTGATTCGTAATTGTTTTGCAATGTGGGAGACCCCCCTTGTCAAAGCTATATATACGTCCGTGAGCCTTAACGTGAGTTTGAAATACTATCCTCGCTATCGAAAACTATCGCTTTGTCTCTTTCATTGTGATGCATTTGAAAGAGACAGAGCAATAGTTTACGTTATGTCAGTTTTAGATGTCAACTCATGGTAAGTAGCGCTACAGATCATAGAAGACCGGCGTGAAGCAGCGCCTGTGCTGTATTTCGTCGAGTGAGTGCGGATACCAGGGGCGCAATATTGGGCGGAAAGGGGGTTACATGTTGACAGCGCACTTGTGGCTCTACTGGTGTTGCAGGTGTCTATGAGCGGCGGCAATCGGCGGGGAGTGCTCCGAGGAATTGTTTGATCTACTTCCTGCGGCTGAATTCTTACATCGAACCACACGCAAGATGATGAGGATGGAATGACAGCCGTCATCCGTCATCTAGCACTGTGCGTTTTTCGAGGAATTTTCTCCCGCGAACCTCAGTCTTGTGGAATAGTTTAGCTGCGGCAGTATTTCTTGACGGCTATGACTTAGGGACCTTCAAGAAACGAGCGTACTCCTTCTTAAAAGGCCGGCAACGCATCAGCGACCTCTCTGATCTCGCAGATGTTCATGGCCGCTGCCCATGAATTGATTCATTACCAGGTTATGATTACTTACCAGCAGGTGACCCGCTTGCTCGTTTGCCGCCTCTAGAAAAATAACAGGAAATTTACCATCAGGTGATCTGTCTGCTCATCTGCCACCTTGTCATCACATCTGGCAAAATTAGTAACGTCGAGAAGATCTCACAGCGTTTCCTTATTTTGATAAATAGTTATGCTTATCTATCTTTTTTTAGCGCTGTGTTGAGTTACGTTTTCACACGCTTTTTTTATGTGATAGGTAGCAGACGAGCAGGCGGATCACCTGATGGTAAGCAATTGCCGCCGCCCATGAACACATGCAACAAGTGCGCTGCTAACCTTTTCCCCCCCGATGGGCCTCCGGTACCCTCACTCACTCGGCGAAACACAGCACAGGAGCTGCTTCACGCCGGTTTTCTGTGAGGCAGTGGTATCACTCCGGTCGAGCCGGCCCATTCATGTCGAAGCATGGCTCTTCCACAGTTATTGTGTATGCTTTGTGTATTTTCATAAATTGTGTATGTATCTAGAGATCATATCGCTGGTGTTAGTACTAAATGTTACGTTTAAACGCCATGTATTTCACACAGAAACGCTAACATTTCTCAATGCAGCTACGTTTTTTCTTGTAATAGTGGAAAAGAAAACTCCGCTAGGGTTGGCTTTCTCGCGATACACTCCTAGTATTGTACTTCACCTACATTAAGTTTGTTTCCGGCACTCAACATCCACTTTACCCTTTTATGCTGGGGGAATTCACTCTTGATTCAGGTTTTTACCTGGCTACAGTTTGAGGTAATTACATTTTGTTCTTGGATGTTTCGACGTTTAAGAACCAATTAAATGTATCTACAGTTTTTGGGGTTTTATTTCGTTTATTTTTAGTTGAACATTAGGTATGTTAACATTAGGTTTCTATTGCGAAATATCCTACTTACTATTATAAAGGCGAAAGTTTGTAAGTATGGATGTATGGATGTTTGTTACTCGTTCACGTAAAACTACTAAATGGATTTGAATTAAACTTACCACAATATAGCTTATACATCAGAATACATATAGCTACAATTTATAAATATATTGTGTGGATTGTCCAAAATATGACGGTAAGTGTCAATAATTAACTCCACGCGTACGAAGTCGCGGGCGGCCGCTAGTGTATTACCAATTTTGATAGTACTCGTAGCAAACTGTTGGAGTCCTAACCAAAGGACTGGTTAATAAAATGTGATATACAGTCCACCTTTTTTTTACCAGTCCTTTGGTTAAATATAATCTCTATTTTAAGCTTTCATCACTCTTTTAACAGAGTGCCGCGCCTAGTACCCAGACTATAGAAACGTGGCAGTCCTACGATTAAAACATCATATACTCGTAGAATTGAAAACACGCAATATATGGCATGCATGATTTCAAAGCGAACAGCGCCATCTGCTGTAATTTTTCGGATAAATTTTTAGACTAGACATTTTTTGCCATCAATTCTTAGAAGTAAATGTCGATGTATAGACTCTTATGTAATCGTAAAAACGTAATGCATGCGCGATGTCAAAACATACAACGCCATCTGTTGTAATTTTTCGGAACAATTTTTATAAATGGTTATAGGTTCTGGACACCCTAAAATGCAAGTAAAACACCAAACCATCTGGGTCCGAGATGAATGAACATCCCCATCGATCACGTTTTATTAATACAAACAATTTCCTCGAAGACTCCATTACCTCTCATCCATCTCCGCAATTGCCCCACGAATATTTTCCTCAAGAGCCTGACCGTTAATTTTCAGTTAATTAACAAAGTCTTTTGTGGTACATTAAATTGACCGCGAGTCAAAGCCTAACAATGGACGAGAATTTGCTCGGAAGTAAGTCAGCTGGTAGGGATGCGGATAAAAATAATCGGTTGTAGATTTTTTCTTTCAAATCCATACTAATATTATAAATGCGAAAGTAACTCTGTCTGTCTGTCTGTCTGTTACTCTTTCACGCCAAAACTACTGAACGGATTTAAATGAAATTTGGTATAGGTACAGATGATCTAGACCCTGAAAAAGAACATAGCTACTTTTTGTTGCGAAAAGGGGTTAAAAGGGGGGTAAAAAGTTACTTTTCCACGCGGACGAAGTCGCTGGCGGCCGCTAGTAAGCAAATAAAGTACGGGTAACAATATTGTTGAGAATTAAATAAATATCATCCAACCGATTTGGTGGGGCCATGATGCCATCCCGTTCCAACACTAGAACGAAATTAGTAGAGGAACTTTTTTTGATAGCGTTGTATAATAAAGGGAATTTAGTATAGGTTACAAATTTAACACAATTTCAAAGTAGTGTATTTTTTCATTTCCTTCCCTTCCTTTCATCTGTTAGTGTTGGAACCTTCCAGATGTATCATACACCCAGCCTCATGCTTAATGTAACTTTATTTCACCTCACGCTCGCCGGGTTAAATGAAAAAAAACGATACATTTTTATTGTTAGACATTTCGAAAACTTATCGATTTTATAATAGCCTAATGTCACATCCCTCTCTGTTCACAGGGTGTAATAGCTGATTAAACTACAGGGTGGACGGAAAATAATGTCGGTAATAAATAATGGGAGCATATTGGTTAGGTACAGCCAATCCGGTGTCGGGTTAGGTTTTGTTACTAGCCGAAGAACGAGGGTTTATTTTAGGCTAAAATTGTTCAAGCTATTATGTATTACCTTTATTATGTTACCGTTTTAGGCATTATAACATAGTGAACATTTTGTGAAGCATAATTATGCTTTGAGTCACTCAATTGAGTTCTATGGCTTTACCATGCGTTGGAAATATCCTCGCTATCGAAAACTATCGCTTTGTCTCTTTCATTGTGATGCATTTGAAAAAGACAGAGAAATAGTTTACGTTATGTCAGTTTTCAATGTCAACTCATGGTAGCGCTACTGGGGTCCTGCTTTGGCATGATGACGGTACAGTATTATTGTACTTTCACGGATCCTCTTATAAGGAATCCTCTTAAAAGGTTTGATTCATGATTGGTCATTAATTTCTCGTCATGAAAATTGTGAAATAATTAACAAGTTTTTTTTATGATTTAAGTCGGAAGATAAAATGAGCAAGCAGGTCACCTGATGGTAAGTGAACACTACCGCCCATGGACATCAGCTACACCAAAAGGAGTCCAAATGCGTTGCTGGCCTTTTGTGAAAAAATATAGGCTCATTTACCGCTGCGGGAAGTTGATTCCACAATGAAGCGGTACGTGGCAGAAAATGTCGAGTAAAGCGCACGGTAGTGAACTGCCATCCATCCAGAATTTTTCACATAAACTTATTAATTTACTTACGCATAATTTTAACACACTCTTAAAGTAATTCTAGCGAAGTCAGAGGGTTAAGAAATATGGGAGCATGGTAAAACTGTTACCTGAGATTTTTCATTCAGGTTTATTGCTGTAACTTTCTTTAAGTCTGAACAGCACTTTGGCACCTAACAGGCATAAATAACGAGCGGTACTGGTCCACCAGGAAATCATTTATCATTTCACTCGTGAAATATAAAGTTTTACATCTAACGTCTATTTAAGCGTAGGTAAAGACTTTGCGAGCCTGTTGATAGGCAAATAAAATAAATAAAAAGTCGACATGAATGAGCCGGCTCGGCCGGAGTGATACCACGGCCTCACATAAGACCGGCCTTTCGTCGAGTGAGTGAGGGTGCCGGAAGCCCAATTGGGGGAAAGGGGTTAAAGGTTGGCAGCGCCCTTGTAACTCTACTGGTGTTGCAGGTGTCTATGGGCAGCGGCAGTTGCTTACCATCAGGTGATCCGTCTGCTCGTCTAACTCCTATCACATACAAAAAAACTTCTAAAGGATCGGGAAATGTCAATAATAATACTCGTTCTTATAAGTAGACAAATTATAGTATTCCAATATTTTTAGACTTATCTAATTTAAATTAAGTGCCAAGAATGCTGTAATCTACCTACCTATAGAATTCAGCTAAGGCATCCTTCCACTGATTTCGTAGAGATTGCCCCTGGGTAAGTATTAAGTTCGCCTATTGTTACAAATTTTATGCAATAAAGTTAAATAAATAAATCTTTGTCAATAAATAAATAAACTTCTACAAAATCGTTCAGTCCCAGTTAACAACTCACGTATCTCAAAAAACACGGATTCAATTACCATTGCACCTTCAGAGCCGAAATCTGTCCGTTTCAACGGCTGCCAAGCGCGATGCCAGCTCCGAATGCCAAGTGGCCGTGTGCTTGTCTGCCAGTTCTTAATTAAATTTAAATTTTTGAACTTTAAAAATGCATGGCTATCGCATGTAAAATCCGCAAGATGGCGTAGGTACTATAGTAATACAGGGCGTCTTACGCTATGCCACATGGAGAGAAAGTACCTTTAATATTGTAGATGGAACAGTGAACTGAAAGAAGACACTATTTTAATTTCAAAACAGTCTAAATTGCATGCATAGATTTTTAAATAAATACACGTATATCTCATACATTGACCTTGGTCCATACTAAGTAGCTGAAACACTTGTGTTACAGATATTAGACAACAAAGTATCCTACTACTATTATAAGGGCGAAAGTTTGTAAGTATGGATGTATGGATGTTTGTTACTCTTTCACGTAAAAACTACTAAATGGATTTGAATGAAACTTTACCACAATATAGCTTATACATCAGAATAACACATAGGCTAAAATTTTTGAGGTTTCTACGAACCTAAAGTCCACGCGAACGAAGTCGCGGGCAGAAGCTAGTCACAAATAAATTACTTAAATACTATATTACACCCAGACAGTAAACAAACACAAGAAGTGTTCATCACACGAATGACATAAATAATCAAGCAGTCAGTATTCCATAACAAAGCCGATTAATAATCGGCGATTATTCAACAGCCTCCGAATTACGATCGTTATTTCACCGATATCATTTGGCGATATGAAATCTGTAATAATCCGGAACGCATGCGTCCCCGACGCACGGTGTCTGCTTAATTACCATTCGTTTACATAAGTGTCGGGAAAAATACGACACCGACACAGCTGGAAGGCGGGGGACTCACGGGGCGATTATTTTTGTGTTTTAGCTTTTGGCTCACTCTTCATATATTATCTTAAGTTGGCGCGGGAGATCTGCGGGACTGACCAAATCAAGTCTGCCATTGGGGACTCCAGCCGTGGCAGGCCTCCCACCAGGTGGACCGACGATTTGGTGAAGGTCGCGGGAGTCCCTTGGATGCGGGTGGCACAGGACCGATCTGTGTGGAGAACTTTGGGGGAGGCCTACGTCCAGCAGTGGACGTCTATTGACTGAAATGATGATGATTGGGGACTCAGTCAAAGAGTTCAGCCTCCTTAAGGCCTCCGTACAATCATTCGGTGAAACACAGGCGCTGCTTCACGCTGATTTTGTATAAGGCCCGTGGTAACATTCCGGTCAAGTCGGCCGCTGGTCTACCACAGTCAAGATTTTGGCGAGACTAGAGACAATTTCCGCTTCACTTGCGTCCGCGAAGTATCGGGACCAGAGGAGGAATCTTATATCGCGGCAGCGTTTGAAAAAGTGATCCCAAAAGTGTTTTCATTAGTAGTTGCATAGCTATAGATATGTTCAGCTATAGCTCTATTTTCGACCCTAACCCATAGTAACTGATTTTATTTTCCGAAAAAAACAGCAGCGCTCTTTAGCGAATTAAGCTTTTATTAGTGACACTTTTAGCGCTGTATGTAGAGTTTCTAATAATACAATTAGAGTAAGATACATTTGGTTCGCTGAACCATCGAGTGAGTAAAACTTTTCCGGACATTTCCACCTGTCTTTTCCCAGGTTATTTTGGATCGGCGATAATATGTTTTCTTTTTATTGATAGGACAAATATTCGTATTAATAGCATCCGAAAGAAGATTTTTGCTGAGAGCTAGACCAAACTGCCTAAACAGAATTGATGAAAATAAGCATATTACATGTTTTGATCTTCCATCAACGGTTCTCCGCAGCGGTATTTCCAAACCGGTACGACATTCAAATCTTCAAGAAACGAGCCTGTACCTTCCTAAAAGGCCGGCAAGGCATCCGCACTCCTTCTGGTGTAGCTAATGTCCATAGGTGGCGGTGTTCACTTACCATCAGGTAGGCTTTCTCGTTTGCCTTCCTAAGTAAATCTTAAAAAAACGCATCGTTCCTGATTTTGTTATTCAATTACAATTTTCCCACAAGCAAAGGCCTTTCCTAAACTCCTCCATTGCTCTCTGTCAATAGCCAGAGCTTGTCAATCCTGCTTGTGGTGGTTTAATCGCCAAGCCATCTTTTTCTGGATCTGGCCTCTAGACCGTACGCCCATCTGTTCGCTTCTATTTTGTGACAATTTGAGTCCACCTCTTCTGGTGCACCATATCTATCTATACCTTAAAAAATAATCCGTAAATAAAAAACTTTTTCCATCATTGAAATGATAACGATGCACTAGTAAAATTGCGGCGTCAGTATCCTCCCTAACCCTCCAGCGCGCCCTGGCGGCGACATAATTTAGCCGGGAGTGGCCGACTTGACCCGATTCAACTATTAATTGGAATTCCAATATGATCCGACGACTTCTGTCCCGCTAAAATATCAGGAATCTGCCATTCGAATGAAAATTCACTTCAAATAGCGGGTCTCTGTTGCATACGCCATCTGTTAATTTGCGCGGTAACATATCGAGTTTCAAGCCACAATAGCAGTGCACTGCTACACTCGCACACTGCAGTGATATAATGTGCAATCAATTTTCATCCTTATGTTTGTATGAAACGTTGTCCCAATGGGGGCTATCGCTTGTGAAAAATGCGTTAGATAGCGTCGTCTGCTCTTCTACTACCTATCACATAATAAAAATCACTTCTTGTCTACTCGTACATAAGTAGATCGGCTCGCTTAATGTTTAAGTTACTCGTATTCAATACATCTATTATTTTTTTTTGTCATTGCATGCATACATGTGATCCTGTTTTGTGTTGTACCTAATTTATTTATTTATTTTTTCTATTTTTAAATATATTTTTTTTGTATCTGTTGTTTTGTGCATGTCTACTCTTTTTTAGTATTGTCTTATGGCGTCACCCAAGGTCCAGCCTGAAAACCAGCGCCGCAGCAGATGCTTGCGGCGGCTGTAGCATCATGCTGA
This sequence comes from Cnaphalocrocis medinalis, assembly GCA_014851415.1. Taxonomy (NCBI): domain Eukaryota; kingdom Metazoa; phylum Arthropoda; class Insecta; order Lepidoptera; family Crambidae; genus Cnaphalocrocis; species Cnaphalocrocis medinalis. The sequence continues at coordinate 11,469,778 of CM026288.1, forward strand.
GGCTGAACCTTGTTGGCCGCAACTTCTATGTTTCCTTTATTTTGTCTTTTTGTCTGTGTAAATATGTTGTGGTCAATAAATGTTTTCTTACTCTATCAAATACTAACAAGTTAGTAGCAAAATTTGGGGCAGGGATCATTTTGATCATAATCTTGAAATATGCTGGTTAAAGCTGCCTTCCATAAAGAGTACAACTAAAATTATCGTATCAGCAGTCAATAGCGCGATCCTACATTAAAAAAAGTAATTTTGTATTTCCTCTGGCCGTTCTGTCCAGGAAAAGAAAGTATTCCGAACAAAGCTAATCCACTAGTCCGCTAAGTACAGAACAATTACGAGCGGCAAAACTCAGCTAATAGGACCAATCGCCCCTTATCATTGGCCGGGGCGGGCGAAAGTTAAAATCGCATTACCGCTGCTAACGAGACGGCAGAGGCGGAACTGTCAAGGTGTAGATTGAACCATGAGCTGTCGCGGGCTGATGGATTTGTAATAAGAAGACGATCGGAAATTGTGTTAGTTTAACGCCTTTTTTGCGCGGCTGATAGGACCAATAGGGTATTTGACTAATCTCTATATAGTAAAAAATATTGATACTTTACCAAAATATCGGTAAATATGTAAGAACCAATAGCCTATTTTCAGTTAAAAATATAACATCTAGCTGGTATTGTAAGCATTCAAAGTTTTATGGGCAAGTCCATTTTTAAAGTTTATAATGTTATAAAAATAATTATATCATTGAACTACCCATACATTATACACAAACTTTTATTATAAAACCATGTATGTACATAAACGAAAAATTTTATATAGCTACCAAACAAAATTTACTAGGCGCGCATACAAGAAACTTGCGTGTGACGTCACATGCTAGTGGTCATTTATAGAGAGAGTTTTTGGGCCTGCGTAAAATATGTGCTCTTAAAGTTGTGATATCTCAGGTAATTCAAATCAGAATCAAATAATTATTTTAACAATGTTTCTTAAATAGAGGGGTCTTTTGATTAAACACATAAAAAAAATTAGTCAAATACCCTATTGTGGCTGGAACGGGTGAAAGTTAAGTCTCTATCCTTTATGAGGATAACTTTGCCAGCATTGCATCATCATGAGCAACCCACACTCGTCCACTGCTAGACATAGGTCACCCATAATGCACGCCACAGCTCCCGATTTTCGGCTACTCTCATCCAGTCCACACCAGCCAGCCTACTTATGTCATCTTGTCGCAGAGCGTCCAACACTACGCTTACCGAGTCGCGGTTTCCACTCAAGGACTTTACGGCTCCAACGGCTGTCAGATCTGCGGCTAATGTGACCAGCCCACTGCCACTTTAGTTTGCTAATTCGCCAATGCAAAGTGAAATAATCGATATAATGTGGGTAGTCAACTGTCGAGCTCAGTCAAAGTCACGTCATTCAATGAAACGCCGGTGTTTAGCGTTGTGTCTACCTTCTGGAGCCTACACAAATGCGTATATGAAAATGAAACATTTTTGACATCGATTCACATTTAAATAATTACATAGAAGTGAAACTTTATATCTGTAAGTTTCCCAACTAAGCAGGTCTGTATGAAAATCGGGTAGTTTATTTGCTGCCCAGTGTAAATGAAAGAACAAACGAATCAAAGTGTAAAAATAAGTGATCGCTATTGCTGGTCATTTAGACCAGGCAATAAGCGAAAACTGCGCGGTCGGCTCCGGAATCGTTATTGGGTGGTAATTTGTAGAAATAAACGGAAGTGTGCGAAGAATCCTTATAGTTAAAGCTTAGGGATGATCTAGATTCTTAATTCTAGGGTTCAGTGTGAAGCCGAGAGCAAAGCGTGGCAAAACCATTAAAAAAGTTAAAAGATAAGTCCAAGGATTCCTTGATGAAGAAAACTTACCTAGAAGCAACATTTTCCCTTCTATCTTTTTATGAATGATATTGGGAAGTAATCGCTCCCAACTGCCTTTTTTATACAATCTTGTCCTCCGTATCGATGGATATTGTCCATCCACCTCCATACTTACTTATATAATTCAAAGTTAAATAGACTATTATATTATTATATTATATACAAAATATACCACACACACTTGCTGTTGGCGACCAGCAACACACCTCTTTTTATACTTTTATACTCTACTTGTTGTTAATGATCTTATTTACATAAATATATCTAATAATATAATAAATCAGTTGCCTACAAAAAGCCTTTCCATCAAGAACGCTTGCCTTCTTATAATGAATATTAAGAGAAACATTAAGAATTTGAAATAATAATATTGCTGCTCCCTCTCATATTGCAGTGCCCTAACAAGGTCTATAGTGGTTGCTTTATTATACATCTACCATCTGTTTGTACACTATGGAAGTAATAAAGTATTGAGTACCAACGGCTTGACGTGATTTCCGACTCACGTGGGTACCATACCGCCATCTTCTAGACTTCATTCTGACACTATCATCATCATCATCAGCCTGTTGCAGTCCACTGCTGGACATAGGCTTCTCCAAATGCTCGCCACTTTGATCGATCTTCGGCTACTCGCATCCAGCTCCAGCCAGCCCTCTTGCGCAGATCGTCACTCCATCTGGCCTGAGGACGTCCTACACTACGTTTACTAAGACGCGGTCTCCACTCCAGAACTCGTTCTCTGACACTAAGAATTTCTTAACAAAGTACATCAGGTATACATTTTGGAATAATACCCCCTGAATAAGTAAATAATAATACCGCTATTATTTCAGACCAGAATTACAGAACCAAGTTTTGAAGCAAATCAGTTTCCGCCGAAGAAAATCTATTCATAACTATCAAAGAAAACATATTGACTGACTCAGTAAAATGTAACAAAGATTTTATCATAGCATCTTTATCCACAATTCCCTTTGTTTCGTATTGTTTATGTATTTCTCGACTATGAAATAACAGAAAGGGCGACCGATTACAATCTAAGGAGATAGAGTAGTGAAGAAAGTAGCATAATTTTATTATTTCTATTCTTTTCATTAATTTTCCTTCATCTCGCATAATTATTTGATTTGTACAAATTAGCTTCAATAGTTGTATTAAGAATATCAAACAACAGAGAAATTACAAGCAACAATAGTAATTTATTACATTTTCGATACTCTATTTCGAAAAACATCTCATCGAATTACAATACATCGATCATACCTCGTTGATTGTTTATGTGATTTTTACGCGAAAATTGTTAAGTCATCGATTTCATCGAATGTCTTTCGGTCGACAGTTTAAGGGCCGTTTTTTGATCCGTAGTCAAATGTCTGAGTTACTTATGTAAGTAAAAAAAAATGGGTGGTCTGTCCGCCACTTTATCGAACTCGATATATTTTAAAACCAACTTTTTTACCTTTGACTATCTTTTACCGTGCTCTAAGTAGGTACTTATATCTATAAAATCTTCACTGTTCCATATTTTAGTGTAACTCTATTTCATTTATCTGTGTAGATGGTTTGCAAATCAGTTCTTGCGTTAAACAATCGGAAGGTAAGGCATTTATTAAATTTTCATGAGAAATTGAATAATTAAATTGATTTTATTACATTATAAATCAAGGTTTACAGAAAAGAGAATATTATTTTAGTTAAAAAAATAATCTTTTAGGTTATATTTTAAGTTAGCATTGATTCGTCGGGAAACTTTATTGGTATGATAACTTTTATCTGATAACTAGGTAACTTTTGGCCGCGACCTAGCTTGGTTAAAAGTCAGCCTTACGAGTGGCTGCACTGCATTAATTCACACTTAGACGTCACTTACGAGTAATTCACTCGTATGAACTTGAACGAACAGTAGCTTGCATTCGGATGCACGTGATGTAACTTCAACATTTTTCAGAATTACTAAACTAATTCCTACTTACTTACTAAATTAGTAACGTGCTAAGTTGAGTAAATAAGTGTGCCAGACCAAACTCAATCCATGGTTTGAGCTATGCGTTGATAGATCAAATAACATTTCATTTTTTTTTCATAATAGAGTATAGGGGAACATTCGGATCACCTGTCTAATTAGACACGCGCAACACCTGAGAAGTCAGAAGTCCGTAGACTTTAAAAAGAAGTACGCTCTCTTTTTGAAAGTTGCAGGTCGTATCGACCTGGAAAAACCGCAGGCGATAGCTCGTTTCGCTTATAGAGAAAATTAAAAATAGACCAAGTAAAAAGAAAGTAATTTCAGTTCATCTATTAAGAACGAACAACACCTTTAAGAGTTGAAGGAAAATACGTTTTCTACACTCAGTTCTTTGAGAAAAACAGCGGTAACCCTTAATTACCACCGGCTAGTGCGGACATGTTTGTTGCGTGTAGGGCCTGTTATTCCCGCGTCACGTCCGTAAGCCCCTTAACACTCCCCTGATTGGCCGATAACACCCGAAGAGACGTTATCTCACAGTTAGCCAACATACCATCCGGACAACTTTCTGACCACTCACTCATTCCACTAAAAAAACAAAAGCCAGACAATTGCCAACCTTATTACAACACAGTAAAAGACGTCTTATGTTTCCGCGACCGCAAGTAGTTGCTGAAGTTGGGAGCGGACTATTTTTCCGTCCCCAAAACTTTTGCCACACGGACTTACACCTTATAACTTAGAAAATAAAAGTTTATTGGTATTTTTTAGTCTACCAACAGTTGATATGTGAGATGCCTATGTCGATTACGTACTTTTACCAGGCAATTACGTGACTTTGCCGGACGACTATTTTTTTTCGTCCAACTTCTATGGAGCTTGTTTACTGGGAACAGTAGTAATAAAAGAAACATCTCGTAGGAAGTTATTTTTGAAATGAAAATGTAAATAAGCCCCTTTTCCTTGGAGATAACAAATCTTATGTTTGTTCATTTCTTAGAGACAAGCTGAAGTACATAGTTTCCAGCTCATAACGCCGAAAAAACTGGAAAGATAACAGCAATAAGGTTTTTCTTATTTCACCCAAATTGAATAATTGATTAAGATTCTAAGTAAGTACTTACTTATACTTAAAAACACACCAACTACTTACTTCGTTTTGGGACATAAGTTTAGAAGTGTACCAATAGATGACGCTGGGCATCGATTGCTTTGCCCTTGAGTGTTTTCCAATATACCTTGTTGTTGTGTCTAAAGGCATTCTATAAAACTAATCATATAAAATGAGTACGCATAAAGTGTTCGCAAAAGAATGGTATTTGGCAACCTAAAGATTAATTTGAGTAGGAATTAATTTCAATAAGAATTTATAGTGATGACTTTTGAAAAAAAAATATTATATCATCTTTTCTGTTCTACGGCGGTTTAATTTAATTTTTTCTTTATTGTAAATTACCTACCCTTTTATATACCTTACTTTAGGAACTAAACTAAACAAAGACACGAATATAGTGCAACTCGTTAGATTTTGGCTGCCAAAGCGAAACCCTTACCTGGCACAGTAATTTTAACTAAGACGTTTAAGTTTACAAACTCGTCGGCAACTTGAAGTTGCTGGTGTCATACTGAGACCCCAACATGAAGTCTCGGGTAATTAAATAAACAACCCTGTCCTCGGTTGTTGGGCTAACGTGGTTACAGCAAAGCCCGACTAACGCTATTTGCGTAGGTAGTTAGACATCTTACGGACGGAAAGCCGGGATCCAAAGGCAAACCGGGGCTTATTTGAGGAATTAGAGACGCAAACTCATTTGAAAGAAAGAAATGAAAAACATTTATAGACCACAAATGCAAACACAGGTATCGCAAACAGCATGAATTTAAATACTTAGGACAATGATCTTTGGGACAATGTACAAAACTATACAATCAAATAGGTACACGAGTAGGTAAGGAAACATTTTTTGTACCATAGGTAGCAGACGAGAAGACGGACCTGATGGTATAGAGTTACAAGTGCATTGCACCAAGTCATTTGAACATGACATTTGATAAATTAAATATAATTTTGACATAGTTTTATGCAAATAAATGATTATTAAATCCTTTAACGATCTTTCCCCCCAATCGGGGCTCCGGTACCCTCCCTCACTCGACGAACCTGTCAACCAGTCACATTTTTTTATGTGATAGGTAGCAGACGAGCAGGCGGATCACCTGATGGTAAGCAATTGCCGCCGCCCATGAACACATGCAACAAGTGCAACATAAAAAAATAACATTGAAAAGGCGGTAAACTAGGAACAATTGTGTACAGATTACGTCAATCTCGCTAGCGGCTTTAATTTAACAGTGACGTTAACAAGCCCGTTATTGTTAGCTCGAGTATCAACAAAACTTTAAGAGCCAACTATGTAAAGTTATAGGAGATAGCTATGATTGCATGTTACACATCCAATTTATACTTTAACAACTGTCTAGACAGTTTTTAGGGTTCAATTAGCGCTATAAACTATCCAAACTTGATCGCGTAGTTTGGGCTCAGAATTTTATATTAAAGGGTGGAGTGAGGCGTATGGAAACTTTTGTGTAACATGTATGAAGTAGATTTTTGCATTAGATCTCTCAAGGGGAATCAACAAGTTGCGTTACTTTGACTAAGGGTGAGTTCACCGACTTCTTAAACAGCTGTTAAACGATACTTGGCAGACTGTTACATTATAATTTTACATAAAAATTATAATATTAATCGATGGATGGACCAGCGTCTTCTTTATTATTTATGTTTTTCACTATGTTAATAGGTATATTATTGCTTTGTTTTACTTTCGGCTTGTCAATCTGTGAATGATACGTAATTATGCAAATACAATCATTCGTTTCTGCTAGTATCTTAGTTTTATTAGCATCAACTGTGGGAGAGCCACGCTTCGGCATGAATGGGCTGGCTCGACCGGAGTGATACCACTACCTCACAGAAAACCGGCGTGAAGCAGCCCCAGTGCTGTGTTTCGTCGAGTGAGTGAGGGTACCGGACCGGAGGCCCACCCGACGGGAAAGGGATAAAAGGTTGGCGGCGCACTTGTACCTCCACTGGTGTTGCAGGTGTCCATAGGCGGCGGCAATTGCTTACCATCAGGTGATCCGCCTGCTCGTCAACCACCTATCACATAAAAAAAAATCCAGCTCAGCGTACTTTTCAATAGTGGTCTATTGAACTATTGAAAAAAAACAAACTCTCAGACGCACCTACAGCTTCATGGCAACCTTTACAAAACACATTTGGTAAAACTCCGTCTTCATATATCTTACACAATTACCGTTATCTTTCTTGTTTTTCTTGTAAAAAGTTCTGCGGGGAGTCTCTAAGGGCATTATAAGAAAATGGATTCCGGCCGCAGGTACGAGAGCTCACAAAATATTTGTTTAAAATTTGGGCCCGACCTCAAACGCACGACCAGAATGTGCGAATGAGCTAAAACATTTGGAGGTGACCCGGAGAACGTATACAAGGATAAATTTCAACGTGTCCTGGGTGCATTCATAGTCTTTCAAACTCAGAGACATCATTTATCCTTAACGCACATGTATAGTCTTTAGGTACTTATATCTATTAACGTCGTAACGCCCAGACAGCAGACACAATGGAAAATCAATAGTTTTATGCCTTTTAAAGGGCTTACGGGCCTTACGACGTTAAAATAAAGGTGATAATATTTTTACTAAAGTAACAATCAAGGTTTTATTAACTTCTCTGAGTTCGGCAGTTAATCACTTGTTGCTTCATATTGTAACACAAAGTATACAAAACTGTAAAATTTTTTCAATCAACTCTCATCTTACTGTCAAAAAAATTTGGTTGAATATCAATGGGAGAAATATGAAAGATTGTGGTAACCTGATGTGTGGCTGCCTGTACATTGTAACCTGTTTTTAATTGTTTGATAAATAAAGTAATTTTATTCATAGAACATACGAACCGTGAGAGACAGGGAGCTTTAGCATGGATGAGACGGCTCGAACAGAGTGATAGGATGACCTCACAGAAGACCAGTGCGAAGCAGCACCAGGAGGCCAATTCACTTGACATTCGAGTCGAATTTAGAGATTTCATACATTCGTCCATAAAAATTTCAAAAAATGTCGAGTAAAATTTGATGTCAAATCGTATCCTTGTTTCATCGCTCCAGGGAGAAGGAAAAACCCGCGGCCTCGCGGACACAAACCTAATCTGACCGCCACTCCGCCTGTTATTCCAGGCCAGGCGATACCGTCTAATACTTTGAACATACATTTTTAGATTGCATGACTAAAGAAAACAAGGCCGTGTTTGGAAAAATGATCCGGCACTATCGGTTGGAATATATTTTTTCGGAAATTGAGACGCTGTTTTTGCTTGTGGTGTTTTTCAATTTTTGTTTAGGATCACCTGATAGGAAGCGATTGCCGCCGCTGTCGTGTGTCGACTCTACTGGTATTACACCTGTAAGACCAGTAGAGTCACAAATGCGCTGCAAACCTTTAACCCCCTTTAACTCCCTGCCGAGGTCTGTTTTTCCCGACTACTATAACTTGGCTATCTTTAAGGCAAGAGTGAACAGGCATCTACTAGGCAACGCGTGTCATCCTAGACCTCATCGTCGCTTTCCATCAGGTGCGATTGTGGTCAAGCGTTGGCCTATAGTCTAATAAAAAAAAAAAAAACACCTTTTACCCCAATAAATTGGTCCTCCGGTACCGCTGGTAGGCTTCACTTGTATTTACATTCTTACTCCTTCGGACTTGGTATATGTAAGTCCAAAGTCTGAAAGTTGGCGGATGCCCTCAGGCCAGATCGATGGGAGTGGTAAATATTAGGAGAGACCTACCATAGTAGGTCTCTGGACATATCCAGTAGTGGACTGCAGCAGGCTGGTGATGATAATGATTATGAGCATCCCCAATTCGTTCATTCATGTAAAGAAACAAAGTTATAGACTATTTCTTAATTTATTTTCTTGAGCTTCGTCAGACGGGGTCTCAAAAACGTAATAATTGTATTCCCTCACAAAGAGTGCGCAAATTGAACTAAAATCCAACGAAACAGATCGTGATGATTTGATAACGGCCGAGGGGCGCCAAAATGTTTTATCATCAAATAAATTTAATGACTGGATGGAATATAATGGACCATTACTGAGAATTACGCTTAATTTCACGGCTGGGCCCATTTCCATAATTCTATTTCTTGTGAAAGACCTATAATCTATGAGATAATGTTATTTTAATGAAATGAGGGTTGGTTATAAATTAAAAGGTCTTTTCGTAAGGAATAAATTATAGAGCGTGACTTCGTGAGACGAGAAAAACAATTTGAGACAAGCATAAGGCTGCGTTCTCACTAAGATGTACGGACAGCCACAAATCAAATTTCACAAAACTGTCAAATTTCATCTTACCGTCATATTATGTACATAAGACATTAGTGGTAACCTCATCTGTGGCTGACTGTACCTAAGCAGATCAGACGCACTCGCAGAACGCAAAGGATAAACTCTCGGCCACTTTGTTAGTAACTATACAATTTCAATATAACGACTCCATTTATAGGTAAAACAAAAAATATAAGTACAATAATACAGAACAGAAAAAACCATACATACCTAATGGGGGATATTTTTTTCTTTTGTGATTTTGCTATTGTGCTATAGCGAGCACATTTAACTCTGGCAACATGGGGGAAATTACAGCTCATGCAAAGATTTAAATCATAGATATGCCCTGACACCTAAAAACGAGGCAATATTTTGATGACATGACGTGTGCGTGTCATCGAAAGTCACTATCTATGAGGACAAAATACGGTCAGCAAAATTTTCATACTGGGAACTAAAAATTAATAATTTAAAAGCAATTTTATTATGGGACATTTTATTTCTAAATGTTACATTACATTTATCTATTTATTTAAATAAATTACTCTAATCACAGAGCGAATATCGGGTTTGATCACAAAACCGCATAAAGGGTGGTGATTATGCCTAATCCCATCATAGTAGCTATGACTTGATTTCTATGATAAAGGCCTTTGCCCTACTAAAATTATGAGTAATTTTTACTACAATTAATTAATAAATTAACACAACCCCATATTTAATGTCCTGACTCCGTACTAAGTAGCTTAAGCAATTGTGTTATAGAATAAGACAACATAAGAAACACAAATATAATACTTTTAACTTTACGCTGACCTAGGAGAGTCAAATATAAATAATTTTCTTTGAAATGAGAAGAGCAAATTCGACTAAATTGTCCAGGTAACCCGTATTCATCCCTTCGATCCCGCTGGATAACTTTGATAAATTTTTCTTTTAACCGCGGATCTTGCGGAAATCTAAAACAATTAACGTTCACTTAAAAATAATACGTAATTATTATTTGCATGTTTATTGATTTCTAGTCGAAAAAAAATTGCTATTTTATATCTGACCGCTATTAAAACAATGCCTATTAAAATTGCTGACGCTACCGTACTTTTCCCGGTTATTGTAAACCATTAACAAATGAGCTGTTATCAACTGAGTTCTGAGTACTACAGCGGGTCTAAGTATATTGGCCACCGAGATAATGATGTTGTCTCTCTTTTGTCTCACAGTAATTGCCAATACTACTCTCTCTGTCACGCATTGGCCGATCAGATTTTGATGTTTTGTCAACAAAATAAAATAAATTAAATTATTGATGAAATATAAATACTTACGAGTGAAATGTTACACCATTCGCTTTATTTGAATTTGTAGTATTTTTCTTGCACAATAAAAAGGCACATGAAGGCATTTTGAGTGCTTTTTCCTGTCAAAAATCCAGACAGCCGTATCGTACAACTGTCACCGAGTGCAAACGGCAACTAATTCGTGCTAATCCCAGTTGAGCAAAACTAGGTTATTTGAGGTGCGACTCAAATCGGCGCGGTCAAAGTATGGCGAGGGCATATCTATGATTTAAATCTTTGAGCTCATGATTGTAAGTAAAACCTGCTTTCTAGTATTAATCAGATACTGGCCGTTATTTAAGTCAATATTCAAAATATGATTTTGTTCTATTAGTGTCTATCTGACACTTTATAACTTGCCTACTTACCCAATAACTCTGTGCGTTTTAGCTTTTAAGCTATGTAAATAAATATATTTACTACCAACTACGGCGGTTCTTCATTAACTCCACTGCGTCCTCTGCTACACCTTTACAAGAGGTTATGGCCACACGCATCCGCGATTTGTGAAGATTGACGTAATATCGGTACATTGGAGAGCTGCGAAACGCGTTCTTCGGTACCTAAAGGCCACTAAACATAGGAAGTTGACCTATAATGGAGTCGGTGACCTAATAGGTTTTGCTGATGCCGATTACGGTAGTAATCTGGTGGACAGGCGATCCTATACAGGATATGCTTTCCAAATGAGTGGAGCAGCAGTGTCATGGGAATCTCGTAAGCAAAGAACCGTGGCCACATCTACGACGGAGGCTGAATACATGGCTCTCAGTGAAGCCTGTAAGGAAGCCATTTACATTCGTTCACTCATCAGCGACATCTTTTCATTTTCGTCACCCATCACCATCCATTGTGATAATCAAAGTGCCATCAAACTCACCAAAAATAACACTTATCACGCCGCACGAAACCACTTGACATACGAACATCATTTCGTACGTGAATCCATTTTCACCAAACAGGTCAATGTAGTTTTCATTCCATCAACTCACCAGACTGCAGACATCCTCACAAAACCGCTGCCTACGCTGAGACACAACAAGTGCCTAACTAATTTAGGATTAGTTTAGTGTTTTGTTTTTATAGTGTCTTTTGTTTTGTGTTGTCTGTACAGTTAGGTTAAGTAGTTGATAAGGCTAGTGTTAAGGTACTTTTGATATCATTTTGTTTTTGTACATACAATGTGTTATATACAGGGTGTACATACAGTAATCTGATTATGGGGAGGTGTAGGTAAAACCTGCTTTCTAGTATTAATCAGATACTGGCCGTTATTTAAGTCAATATTCAAAATATGATTTTGTTCTATTAGTGTCTATCTGACACTTTATAACTTGCCTACTTACCCAATAACTCTGTTTTAGCTATAAGCTATGTAAATAAATATATTTACATTCTACACTGCGGTTATTCCTTACTCCACTGCGTCCTCTGCTACACCTTTACAAGAATGATGTTAGTCAGCTGTCAGTCTGACAATCTTGTCAAACTGACAGCTATCTGACAAAATTAATATGGCGTTTATCTAAACGCCGTATTTATTTTGTCAAAGTGACATAAATGTAAATTTTTCTCGCATAATGGGTACCTACGTCAAAAAAACACAAGCGGACCACGGCCCTGTTACGACAAAACACTGCAACCCGGGTTACAGCGTTTTGTAATAATATGCACTAAATGTATCTACTTGATGTAAGCTTTGAAACTAACTGACAAACGCAGTTCTACACAAGTTATGAACCGAAATATTCCATATAACATTCAGCTGTAACCTAAAACACGGAGGAAATATTTTTGCAAAACGCTGTAGGCTAAGTTTGCAGCGTTCTACCATGATAGAATATGGTCCGTCCGAGCGCTGTTAGTAAGCAAGCGCGAGACGGGTGCGCCTTGTTATTTCTGCAAAACACTGCAAGCTTAGTTTGCCGCGTAAAGGCGTGACGACTGGTACTAAAATATTATGAAATTGTTGGATATTATGATAGATTTGAAATTGAAAATAACTCTGTGCTAGTTAAAATTTAAAATTATTTCGTGTATCTCGTAATTAGTAAGTCGATTTTAAAGTATTAAATTATCCAAAAATCCTAAAAGTCTAAATGAACATTTCACAGTAGTTGTCGCTGTTGTATAAAATACATATTTGTGATGTCACGGATATGTAGCGATTTTATATGGAGCGTTTTTGATCAAGTTCAAAACTGTCATTTTCTTCTGTTTAAATGTTTTTAATTATCATCTTTTACCTTCGCATGTACGAAGGGTCAAATTCATAAAAAATACTACAATGAGTTTAAAACATTGATATTATGTTAAAACGTATGTTAAGTTCAAACAGAGCCTCTATCAAATTCCTTATCCATAAACGTCATTATATCACCGTTAAAGCTCAAAATGTTATAGGTTATAGTGAAATCATGAGTTAAATTTTGTTATTGTGTTATAAGATCCAAAGATCTTTGATAAGATCACTATATTGACGTAATAAGATGTTTATGAATAAGAAATTTTAACAAACGATTTAATCACTATAACGGCGTTATATAGTGAGTTCGACTTTTTAAGTAAATATTACACTTAAAAATTCATCAAAGGGTTCAGGTGGGACTCGAACAACCTTCCACAGTCTAGGCGGATGTACTACCAGTTTAAACTATCCGATCCGAACCCCTTCTTACTGAACCGACGAATTTCGTCGTGCTATTTATATACGACTTTTTATTACTTAATTACTTAAGAATTTTACTTACTCACCGTGTGCTACTTGTAAAAACTATCTATTCCATGTATATGCCAAGCTTGCACTAAATAAATATAGTTAAATTCATACATATACTTCACACGACCTAAAAGAAATTGTAGTTGTTATAAGTACAAAATGATGTAAACTAAGTTTACATCGTTTTGTCACAATAAATACGAATGTAGGCTAGCTATATACTATCACTACAAAACACGTTTTTTTAGTATAATTATTATAAATTAAATAATACGATAAAATAATGTTCTAGTGACGACTTGCGACTATTGTAAGTAATTGGTTAGTATAGAAATCATATTTATATCTTTACTAGATACAATTTGGTAACGAGCCAAAGATAAAAACCTTTAAACCCGTTTTTTGAAAATTGGCGTTTTACAGGTTAACGCGTTTTGTCATAACAGGGCCGAGTCCAGTAGCGCTACCATGAGTTGACATCTAAAACTGACATAACGTAAACTATTGCTCTGTCTCTTTCAAATGCACCACAATGAAAGAGACATAGCGATTGTTTTCGATAGCGAGTATAGTATTTCAAACTCATGGTAGTGCTACAGTCCTCCTGTGACCACGGCCGTTGTAACGCGATTGAAACGTCAAGCAGTAAGTGCTATAATTTACTTACATTTTAACATCTTCGGATTTAGTCCCATTTATATCAATTATTTGTATAAAGCAACGCGATACTTTTAAAACATACTTTTCATTATGCAGTACCTACAAAAATATATAATTAGATCACCCATCTATCATTCCGGTTCAACTCCCAAAACTTGATCAAACAAAATTAAACCGCACAGAAACCCTAAATCCAAAACAAGGCACAATTACTTAAAAGATGCCTACGAAATTCCAAAAGCCCTTCAACGAAGCCCCTATTACTTCGAAGCCTTAAGAGTTTACATCACAACACCAAGTTGAAGATTACGTGTGTTAAATCGGATGAGGGAAGTTAACGGGCAATTGGAGTTACCCGATGCGAGCGATTTTTACCCCTATGATAAGAGAATAAAGTCTTCTAGTAGGTGGCAGACAACATTAGCCGCAGAACTAACAATCGTTGGAGCCGTAAAGTCCTTGAGTGGAGACCGCGGCTCGGTAATGTGTTGGATGCTGCGACAAGATGGGATGATGATATTCGAAGGCTGGCTGGAGTGGGCTGGATGGGAATGGCCGAAAATCGGCAGCAGTGGCGTACATTAGGGGAGACCTATGTCTAGCAGTAGACGACCAACGACGACGAAGACGGTCAAAGCCTAGTTAGATCTTTCATTCACTAGTAGCCCACCCTCACTTTGTTTTGGGACTTTAGTTTCAATCTGAACATTGGTTCAGATTGAAACTAATGTCCCCTAATGTTGTATATTGACACAGGGTGTATCAGTGAATATTTACATTCCTTTAACCACGTATTCTACCAAACATTTTGAACAACATTATTTTGTTCTATGACTTAGACGAATTCGCATGATGATAATTCAACACCATACAAAGTCCGTCACGTGACATGGTCATTTTATATGGGTAGTCATGAAAATGTTCGATGAATTTCGAAAAGTCTTTTTTTTTTATATAAGATGGGTTTGCACTTGACCTCATCTCACCTGATGGAAAGTGACAATGAGGTCTAAGATGTAGCGTGCATTCCCAGAAGAAGCCTATTCACTCTCGACTTAAAGACACCCAAATTGTAGCTCTCTGGAAACACAGAAGCCGGCAAGTTGTTCCATTCCTTAGTCGTCGTCGTCGCATAAATAAATGTTGTTCAAAATGGTTGGCATAATACATGGTTACAAGGATGTAAATGTTCACAGATACATCCTGTATGACACTGGGCGTCGATTACATTGCGAAATCTTGGCTTTTTCAAAGCAGGTACATATAAGCCTGTTCGTTGTCTATAGACTTTATGTACCTCCTTATTAACAGTATTCGTAATGCCAATTTTCTCCCCAATTGGGGAAAATGTCCTACACTGGCAACCCTGCGGGCACTCAACCGAGGAGCTTGAAATATTCAGCCCGGCAAGCAGTAAGTAAATTACTTATATTTTAACATCTTCGGATTTAGTCCCGTTTATATCAATTATTTGTATAAAGCAACGCGATACTTTTAAAACATACTTCTCATTATGTAGTACCTACAAAAATATATAATTAGATCACCCATCTATCATTCCGGTTCAACTCCCAAAACTTGATCAAACAAAATTAAACCGCACAGAAACCCTAAATCCAAAACAAGGCACAATTACTTAAAAGATGCCTACGAAATTCCAAAAGCCCTTCAACGAAGCCCCTATTACTTCGAAGCCTTAAGAGTTTACATCACAACACCAAGTTGAAGATTACGTGTGTTAAATCGGATGAGGGAAGTTAACGGGCAATTGGAGTTACCCGATGCGAGCGATTTTTACCCCTATGATAAGAGAATAAAGTCTTCTAGTAGGTGGCAGACAACATTAGCCGCAGAACTAACAATCGTTGGAGCCGTAAAGTCCTTGAGTGGAGACCGCGACTCGGTAAGCGTAGTGTTGGACGCCCTGCGACAAGATGGAATGACATTCGAAGGCTGGCTGGAGTGGGCTGGATGAGAGTGGCCGACAATCGGGAGCAGTAGCGTGCATTAGTTGAGACCATCCACCGCCTATAGATACTCGCAACACCAGTGGAGCACAAGTGCACTGCCGACCTTTTCAGCTTCGTCTCACCCCAATGGGCCTCCGGTACCCACTCACCGCCCTCCCCCCCCCCCCCGCGAAACACAGCGCATACGCTGCTTCACGCCGGTCTTCTGTGAGGCCGTGATGTCTATCGAAAGCCAGTATAGACGTCCAAGGTACGTTACCGACCCGTGCAAAGACGTGTTTGAAAAGGATTTATAAGGACTCCAGGCAGATGACTGGCAGGAGGTGACGAAGAACTGACCTAGATGGAAGCTCTTCGTTTCGGTAGAGTACTTCCACTGTCTACCAATAGATGGTGTTTTGGGCGTTGGTTGTATCGAGCAAGTTTTCGGTTTACCTAGATGCCCTGGCGTGAAATATGTGATTAACCTCTTTATAAATAGTTTAGAAGGTATTATAACACCAATTTTCTCCCCAATCTGGGGAATAATGTCCTACACTGGCAACCCTGCGGGCACTCAACCGAGGAGCTTGAAATATTCAGCCCGCAACTTGTTCGAAGCTGCGAGATATGGGCTCAGCCGATAGACGATGGTTTAAACTGATGTGGGGAACATGCTTAGAAAGATTTCTGCTTTTTGACGATGTGAAAGTTAGCTTGTAAATCAATTCGCAATTTGTCCCAAGTTGAGCCGATTGGATGATGTTCTAGTATGTAAACTTTATGTCTAAGTTCTTGAAGAAATAGTATGCGCAACTTAGCACAACTATTGTTTGATGATGACAAAGATTGATAGATGGGATCGAAGTGGCAAACAATTTTGTGAAGTACAAGTTTATAAAAACGTAGGTGTCCTTGCTACAACTTTAGCGTTGCTAGGTTGACAACGCCAGTTTATATTGAAACTAGCCACCCGCCCTCACTTCGTTTCGGAATATTAGTTCCACTTTATACCAATAGATGGAACTGAGCGTCGATTGCATCACGCTAGTGTTTTTCCTTTTTGATTTGTATATAAGATTTGTCGTTGACTTGATGTCCATGTAGGTATCTCTTTATGATTAGTTTAGATAGATGTACGTGCACGATACATAATAATATGTGTATTCGACATAACTTTAAAAGTATTTATTTATGAGATACTAGTGGAACGTAATTCAGAAATGAACTAATAGATGGCGCTGTGCGCTGTGTTACATCGCGCAAGCGTTTCGTGTTTTCGGTTTACCTATAAGCCTTGTCGTTGTCTCTAGAAGTTATCTCTTTATAAATAGTATAGATATAGATATGTGGTAGACGAGCAGACGGACCACCCACATGGTGGTCGATTGCCACACCGTTCATGAACATCAGTTCGTGCATCTGTGGAGTAACAAGTGGTACCAACCTTTATACTCCCCTTCCTCCCGTATTGGGCATCTGGAACCTCCACTCAAGCAGCAAAATAGATCAATCAAAAACTAGGACCAAGATAATATGTCTTGAGTTGTCGAACTTCATTTTGTCATGTTGTCTATTTTAGCCGAAAGTCTAGAAGAACTATCTATAGCCTTAACGGGCAAAAGCACCTATTGTTTTACTGACATCCATGTCACTGTATAGTATCACAGTGTAAAAAATATCAGTAGCTCGACTTAAGTCGGAGCGGGGGGTTGCATGAAGATTAGTGTGTCCATCTTTACTTTTCGGTCTCCCTGGCGAAATGCTACCGGCCCAAAATGTTATAGGAGTATTTACAACGGCTACCTTTAGATATAGATAGAGCTTCGGCGTGAATGGGCTGGCTCGACCTGAGTGATACCTACCACGGCTTCAAACCAGCGTGGAGTAGAGCACCGGAGATATCTTACCATCAGGTGACATGCTTACTCGTTGATCTTCGTCTCTGCCAAAAAGAAATCGTTTTTTTAGACACCTGCAACGCTGCGCAAGAGTGCTAGAGTACCTACGCTGCTAAGGTTTAGCCCCCTTTCCCCTCAAACGGGCCTCCGAAACCCTCACTCACTCGACAAAACACAACGCAGGCGCTTTATTACGCCGGTCTTCTGTCAGGCCGTGGTAAGTATCACTCCTGTCGAGAACATTCATGCCGAAGCGTGATTCTCCCATGGAAAAATTGAAATTGCTTACCATCACGTGACACGCTTGATCGGCGCCTCTGCCAAAAAGTAATCGTTTTGTCTTACTATAGGGAATTATACTAGGTAATACTGGTTCTCGAGCAGAACTTTGAAAACTTTGAATACGTGTCATGCCAGCTCTCTCCCGCGGCGTGATATACTGCCAGCCATCGTGCCGGTCGCTTAAAACGTACAACTTTGGGAATTTATGACCCAAATCTGATGGGTGTGTGATTTGATGCTGTAGTTTGTGGGAACTTGCGGGGCTTGATTAGTTGATTGGTCTACCTGTCTTAGGGTGGGATTCCATTGGCTGGGCGCAGCGGGCTTAGTGGTGCTTAAATTGACTTCCGATCTCGTGGTTCTGGATTTGAGAAAAAAGTTTTTTTTTATAGCTGAAGTATGCAGACGAGCATGCGGCCCATCTGATGGTAAATGGTAGCCGCCGCTCATAGACAACAACAATGCCGAGGCACAGTCATGCCGCTGCCTACCGTGAAAGAAGTACTCTTTTCAAACCTTGTTTAAAAAAGGACATGTCATAGCGATCAGGGAACACCGCAACTGGAAGGTCATTCCACAATTTTAAATTTTCTGTTTTGTGCTGAACTTGAAAGGATTTGCTCTATTTACTCATTGTATATGTCACGAACGGCTTAACGTTGGTCTTACTTCCGATCCCTCGTCATGTCACACTGGTGTCCCATCGAATTACAAAGTTTGGGAAAAAGTGCACCTGTGTTTACGCACACACTTGAGCTCTGTACTGTACGTGGCTGATCGTTAAAATTGGCCGCCGTAGCCGAATCAGTTCGAGGTTTTTTAACCGAATTTATTATCGAAAATTAATTTCTTAGGAAGTTGATCAACTTTCGGAAATAACCAACTGCAGATAAAATCCCTTAAGCCAGATATTTTAGTTTTCCATCTGGCAACCCCACATCCAAGTAGATGATAGTAACAATAAGTAAAGGTAACTATTCCCGTCACGTCGAGACTCGAGCGCCTCGCTCTAAACCCAAAAGTAATTACGCATTATTTGCCAACAAGAGCCAAGGGCGCCGAAACAACTCACTCAACCCGCACACATGTAACTCGATTAAAAATAATAACCAAAACCACAAACAGAGGAGTTGCCGTCGCAAATTATGTTTTGTATAAGTTGAAACGCGGGGTTGTCGCGAAAACTTAATTATAGCTGCTTTTGGCGAATGGGAACACTTTCTAAATCTGCTAAAGCTTCTTATGTAAAGATTTTGAAAAGATGGAAATCAAAACCTATTTTTTTAAATAATAATGGCTGCTATCTTCTATACCATTTATAAAGAGATAACCTCAATAGACAATGACAAGGCGTATAGGTAAACCGAAAACACGAAACGCTTGCGCGATGTAATTGGTCACAGCGCCATCTATTGGTTCATAGGTATCTGAATTACTGTCCCGAAGCGAAGTGAGGACGGGTCACTAGTCGTGCTATAACGAGCACCTTGCCAACGTCGAGTGATTAAAGAGACACATTGTTTAAAATTAAATTGACCTGTGTGACGAGATTAACTCTTCTGGATTTTCCATCACCATCTAAAACAAAACACAACAACATATAAGTAAATACATATAGGCGGCACAATGTTAAGAGGGAGATCATTGAAAACAGAAAATATCTTTACCCAAGTTAGGTCCATACATACCACTTAGGTATGAATGTCAAAATATAAGAAGACCGGCGTAAAGCAGCGCCAGCGCTGTGTTTCATCGAGTCAGTTAGGATACGACGTTTGTCCGCTATAGTATAAAAACAAACATTTTGAACCACACCAATCCAGGACGCCAATCGCAGCAGTTGCTCTACCTAAGTTACGACTTATTACCCGATACAACTCATTACCTATTAATACAACTCATTACCCGATACAACTCATTACCCATTAATACAACTCATTACCCGATACAATTCATTACCAATGACAATCTATGCAACAAAGATTGAAATTGATACAGACTCGCGAACTAAACGTAAACATGACAATAAACGCACAACCGCCAATGAGACCACATCTGAGGGAACGTCGACGCAAAAACCGCACTGGAATACCATCGCAGTAATTACAATATGTGCTGCGGCTTTGTCTCTGACGTAAACCACAGACTAACATAATGAGCGTTAGTTTTATGAAATTGGTTACATACTTAAATAAGGCATTAAAACTGTAGTCTCCTTTAATTTATCTCCCTTCATTAAATAGCTAAATATTACTTACTATCCATAAAAAACCGGCCAAGTGCGAGTCGGGCTCGCGCACAAGGGTTCCGTAGCAGCAAATAAAGGTTCAGCCATCGTTTTTCAGTGTAAGCACAATAACTTAACCAAAATTACAGTTAAATCAACCTATCTCAAAAACTATAAGAGATACTTTGATCAAACCAAAAATCGTTGAAAGAGTTAATTAGCATGCATCACCTCTATTTTTTTTAGAATTTTATACCCCGTAGTTATAAAAATAGAGGGGGGGGGACATACTTTTTACGACTTTGAGAGCTGATATCTCAAAAACCGTCACTTTAAGAAAAATGTTTTTTAGAAAACTTTATATCATTTTAAAAGACCTTTCCATTGATACCCCACACGGGTATGTACATCGAAAAAAAAAATTTCATCCCTCAGTTACATGTATGGGGGGCCCCACCCCCAATTCTTTTTTTTACTATTTAGTGTCATATTTTTGTAGCGGTTCATACAACACATATTCCCATCAAATTTCATCACTGTAGTACTTATAGTTTCCGAGTAAATCGGCTGTGACAGACGGACAGACGGACAGACGGACATGACGAAACTATAAGGGTTCCGTTTTTGCCATTTTGGCTACGGAACCCTAAAAACGCGCGCGCACACACGCGCATTCACGCACACACGCGCACTCACGCACACACGCGCACTCACGCACACATGCACACACACACTAACACACACACACACTCGCACACACCTACAGTGTCAAAGTTAAGTAACTTAGGCTTTAAGAGTTCTAATAATATACCTAGATTTTATGCTTAAAGATATTAATAAAATTTTCGAATTTTGCCATAGAGAGACGGGAGAAGTTGAAAAACAGTGTTGCATCGAGATCACATGCTCCAAGCTGCATGAGGCATAAAGAAAATCAACTATTCTATCTATAACTATATTATCGGTCATGTGACTTAATAATTTTGTATGGAGAGTCGTAAACATTTTTACCGAATATCCAAAAGTCGTAGAAAAAGTTATGTCATTTAGAATGATAGGTAGATGACGTTGTTAACCTTTAACCAGGCTATGTTACATATGAGACCACCAGATTTTGAACTTTATGCAGTTATGATAAGGTTGAAAACCAATGAAAAAAAATATGTCTAGTTGCCTGGTTAAGGGTTAAAGAGATATTAATGTACATTCTGTATGTAAATCACTCACTGCAGAATTGGTTATACTATGCCACAGATATTACACTACTAATACTTAGCTGTAGTAGTAACTTTAGCTAGCTTTACTAATAACCTGTTCGTTTTCAAATTAAAATCCCATATTTTTATAAAACGGATTAAATGAGAAATATCACGGTTTATACTGCACTTACGCGGATCCAA
Source organism: Cnaphalocrocis medinalis (assembly GCA_014851415.1). Lineage (NCBI taxonomy): Eukaryota > Metazoa > Arthropoda > Insecta > Lepidoptera > Crambidae > Cnaphalocrocis > Cnaphalocrocis medinalis. The sequence goes on from CM026288.1 coordinate 11,491,542, forward strand.
TTTGGAAATTTTATTTTATAGGTAATTTCAGTTTTAAGAGCTTATTTCGTTCAGGCTTCATTGGAACCTGCAGTGGTTTTTAGCGAGAAGTAAACTTGTTCGAGTATTTTATTCATGATATACCTAAATGTATTTGGTATTTATTGGGTTTCGTTTCTCTAGGAAGTCACCGTTTATATTTGAACTAGTGGCCCGCACCGCACTCACTCCGTTTCGAGACATTAGTTTCAATCTGAACCAATAGATGGCACTGTATGTCCATAACATCGCGCTATTGTTTCGGTTTATCTATTAAGCGTTGTAGACAACCGTCTATAGAATTAACCTCACATTAAAAATTTGTGTAGAGAAGTAAAATTTTCATGCGTAAAATGATTGTCCAAAATGCCATTATTTCCAGAAAACATTTTTTTTTATTGTATATCGGAATGAAAAACAATGGGACTATTCTTATTTCTTTTACTATGAGTATTTCTTTACAGTTTTTCTTCTAATAGTAAGACAGAATTATACTTTACGTACTTAGTTTAACACAAATTATACAATTATATTGAAACGGAACATATAAGTTGTGAAATCAAAAGGAAATGAATAATTTTGGAAGCCACCTGTTAGCAGATGACGATCCCAAGTACAGTCAGCAGCAGTGCTACTACAATCCAGATACTTGTAAGCTGAAAATCTTATTGTAGGGGCCCAAGTTTCAGAAACTCTTTATTCTTATTTCTTTTATAATGTACAGTTTAAAAGTCGGCTCGATCCCCATCCTGAACAAACATTCGTGTGATGAACACTAAACTTGTTTTTTTTTTCATTCTCTTGGTGTTGTATATATTTATTAAATATACTGTATTTTATTTGTGATCCTCTGTTGTCTGATATCTGTAACACAAGTGCTTCAGCTACTTAGTACAGAGCTCCGTACTAAGTAGATATCAGACAACAGAGGATCACAAATAAAATACAGTATATAAATAAATACAACACCAAGAGAATGAAAAAAAAACAAGTTGAAGGAAAGTACAAATCTTCAAGAAACAAACCTAATACCTTCCTAAAAGGCCGGCAACGCATTCGCACTCCTTCTGGTGTAGCTTATGGCCATGGGCGGCGGTGTTTACTTACTATTAGGCGACCCGATTGCTCGCTTGCCTTCCTATATTATAAAAATTGTTGTGTGAATTTGTTTATTTAATTTTGTATTAAATGTTATATTATTTTTACCAAGTGATTAATATTCCAGCGGCAAGCTAACTCTAGATAATTTGACACCATATTATATGCATAGTTGTTCACTTGACTTTATCATTTTGTATGGAGAGTCGTAAAAATTTTTACCGAATATCCAAAAGTCGTAGAAAAAGTTATGTCATTTAGAATGATAGGTAGATGACGTTGTTAAAGATATATTAATGTATACATTCTGTATGTAAATCACTCACTGCTGAACTGGTTATACTGTGCCACAGATATTACACTACTAATACTTAGCTGTAGTAGTAACTTTAGCTAGCTTTACTAACCTGTTCGTTTTCAAATTAAAATCCCATATTTTTATAAAACGGATTAAATGAGAAATATCACGGTTTATACTGCACTTACTCGGATCCAATTTGGAAATTTTATTTTATAGGTAATTTCAGTTTTAAGAGCTTATTTCGTTCAGGCTTCATTGGAACCTGCAGTGGTTTTTAGCGAGAAGTAAACTTGTTCGAGTATTTTATTCATGATATACCTAAATGTATTTGGTATTTATTGGGTTTCGTTTCTGTAGGAAGTCACAGTTTATATTTATACTAGTGGCCTGTACACACTCCGTTTCGAGACATTAGTTTCAATCTGAACCAATAGATGGCGCTGTATGTCCAGAACATCGCGCTATTGTTTCGATTTATCTATTAAGCCTTGTAGACAACCGTCTATAGAATTAACCTCACAATAAAAATTTGTGTAGAGAAGTAAAATTTTCATGCGTAAAATGATTGTCTATATTCCATTATTTCCAGAATTTTTTTTTTTATTGTACGACTAAATATCTGGATGCCAAACAATTTGACTATTCTTATTTCTTTTACTATGTTTCTTTACAGTTTTTTTTCTTCTAATAGTAAGACAGAATTATACTTTACGTACTTAGTTTAACACAAATTATACAATTATATTGAATTGAATTGAAACGGAACATATAAGTTGTGAAATCAAAAGGAAATGAATAATTTTGGAAGCCACCTGTTAGCAGATGACGATCCCCCGTACCATCCAGCAGCAGTGCTACTACAAGCCTAGATATTATAAGCTGAAAAATCTTCTTGTAGGGGGCCCAAGTTTCCGAAATCTCTTTATTCTTATATTATGTTTATAATGTACAGTTAAAGATTCAAGTTACTCCTTGGGTTGTAAAGTTCGGCTCGAATCCCCAGTCCTGAACAAACATTCGTGTGATGAACACTAAACTTGTTTTTTTTTCATTCTGCTTGGTGTTGTATATATTTATGTACTGTATTTTATTTGTGATCCTCTGTTATGTATCTGATATCTGTAACACAAGTGCTTCAGCTACTTAGTACGGAGTAAAGTACAAATCTTCAAGAAACAAACCTAATACCTTCCTAAAAGGCCGGCAACGCATTCGCACTCCTTCTGGTGTAGCTTATGGCCATGGACGGCGGTGTTTACTTACTATTAGCTGACCCGATTGCTCGCTTGCCTTCCTATATTATAAAAAAAAGGTCAATGTATGAGATGTTGTGTGAATTCATTTATTTAATTTTGTATTAAAAATGTTATATTATTTTGTACCAAGTGATTAATATTCCAGCGGCAAGCTAACTCTAGATAATTTGACACCATTATTATTTGCATAGTTTTAAAAATATATTCTTCGGAAGCCACTTTTGTCACTGACTGTACATTTCTTTTTGACAGCAACGTAGGATTAATTAGTGAAGCTCATTTCTTTATGCGAATATAAAAATGGCAAGGAAGAACTTTTCAGACTTTTTTCGCTGTTTATTTTACGTGAAATTGTCGTAAAATGCTTTGGGGTCCCCTCTTTGAGGATCTGGACACTTTTTGTACAATAAAAAGTAACTTTTGTTTGTAAAAGTTATGGCGACCGTTTAATAATGGCTGACTGTAAAGTTGAGCTTGGAATGCTCTGATGCCGAGCCATCGTGTCGTTAATGCTATGCCATCGTGTCCGTTGTAATTGCAACGTGGGATCTCCTTTTGCTTACCATCAGGCTGAGATGAACCAATATTGTCTGTCACTTAAGAAAACATGTAACCATTTCAAGTAAATTTTATGACAATACAACAACATGTTTTAATGAGTATTCGGGTGTGATTCATTCATGTTTTAAGTCTGTGAGTTGACCTACTACCTTGGAAACACATGCATGGGACGAACACTTAAACTCTGTATTCAGTATACAGAATATTTAGGTACCTACTACATCCATTTAACCAAGTCTTAGTTCAAAACCATTTTTTATGACTTTTGGAAATTCGCACATAAAAAAAACCTTTCAAAGTCGGGCACGTAGGTTGTTCATCTTATATGACGAGTAGGAAAAAAAACAACATTTTTTTTAAAAAGTATAGGCAACAAATATTCATCAGAATAGTTGGTATATGACGTGGTTAAAGGGATGTAAATGTTTACAGATACGCCCTGTATAAATCACCGTATATAATTTTTCCTAATCATCAAATATAAAGGGAGTGCTAATTTCCTATCACTTTGTTGCTCCATAAAGAAGAGCACTGTTTATACAAATGACATCTTACAAAGTTGTCTCAAAAGACTCCGAAAAATCTAGCAAAAGCAAAGAATAGCAAATGTTTAATTACTGGCAAAAATGCGATGCGAATTAGCTCATAATTAGCGACCACCTGTAGGATTAATTAGTGCGGCTCATTTCTTTTCTCCCCCCGGGGGGCTGGGGTAGCGGTAATATACAGACACCTTATTTATTTAATAAAACACCGATAAAACATGCATCGGTTGGGGTAAACGAGTTCTGGAGTGGAGACCGCGTCTTGGTAAACGTAGTGTAGGACGACCTCAGGCCAGACTGAAGTGACGATCATGCGCAAGAGGGCTGGCTGGAGCTGGATGCGAGTAGCCGAAGATCGATCAAAGTGGCGAGCATTTGGAGAGGCCTATGTCCAGCAGTGGACTGCAACAGGCTGATAATGAAAACATGCATCTCGATGACTCGGGACCGATTCCCGGTCAAGTCAATTTAGGTAACTACATTTTCTAAGCTGTCTAAGTGTTCTGGGTTGACGCCCCCAGTTAATTATCGTCATCTGATACTCATAATAAAGGGGGGGAAAGGGGTTAACGGTTGGCAGCGCACTTTTGACTCTACAAGTGTTGCAGGTGTCCATGGGCGGCTGCAATCGCTTACCATCAGTTGTCCGTCTGCTCGTCTACCACCTATCGCATAAAACGAAAGTCTCTAGATCGTAGTTGCACTTTTCACTGGTTTATACTTCTAGTTTTCTAGTACTTGCAATTATTTCAGCCACATCTGGACATAGGCCTCCCCCAACGTTCTCCACACAGAATAGAACAGAATAGAATAGTTTATTTGCTCTTAAACAGTCTTATGCCACCCGCATCCAAAGGACCTCTGCGACTTTCGCTAGATCGTCGGTCCACCTGGTGGCTAGTCTAGTACATACATAAATATTTGTTTATTTTAGTATCCCAGTACTAAAAGAGCCTCGGACAGCAAAGATAAGGGCGCCTCATCCGAAAGATATTTTAATTACTAATTTCCCCGGGTTCTGTTGTTTGGGGAAGTAACGCTGATTTCGGGGTTTGAAAAATGAAAGCAAACCTTTTTCGGGATTATCTTTTTTGATGTAATTGGTTGGTTTTATCGTTTTAGTACGTTTTGATGAGGTTGGAACGGTCGTAAAGCATGTTTGTTTAACCCAAAAGGGGGGTTTAAAAGTTTACAGTGGGACAAGACTTAGGCTTTTTAGTATCAGCCTATATCTACACTGTCCCACTGCAGGGTAATGGCGTCCAACATAGAAATCAAGTCATCGCCACTATGCGGCCGGGTTATGTGGGGCTCAGCGCAGCAGCGCTCGGGTCACCTGCTGCAAATGCGGACAAGTGGTTTACTCTCGCATAGGACTTTACAGCCACGAGCGCTGCTGTAAAGCCACACCGCGTGATGCTGCTTAAATCATCTATTAAAGATGCAAAGGCCTATGATGATGATGTGGGGCTCCCACTGCCGAGGACATTTCCTAACAAGAAGCCGAGTAGAGGCATATCCACTTAACCCCCTGCGGTTTCACAGCTAAAGATATTTTGAATAATTTTTATTTTTGGTATAGCAATTCTTTGCAATTTATTCTTAAGTAAATATTGCACTTAAAAAATTCCTCGGAGGGTTCAGGTGGGACTCGAACATACAACCTTCCGCAAACCGGGCAGACATGCTATCCACTTTACACCATCCGAACCCCTTACTAAGCCGACGAATTTCGTAAGTGCTTAACTCGCCATGAGCTGACGATAGTCTCATCATTCAAATCATTCATAGTTTCATCATCATTATTAAAGATATTTCGATTTTTGAACATGCCGTCGAAGTCGATCTAACTACCTACTAGCTAGCTGGCGAAACGACCCAAAGTGAACCTTGGCCTTCGATAATAAGAGCCTTCATCTAGATAGGTCTGGAGCCTACCTACCTGCCTGGGGCCTGGGGTAGGTGGTGGTGGATTTTCGATCCTAATCCATATCTTAATTGGTTTCAAATTCCAAAAATGCCGAATTCTTTTGGAATGGAGATTTCATTGGCGGCGATACTTTTTTTTATATTGAGGATAATCAAGATGACCTCACTCCACCTGATGGTAAGCGGCCGTGAGATCCAAATATGAGACTAACAGGCACAAAAAAACAGACAACATAACATATGGAGTGCAATAAACAATATGAATATGACAAAGTGTCCATTGAGTCTGTCACTCTCACCCTAAAGGCCTGCTGAGATTCCGTTTCACGCCCGTCTAAAAAATCCAGGATTGTAGGGAACTTTTAACACGTTCACCACAAAATAATTATATTTAGTGCGTTCACGCTATATTTAGTATTTCTATGATGGAAGCATTCCCCGGACAAAAGCTACTGGGTCAAGGCAAAAATGAAAATACGCCTCGGATTTTCAGTTTATTGCTTCTCATACAAGAACAAAGGTTATCCCTCTTCTGTATGCACAATGTGATATTATATTCTGTAGTATGAGTACATACGTCATAAGGACACCAAAGAATAAGTTAGTACAGGTATGACACTAGTAAGAAGACTTTTACCCCTCATCTTCCTGCCTCCTCCAGAAAAAAAAAGCAACAACTACCTTTCTTAAGAAACTTGCAGAAGTTGTAGATATTATACAGAAAAAAAAATTGAAAAAAATAGTAAAAAAACTCCAGAGTCCCATAAGCACAAAATTCTAGGTACCATTAAAGGGCATGAATAGTGCATTATATAAAAGGCATTAAATTTTAATTAGGAGGCTGTAACGCTAGACTAAACAGAGACTTAAGTTAGTCATGGTTAAAAAATGTTTCACTTACTTTTATAAAAGTGACAGCATCTGTTTAAAATCAAGACTAACGACCATACGTGGCAAACGACGCCCATAGACACCTGCAACGCCAGTAGAGACACAAGTGCGCTGCCATCCTATGACCCCCTTTTCCCCTAATTGGGCTTCCGGTATCCTCACTCACTTGAGGAATTGCAGCGCAGGCGGTGCTTCTCGCTGGTCTTCTGCGAGGCCGTGGAATCACTCTGGTCGAGCCGGCCAATTCCTGCCGGTAAAATTGATGCTCTTCCACGGTAAAATTGATGATCCATTCAGCTACCATAATTCTTAGTTTTTTTTTTTGGTGGCTGCTATCGTATCTCCGATGGGGAAGTTGTCCCTTCTGTACCACCCGTTATTATGTGTGAGTTTATTACATGTTGCGTGTGAGGTGAATGGCAAATGTAATGATGGCGCGGATCCCTCAGGATTATTTTACGAATTCCTTGTGTTTCTTCTCAAATTGTCCGCTTTGTTATCCACGCCAACACCAACATTGTGGATTGTAGATTAGGTACATAAATAAACAAAAAAATATCGTACTAATACGGTGTACTAATCTGTTAACATTTCCATCCCTTTAACAACATATTCTACCAAACATTCTGAACAATATTTGTTCTATGACTTTTTGATTTTAACTATGCATACAAAGTTGGTCAGAATAGAATAGAATAGAAATCATTTATTGCGGTAAATGTGGTTACAATAGGTACATCAATTATTATTAAGTTTCTCACATTTAACCGAATATTATCAGCATGCAATAACAGAGAGACAGCGTCGTCATGTGACTTGTTCATTTTTATGGGGACTCAAAAGAATTTTCGAAGAATTTTAAATACGTGGTTGTTAAGAGAATGTAAATATTCACAGATGCACACTGTATTATAGCCTCGCAAGTTTATGACAATCTACCACATATAGACTTTTCGAAAAAATATCTTTATTATGGTATTAGGTCGATTTTTTCTTAGATAAAAGTTATTTGGCTCATAACTAATAGAGCGCCTGCGGTGTGTTTTATCTAGTGAGTGAGGGTATCGGAGGCCCAATTGGAGGGAAAAGAGTTTAAAGGTTAGTAGCCCACTTGTGAGTCTACTTATGTTGCAGGTGTATTATGGGTGGCGGCAATCGCTTTTCATTAGGCAATGCGTATGCTCATCTGCCGCCGCCCATAGACACCTTCAATACCAGTACGGAGTCACAAGTGCGTGCACATTTTTTATGATATGTGGCAGTAAAACTAGGAAGAATCAGATGAGGTGTCACTATCATATTTAAAAATAATGTCTGATACAAAAACCCTTAGGTAGCTGCGAAGAAATCTGTAAAAACGGGTGAGAAAACAGCCTTTTCTTAAAATCCTCGTCATCAGAAAGGGACAAAAGCTTGCGGCGCGAATTAGAACTGTCATTTGATTTACACCACCCTTAGTATATCATAGCGAACAAAAGAGTCGAGTGATTTATAGTCTGTGCTCCAGGGGTAGTTCCGTTGGCGCGAATATTGGGAGATGCGGCCTCTTTGCTTAGTCAAAGAAAGTAGGGAACGGGGTAAGTAAGATAGACCCAAAGATTTTACACTATAACTAGATGGCGTACTCATACTTGCATTCGAGCCTCGTGAGATGTCTTAACTTGATTGGCATCCTACTCTAATAAGGTGACCACACGATTTAGATTTTCGATTACAATTATTGTTTGTCAAAACTCAGTTCCACCCACGTGGGAGTCGGCCATCGCTTTCCCTAAGGAAACTCGTGAAGCCCATTCAAACTAGAAGGGCTAGCACGGAACGTTTTCAAAGTATCGTTTGAGTATTTATGAGCAATTTTGTATGAAAAAAACAAAGTTCCAAATTAAAATTCCTTATTATGTATACGTACGATACGAAGAGAGACTACCGACTTTTCGAAAAGTTTTGTGCTAGCCCTATTAGATTTTCTATTTACCTACCTATAATAATACACTCTGCGGCACATTGAACCGGCCATAGCGTATTGTTTCATACAAACGTACTCGTACATACTTTACGATTTGAAGGTTCTATGGAGCAAGAATATTGACTAAAATTAATTTTTTTTTCCCAAAACTCTTGGGGAAACTGGGGACTCTTGATCCCCATTGTTAGTTCTATAAAAACAAATCGTACATAGGTAGGCAATTTTGTTAACTACTGTTCCTCATTATTTGATTATTATATATTTATTAGTGCTTCATATATATTTTTTTTGCATTTTCCCAGAAGTTTCCAAAGGATCAAGTGTCCCCTATTCTGGGAGACTTGATCCTAGTAACAGGTAGACTTGATCATTAGGGGATCAAATCTCTCTAATGCAAATTGAAATAAATGAAAACCCGGTGTCTTTATAAAAGCATTATTTAATTTAACAAAATATTAAATTTATATTGCTTTACATGTCTCACATGTCTCACTCAAGTTTAATTTCACATTGTCATCATTATTTTTAGTCACCTCTGTCTAATAACATTTTTAAAGTTACCTTTAAACATTATTAACCCAATTCGGAAATACTTACAAACGGAAAGATGGAAGGTACAGCCTTAACTTCCAACATTTTCCTTGATGCGGCAGGATTGGTCTTGAAATCTTTACCCTGTGAAGTGCAAGCCGCAAAACAGCTGAATGTTTTAGTGATTTTTTCCCGGTATGACGGTAAGCCACCTTTTTTTTAATTTCTTCATTCTTTTTAAATCTGAAACAGTAAAAAATCCAGTCTTTAGATGGACAAGCGAAAATGGACACCCTACTCAATGCAAAAATAAAACTTTAAATAAATACTTACTTATGAAAAGATACACCGCAACCTTTATATGATTCACTTTTGCATTCCTATCCCACAACAAGTGAGAACCATTATTAAATAAATAAGCCACCAATTTTTTACACTTTATTTTTGTCGCCACAATTAATACAATCATTCAAATTATTTTTGCCGCCGCCATTAATGGTGATGTCCAGACGCCAAGTGTTGCTATTTATTATAATTAAAAACTACCATATCACCGACTCTTACATAAAAACTAGTCGTTATCATGGTTAAAATTAAAAAATAAAAAAGACATTATTAATTCCAACGTATCATTCCTTTAAATTACTTTAATATTTTGAAAGTTCCCCAGAAGAAGAAATATAAACTTTGCGTAAGTTATACCACAAAGGTTTTTTTTTTTATGATGGCAACCCATTAGACAAAGACATATTCCTGCAGATCGACATCTCGCTCGGCTCGATTTTCTGTAAAGCGATTTGGCATTTCAAAGTAATCCTTATTCTCACTGCATAGAATCGAAATTAACATTGCATTCATTTTCATAGTACACCATCTTGTTATAGTGTAAAATCTTTGGATAGACCGCTACGCTATGGTTGAGTTTTTAGGGTTCTAAACTTAAAAAGAAAAAAAACAAAATCAATCATTTTAGGCATAAATAAGGAAAATACAGAAAAAAAACTTTTCGAGTTAAAAAAATAAGATATAGCGTGCCAGATAGACTTCCACTCAGCATGTGCCGTTGATGGGGAAGACGAAGACGCTGGTTTTCAGGTAAAAGAAAAAAACGGAACTCTTATAAGATCACTTTGTCCGTTTCTCTATTTGTCGGCCTAGCGGTTTAACCGAACCCAAGGTCAACGGGTACTATTGAAGTTGGTTGTGTGAGCGGCAGCTGCACCTTGCTGAACTCTACTGGTGTATTGGGGCGGCGAGTGCTTACCGTTTATTGTAGATCCGTCTACTCGCCTGCTACTTATCACATTAAAAAATTAATAGGTATCTATGTTTTCATCATCATCATCATCAGCCTGTTGCAGTCCACCTGATGGCCATCGGTCATCCCCTCGATGCACTCCACCGCTCCAGATTTTCAGCAACTCTCATCTAACACCACCACCAGCCAAGCCCTTCGAATGTTCATCATCCCATCTTGTCATCAGGGCAGTCCACCACGTACGGCTTCACCGAAGTCGCGGTCAACTAAAAATATCTGTTAGTTGTTACAAATTAGTCGTAAAAGCAGAACCCAAGCTTAAGCAAAACAAACGCAACACATCAGCGCGTCCCCGGCAGCCGCGACTTACGACAAACGAGCCGCAGACAAAGCCGCTAATGCGCGCTTGTTTCGCCTCCGACACGCCCACTCTATTTAATTTCCAGTTTAATTGTGAACGGGATACGATGACTTATGAATGTGAGGAGAATGGCGCACTATGTTTTGTTCGGGGAATTTAATACTGATTTGTGATGGATTATCAAGCGGTTGGTTTGAAGGTTCCGTTCATGCGTCTTGTTGGCTGGGTTTGACTGTAACTTTTTATACCTAATAATAGAGCCCTCATTAGATAAAATATCACAGTCTCTAATCTCTAAATACACCATTGCATACTTAAATGCACAGCCCACTCCAGCCAGCATCAGAATGTCATCATGGGAATGGGCTAGATGAGAGTGGCCGAAAATCGGGAGCAGGGGCGTGCATTAGAAGAGACCTATGTCCAGCAGCGGACGAGAGTGGGTTTTTGATGATGATGTCATCATCATGCTGATGTAAGCATCAGCATCAGTAGAAGCATCTCATCATCATCATAGGTGATCCCAATAGCGCTATCACTAGTAGTTTTACCTACAGCTAATAGATATTTTGAATTTGGAAAATTTCGTACACATTAGTTTTCGACCCAAATCCACTGTAATGGAAAATTCCGCTAGATGGCGTACTGTTAGACTAAGGTCCAACTTCAATGTATTGGTTGTTTGTTTAGTGATATTTTGATATCACACAAATCAAAAATAACCGATCACTAGTGTAAACGACCTCAATTATAACAAATCTTAGAAGAGTTTAGCCCTTATCTTTTTCGAGTAACTTAAAGTATCTATCTTACACGAAAAGATAAGGGCCGATTAAACTGTTAAACATTAAAGTTTCATTTGATTGTACTGTCAATAATTTTACTGTGCCAAACAGAAGATCAAAAGGAAATAAAATCCATAAGCACAAAAAGCAGAAGGGACAAAGTTCGGAAACACAATTAAAACACACTCCAGATATTATATCAAAACGAATATAATTAAAATCGTTATCATTGCCATCAAAGATTTACTACATAAAAGAAAAGAGCAAAAGCGACCAACTTTCCGAGGAGTCGTAATGAAAAAAACTTTCACTGAAAGCTAATGAAACTCGGTGGAAAATTGGCTATTACGTGAATACAATGTCAAAGTGGGTATTCTCCCATACTTTCGACTTAAATGCTTAATAATTCCTTAAAGGGAAACGTTTTACCTTTTAGTTAAATAGTTTAGTGGAGTTGGGGAGTTTTGGAGATTGCAAGTTGAGGATTCTTGGGTAGTTGGAGCATTTTAACGGATACGTGGTAAGTGATGTAAGTAATGGACCTTTACTATCAGCTTTAAGGAACTGCCCTTTCGTCTCCCGAACAATCTAACGCTTCTTATCTTTAGAGTTATTCGTACATTTTAGGGTCTCGACATTCATGCCGTAACCATGGCTCTCCAGCGCTTAAAACGTTTTTATGTTATAAGTAAAATTTACAGTTGAACAATATTATCTGCCACGCACCTCCTCATTGTGGAATCAACTTCCCGCAGCGGTATCTCCGAACCGGCTTTACATTGAAGTCTTTAAGAAACGACGACCTACACCTTCCAATAAGGTCGGGAATGCATCAGCAAGCGGTGGTGTCACTTAACATCAGGCGGCCCACTTGCTCGTTAGCCTCCCATATCTACTCCGGTTTCGGCTACGGTGACCACTTTGTGTCCTTATACATTTGGTATGTATAAGTTTAGGGGCTAAGGTATTCCTGCCATCTGGTGTGCTACATAGCTACAGTGACTATTATCTAAATGTGTGCCCGCAGTGGGGACACGTTAGCACACTACTATTATAGCTCAGCGGGCTATGGAAAGAGCTATGCTCGGCGTTTCTCTACGTGATCGAATCCGAAACGAGGTGATCCGGCAGAGAACCAAAGTTATCGACATAGCTTACCGGATTAGCAAGCTGAAGTGGCAGTGGGCTGGCCATATCTGCCGCAGAACTGACAACCGTTGGGGAAAACGAGTTCTGGAGTGGCGACCGCGTCTTGGTAAACGCAGTGCAGGACAGGCCAGCTAATGAAGTGACGATCTGCGCAAGAGGGCAGGCTGGAGCTGGATGCGAGTAGCCGAAGATCGATCAAAGTGGCGAGCATTTGGGGAGGCCTATGTCCAGCAGTGGACTGCAACAGGCTGATGATGATGATGATGATGATTATAGCGATAGGAGATGGCAGCAGGCGGCTTTGAGATCATCTCTTTTTTTCGAGATTAGACGTCCACTCTTCTTCAAAGTCTTGAACCTTTCAATTGTGTGAGCCTCCACTCCAATTGTTGTCCTCCCTGATTTTCCCATGTGATGAAAACATGACCCGGCTGAAATTAAAAACCAAAGTCCTATTTATTATTTTAACCCAGAGCTTATAGCGCGTTCAAAACAATCCTGCTGGAAACCATGTTAATATAAAATGAAAATTGCATTTTCGAATGTTTGCGTACCTCAATGTTATGAGGCTTCCCGTGACGCTGAAATATTGCTAGGCACATTTAATTAAATTGATTAATATTTAAATATTAAGACTGTGTGATAAAGTGCGCTCGCAATTTTCGCTAAATAATGTCAAAACTCAATTAAGGTTATAATCTAGCCGTTGTTAAAGTCAGTTTGCGTCGGCCGTGTTTAATTTTGACATCTCAAAGAAATATTGCGTCGTAAATGCGGTGTGAGTTTAGATGTCTACTTGTACATTTCAATAGAATGAATAAATATCCAAGGGACTCCTTCATTAAATCGTCAGTCCACCTAGTGGGAGGCCTGACACGGCTGTGGTCTCCTGCCCGCGGATGCGGATGTGGATCCTTGGATGCGGGTGGCACAAGACCGATCTGTGTGGAGAACTTTAGAGGAGGCCTATGTCCAGCTTATTATTATTTTTCATGAAGTTATTTAAACCTTCGCTTTGTTTGCTCTTGTTTTTTATGAGATATGACAAGTAGTGGGCCGCGTTCTTACATGGTTTCGGAAGTTTAATCCCAAATCGCACCCACAGATGGCACTGGGCGTTGAATACATCGCGCAAGTGTTTCGGTTTATCGGCTTTGTGATTGACTATGGATTTAATTTTTATAAACAGTAGGGTAGAAACGCAGCAGACAAGTGACGAACCATTTGATGGTAAGTTTTTTTTTTTATATAAGATGGGTTTGCACTTGACCTCATCTCACCTGATGGAGAGTGACAATGAGGTCTAAGATGTAGCATGCTTTCCCAGAAGAAGCCTACCATGTACCATGTACCAAGTTTTTACCATGGTCACAGAATACATAATAGTACAATCCATGGTTCACATACAGTGGCGGCGTATCATAGGTTGCACCCGAGGATCACCATGGATGGCACCGGGGTGATCTTCTAGGGGAGAATGCCTGGCACCAGGGTTGGACCGCCACTGCAAGAGTGGAACTTATGTCCTGAAACGTAGTGAGGGCGGGCCACTAGTCTATGTTATAAACAATGAGTCATCGTGGGCTTTGGACACAACCTCCCGGTAAGTATGTAACCGGCTAGTCCACAAGTGATCGAATCAGAAATGAGGTGATCCGACAGAGAACCAAAGTTTTCGATATACCTCACCGGATTAGTAAGCTGAAGTAGCAGTGGGCTGGCCATATTTGCCGCAGAACTGACAACCGTTGGGGTAAACGAGTTCTGGAGTGGAGACCGCGCCTCAGGCTAGATGGAGTGACGATTTGCGCAAGAGGGCTGGCTGGAGCTGGATGCGAGTAGCCGAAGATCGATCAAAGTGGCGAGCATTTGGAGAGGCCTATGTCCAGCAGTGGACTGCAACAGGCTGATGATGATGATGGGAATGTAACGTTAAGGCGTGAACGTTAATATTAACGTTTTATTCTCAGTTTAGATTTCCTATCCTTATTTTCAAGATAATAAATTACTTCTAAAAAGTACCTACCTAGATTACCTTTGCGAAAAATCTTTTTTCATCCAAACAAGTATATTGCTTTACTTGAGTACGCTTCTCTTTTACTTGATACAAACAATGTTTTAATAAAACTTAGTACTGAAAAATCTTAGTACCGGCAAAAGCACCGCCAGTTATTACAATTCGTACTGTTTCTTTAACCTTTTGAATAAATTACATTCAAGTAAAGAGGCCAATTGTTTTGTATTGAATCTTAAGTTGAAATCCTATTTTTTTATTCAAAAAATGGTAATTATACTCTGATCCGTAATCATGTAAAGTAAACTGACAGATGTCAATGACAAGTTTCTATGCATTTTGACATTTTGCTTGTGTCAAATTGAGTGATAATGTATGGGGATGACACATTGACATCCGTCAGTTTACTTTACATGATTATGAATCAGAGTATAGTCTATGCCATTTGTTATAAAGCTAGGACACACTTATTTCCCTCTGTTCTGTATAAGTTTCCACGGCTAAGGAAGTCTCCCCTATTTCATTAATACTTCCCACAGTCTGCCGGCACAATACTGCTGTACAATATTAATACTTCGTCAATCTACAGAGATATTAGCGGGTATATTAAGACTTATCGGATCCAATATTTGGGTCGAGTGGCTCCCAATAGGGACGATCCTTCGTATAGCTCATTTGGCCCGATCTTAGTGTTGTTGCTCTATTTATGAGTATCTGTCGATAGACACAGGATGTATGTATATAGGATGTATATGCAAACATTTACATCCCTTTAACCACGTGGTCTACGTGTAGAGTTGAGAAGAGGCTTCTTAACAGTAGGCTTACAATGGAACGAGCTTATTCAGAAGTAGCCTACTTATTTTACTTAAAAAAAACTTTAAGAATATAGATTATGGTCATTGTGACCTCTTGTGTTTTAAAAATATAGATTACTAGCGGCCGCCCGCGACTTCGTCCGCGTGGAAAAGTAACTTTTTACCCCCCTTTCAACCCCTTACAACCCCCTTTTCGCAATAAAAGTAGCCTATGTTTTTTCTCAGGGTCTAGATTATCTGTATACCAAATTTTAATAAAACTTAGTACTGAAAAATCTTAGTACCGGCAAAAGCACCGCCAGTTATTACAATTCGTACTGTTTCTTTAACCTTTTGAATAAATTATATTCAAGTAAAGAGGCCAATTGTTTGGTATTGAATCTTAGTTGAAATCCCTATTTGTTTTATTCAAAAAAATGGTAATTAACTCTGATCCGTAATCATGTAAAGTAAACTGACAGATGTCAATGACAAGTTTCTATGCATTTTGAAATTTGCTTGTGTCAAATTGAGTGATAATGTATGGGGAATGACACATTGAAATATGTCAGGGATTCTGTGGGTAACTGTGAAACAAGCCGCATCGGCTGATGCAATCCAAAGATTTAATTAGTATCTAGTGGTTTTTAGTGTACAAATTTGGTGTTACTTTGTGCAGTGAAGTGCCGCAGGGTGATATTAATATAAGAATCATTGAATTGTGTCGTTTTTAACACTGCTATTGTGTGTCGAGTGAGTTGACACGTGACAATTTGCTTTGACCTAATAGAGTCGTAAAAACCATACGGCTTTGTTAAAAATAGTCTCCACAGAATCCTTAGGACCTTAAAACGCTAAACACCGGCGTTTTATTGAGTGACTATGACTTCGACTGACTTCGACTGTTGACTACACTTTATCAAACTACACTTGACATTGGCAAAATTAAATGTGTCATGAACACAATACAGGCCATTTAAAAAAAAAAAAAAATAAAAGACATCTGTCAGTTTACTTTACATGATTATGAATCAGAATATAGTCTATGCCATTTGTCATAAAGCTAGGACACACATATTTCCCTATGTTCCGTATAAGTTTCCACGGCTAAGGAAATCTCCCCTATTTCATTAATACTTCCCACAGTCTGCCGGCACAATACTGCTGTACAATATTAATACTTCGTCAATCTACAGAGATATTAGCGGGTATATTAAGACTTATCGGATCCAATATTTGGGTCGAGTGGCCCCCAATAGGGACGATCCTTCGTATAGCTCATTTGGCCCGATCTTAGTGTTGTTGCTTTATTTATGAACATCTGTCGATAGAGACGGTATATCTGTAAACATTTACATCCCTTTAACCACGTGGTCTACGTGTAGAGTTGAGAAGAGGCTTCTTAACAGTAGGCTTACAATGGAACGAGCTTATTCAGAAGTAGCCTACTTATTTTACTTAAAAAAAACTTTAAGAATATAGATTATGGTCATTGTGACCTCTTGTGTGTTTAAAAATATAGATTACTAGCGGCCGCCCGCGACTTCGTCCGCGTGGAAAAAGTAACTTTTTACCCCCCTTTCAACCCCTTTACAACCCCCTTTTCGCAATAAAAGTAGCCTATGTTTTTTCTCAGGGTCTAGATTATCTGTATACCAAATTTCAAATTAAATCCGTTGAGTAGTTTTGGCGTGAAAGAGTAACAGACAGACAGACAGACAGACAGACAGGACAGACAGAGTTACTTTCGCATTTATAATATTAGTATGGATGGTCATTGTGTCACTCCTTATCAGTGAGCATTACGAAGGATGACGATTAGCACTCTTTACGTAACCGAAGAAATATTTTCCAAGAAATGCCGATAGCCATCACGATATAAACAAACACGTACAAATATCGATAGATCTTCAAGGTCACTATCGACGTTTCGCCGTCTCTACTCTCACTGGTATCTTAATAATGCACAGATAGTTTAATACTTTGTACATATTTTATGTTCGGGATTGGTTACCAATACGCAAGCGAGGATTTCTTCTTGAGGTCAATTAAGTTTAATCTTTGACCTGATGGAGGAGATCTCACCCTGGAGAAATTTGTTTAGCTGTTTATAAGAAAAATCTAAAGGCTGCGCTGCAATAAAAAAGGAAATAAAGTGTTTCAGGGGAGGTTATCAGCCGTTTATCAATAAACTAGATGCGATCTTTCATTCATCTTAGCGTTTAGACCTTCATGCAGGATTTAGGTTGTATAATAATAAGTAATTAATGTCCTTAAAAAAACATCGATGGGTACAGGTGGGACTTGAACCCACAACCTCCACCACAACGGGTGGCTGTTCTACCGATTCAACTAACTAACCGAACCCCGTATTCCTTGATTTGCCATAAGCTGACGATAAGATTACCATGTGACCTGGAACCAAGCCTATTGAATCGTGGTTACACGTTTCAGAAATTAATGGAAAGTTACAGGTTTCCTAATAATTTTTTACCTGACCACCAAGCAAATGTTCGCGTAGATTTGAATGATCCAGAGTTGCATCCTAGAATTTGAACGATGACCCCCAAAATGGAACGCGCGTTCAAATCATTTGATCCACCATCGCTCCGTATCTCTCTTGATTTGAAACATAATAAACTATAACAGCTGTCCAGAGTACGGCTTCTTGAGTACCCGAGGGCATCGCATTGACAGAAGATGTGCATAGGACGTCTCTGCCTTACAGAATCTGTAGGTAGCAACCACAGCCAGCTTGTTCCTGGTACCGCGTTACTTCAACGTGCAGTTTTCCGTAATGGTTTTTATTGGTTCAGTTAGCACAGATATAGTTGCGAATTCTAAATGAAACAGTAATCGTAATATTAACAAATCGAGTGAGATGACCAATTGTGCAATGACTGAGGTTGAAACTATCATGCTAATGACATTATTTCAACCAGAGATGTAATAATATATAAAACAATGATTCCAGCACGGGATTACTGCAATAACATCGGACACGGTTTGTAATAAGATATTCTGTTATTCAACTGAATTCTGTTAAGAGGGTGCATGTCCCTAAAAGTGGAGCTGGTAGTGACAACTCGCCCGAAAAAAACTACCGCAAGAATTTTAAGATTTTTGCTCGTCACTGCTCTATCTAACATCACCAATTCTTTTCGTTTAGTAGAGTTTAGTCAGTATTATCATCACAAAAATATTGGTTAGGTTAGGTAAGAACAGTGACCAGAAAAACTTGAAATTCTCGGGCGACTTGTCCCATAACCCAAAGTGGCATGTAGTTTGCACGCCTCACCATCTCCGTATCATAAACTTACATACAAATATTCCAATAAAATAGTAACTTTTTACAACTCAGAAGTAGCCATTTTGTAACTTCCATTTGATATCCATCCGTATTTTTACATTTATGTTACACATACTCCACAATATTTTAATCAGAAGCCAATCACGTATGTATCTATTATTTTCTGAATACAAATTCTCTTCCATACAATTATAAATTTATTATGTACATAGTTTTTTTTTACTCAAATATCTTTTCTACTAGTCCTAATCATTATCATACCAGTCTATCTATAGTTAATTGAGTTTTACGCACCCTTAATGCCAGCTGTAATTAAAATGAGCAAGTACATACCTATGTGTGTGTGAGTGAGAGTCCGGATTTATTGTGAAATATTTTAAACTGATTTTCATTGCAACCAGAAGCCAATGATGCAATTGCATAGATTTCAATGGGTTTGCTTTAATGCATTTAACATCTGTTTTTGTTAGCAAATATGAAGCTACGCTACTATCTAAAATTATTACAACAAAAACATACAAAATTGAAAACCGGCTTGATTAGAGTGATTCCACGGCCTCACAGAAGACCAGAATGGAGCAGCGTTTTGTCGAGTAAGAGAGGGTGCCGAAGGCCCAAATGGGGGGATAGGGGGTTAAAATGGTTTGTACAGCACTCGTGACTCTACTGGCGTTGCAGGTGTCTATGGGCTGCGGCAATTGCTTACCATCAGGTGATCCGACAGCTCGTCTGCCATTATCACATCAAAAAATGTTGGCACGCGAAAGAAGACGTTTTTCCATCCTTGGAATTCTCGTGCTTGTGATATTTATTGAAAATAGATTATATTATATTATCACAAATGCATAGATAGTTTTATGCGAGATCCGGCATGTTTTTTCATTTCGCAAATCACGAGAATTCGAGGTCTGACATTAAGAAAAATTGGCCAATATTATATCACGCAAAATTTATGAAATCAATCAGCAATAATACGTGTCACCCATATCATACAATTGTGATCAAACTCAATGAAACACAATACAATTTGTTCAGAGGGAGGCGACAGGTGCCAGTTTTGTTACATTTAATAAACACGCTGTCTGTCTGTCATCGGTAGAGTATCTTAAAAGGGGCCAATATACGCTAAGATTTGGTGCGATTTGTCGCTAAGAAATTGTAACAAGATAAATCAGAAAGGGATGAACGTGGACGTGTCTATAGATAGGTGGTGTCCGGGATCTTACCGTGTTTTTTTTTTATACTAGAGGCGGCAAACGAGCAAGCGGGTCACTAGATGGTAAGTTATCACCGCTGCCCATAAACATCTGCGTAATCAGAGAGGTCGCTAATGCGTTGCCAGCCTTTTAAGGAGTACGCTCTTTTCTTGAAGGTCCCTAAGCCATAGCCGTCAGGAAATACTGCCGCAGCTAAACTATTCCACAAGACTGAGGTTCGCGGAAGAAAATTCCTCGAGAAACGCACAGTGCTAGATGACCAACCATCAAGATGATGAGGATGGCATGGCAGCCACTTGCGTGTGGTTCGATGTAGGTGGTTCTAGGCCAACGGGTTTCCTCACTAAGTTATAAGCTTAATCGAAAAGGCGAAACACTTGCGCGACTTAAACTACGCCCAGCGCTTCTATCATCGCAATGAGGACCTTGAATGTACCGAAACGATGCAAGGGCGGGTTAGTACCTACTGGATAATCGTATCGTGTAAGGGGCTTTTCAGTCTACCATTTTCTATGTCGCGAGGGATATTGTAATATTGGATTGAGGCGACACGCGAAGCGATCAAGTAACAGTACGATACATTTTGAACTTAGTACAATAAGAATGTGTGTTATAAGTAGAGACATGACTATTGGCTGAAATTATGATGATGAACGGTAAAAGCATATTTTACCTAAGATCTAGTTATGATGCATATTATCGGTACATTTACAAATTGTTTGCGAAGTCACAAAATATAGGGGCAGCTATTGAGCAACAATTGTAACTTTTTTTGGGGATTCCTAAAATATATCATTTAATTTCGCATTCAACCAGTTTCCGTTTATTTCAAGCATTTTTCATGCTTATTTGCATGGATATGACTAGCTTTTTATGTCGCATATAATCCGGACTTTAGTTTTAAGATTTTAAAAACGATACAATTTGATGATGTAGAGTATAACCCCTTTGCACTTATTTGGACAAAATACTACACAAAACTTTTTGTTTCTTCATTCTTTATGGCGATATCAAATGTGTTATCAAAATTAATTACCTACCTATATAATGTATTTTCCTTCTTTCTCAATTCCACAAATACTTTGTGAGTAGGTACTCAAGACTGAAGGTACTCGACTCCGTACCGCAAGCATTTTTTAATACCAGCTGAACCTCATTTAAAATCCATTCACATACTTGGCATCTTGGCGTCTTTGCACTTACCTCACCCCCTCACACACCCTCGAACCCCCTCACATACCCTCACATACCGCTACCTGGGAGTAGCATAATTGCTTTAAAAAATATCTTCCCTCCTACTTATGACTGCCATTGTTTTGTCCACTAGCGCTGCTTTCATTAAATTGTAATGAATTAAAAAAATAAAATGAAGCGTGAAGAACTCGCGAGCCAGAATGACAGTACCAACAGATATGATGCAGTGTCGTCACGTCCATTGTGATTGCAAGGTACTTAGTACCATCAGGCAGATAAAACTATCATTACCAATCACAAACAAAGTTTGATTAAGTGACGTGGGTAGTATCTTTCTATTCACCGCAAATAAACTAAGAGTCTACGATTTTCAGAATGCGTTGCAATAAGTATACAAATAATTGAAGCAACCGAATCGAAACGATTTAAAATGACTTCTTCGAGCACAGGTCGTCGTCTCAGCTCAAATTACACCTTTGCATTGCAAAAATACTTACTTGTTTCCAGCCATAATGACGGACCAAGTCAACTTAAGATAATTCCACGTGAAGGCGTCTCAACAAGACTACGAGGAGATTTTTGTTTTAATGTCCTAGATTCATCAAAATTTATATAATTATTATACACTTGTGACTCTTCTGGTGTTGCGGGTGTGCATGGGCATCTGGTAATCCGTTTGCTCATATGCCACCTACCACAAAAATCAATTTCCGGCTCTAGTGGACCAAACCACCGGCCTAAAGATTTCGTTTCTAAAAGCGTTTTCGAGTTGCACATCGCGAGGTGCAATCTGGGCCATTGGTACCCATTGGCCGTATCAGAATAAAGACTTAGATTTTCATGAGGTTACTTTGGATAATGGTTCAATTTGAAACGTATTGAGATTTTGAAGGTGAATTCACGAGTTTAATTTAAGGGGCCTACATTCGGTAGGTATTGATAATTTTGACCTACTTGCATCAAAGCGAGTAAGACATGCCATCCTTCGACGCTCGTTCCGCAAACATCGTGCCATAGTCATGCCATCCTCGTGCCGCAAATGCACACGAAAAAACGAAACACTGGCGCGATTTAATTGCAACCCAGGGCCATCTATTGGTAAAGATTCGAACAATCACAAAAATAGGAACCTATGTTCCAAAAAGAAGTGAAGGCGGGTTTACAGTTAATGAATAAAATTTTTAACAAAAAATATAACCGCCTTCAAAGTAATCTCACACTAAAAAGTTAAAAATAAGTTTTTGTGACTAAAAGGTTAAATAAGTGCGTGTAGGTGTACTAGTGATAACTTACTCCTTTTTGTAGTCGGTTAAAAATGCTAAGCGCGTTTCCAAACGTTTATGAGAAGCCTTGTGGTGTTCTATAGAAGTTACAATCTTTGCCAATAGATGGCGCTAGGTTTCAATTACATCGCCCTAGTGTTACGTCTTTTATTAGCCACTTAGAGACTGCTCTAATAAATTGCCATCATTCTCTACAAGATATTAAAATTCCATATGTAAATATAGCTATCATAAATCGTGGTTGCTCGTTGCTCCCAAATAATATTTACATATCATGAGACCCGAACTTGTCATATGGATTCTGCGAATAACATATCATCAAAAAAAGGAGGTAAAAGCATTGCCTCCCAGAGCGTGGCTCATACCAGGAAACACACGGACGGGGGTAGCGAACTGCCTCGTTTCTAGCACAATATAAGGACTAGTTTTTTAAATTTTCGCGTTGCATTATAACTATAAAGTATTAAACCGGGAATTAACGCGACGTTTATTTTTAAGTACATTGTATGTACTTACTGCTTGACGTTTGCGGCTGCTGCAACGTAGCCGAAACGTCAAGCAGTAAGTACATTTACAATGTACTTAAAAATAAACGTCGCGTTAATTCCCGGTTTAATGCTTTATAGTCAATATAAGGACTGACACAGAAGTTAGACTTTGACCTGATTTTGAATTAGAAGAGTTCGTTGACATATGCTAGGGTTGTTGCCCGGTATGAGTACATAAGCGCGCGGCCTCTACCACAGACCTCGACAGTTTGACAATCATAAGTCATAAGTTAGGATTAATGTGGTCGAAAAGGCGTTTTTGCCCGTTAGTGCGCATGCGTGAGTACATGACATATTTCTTAGTGGGCAGTCAGTCTTCTGTGTCAATATCTCTATTTTGTGTTTCTAGATACACGATTGATAGAAAGATCTTCTTTACTATTTATATATAGGTAGAGGGAGAGGGAACTTCTATGGGCATTGCAAAATCTTATATAGAAACCGAAAATACGAAACACGAGCACGATGCATTCGACGCCCAGCGCCATCTATTGGTACATAGTAGATCTAATCTCCCAAAACTAAGTGAACGCCGCCAATTGTCTACTCGTATAGTAAAATAAAAAAATAATAAAACCTATATGTAATATAATCTTTAATAGATATTATACGAATAGTAAACTGGCGCAATTGTGATTCCACGGGAGTCTACTGACAGCGGGAATGGCTTACCATCAGGTGATCCGTCGGTTCATCTGCTTTTTGTTGCGAACAGACGATACACGACTGTCTCCGAATCACTGAGCCACGCCGGTTCAGCCGGAGTTATACCATGGCCTCACAGAAGCATGAAACTGCGTCTGCGCTGTATTTCGTCGAGACATTGAGGGCAAGGGAGGGAAAAAGGTTAATGGTTGGCAGCGCACTTGTGACTCTACTGGTGTTGCAGGCGTCTATGCGCAGCGGCAATCGCTTAACATGAGGTGATCCGTCAACTCATCTGCCACCTATGAAATAATAAAAAAACGACTAAGTTTTTTACGGTACCTTTATATTTTGTGATTCGGGGAAGCTCATAACAGCCGCCCGTCTTCCTCACAAGCAACTAGCGGCATGTCGGCTCAAATTTGTTGCCAACTAAAAAGCCATTTATTTTCAACGCCACGTCGCACGTGCCCACGCAGTCGTCCGCACGACGTCGCGGCCGCAGCCGCGGGATCAGGCGATGTTTTAGATGTTCGTTTTGTAAGGGCTCTCTCTTATCTTTTAACAAAGAGATCCACGCTTCGGCATTACTCACCAGATTAAGCCTAATCCTATACAAGGTGAATTTTTAAACACTATCCAAATTTTTAAGATCGACTCAGAATCTGTAAGTATACAACTCTCTCCTAGAAACAATAACTAGTCGAAATATGACAAAAAAAAATGAATTTCCCATACTATAGATATCGATCGCGTGATCAGTCTGGTTTGTATGAAAAGTAAAAAAAAATTACATAATTCGACCCATGCTTCTAGCAGAAAGCTGTTCACTCTCAAGTCGATCTTAAAAATTTGGATAGTGTTTAAAAATTCACCTCTGTATTATATAGTAGCGCGGACTTAATTTCTATGATGGAGTTACTCCATGTGGGGCAGTAACAAGTCTACTACTGTCACTACAGCTCAGTAGCTGTGTACGTAGTGTCGATTGACACTGTGTCAATCGACACTACGTACATTATTTACAATCATCATCAGCCTGGTAGTACCCACTGCTGAGTATAGGCATCTCTTCCCTTACGCTAATGTAAGTTCGCTCATGAGCTACTCGGATCGTGTGCTTCCCTTGATTTTGGTGATATAAGCTATACAGGGTGTATCTGTGAACATTTACATCCCTTTAACCAAATAAATAAATAAATAACCACGTGTTCTACCAACCATAAATTCTGAACAACATTTCTTCTATGACTTTTTGAAAATTCGCAGAAAAAAATTTCATCCATACAAAGTCGGTCACGTGTCTTGGTCATTTTGTATGGGGAGTGGAAACATTTTTCGAAAAATTTGGAAAACTTGTTGAACAAATGTTGTTCAGAATGGTTGATAGAAAATGTGGTTAAGGGGATGACTTGTGAGGGGATGAAATGTGGTTAAGGGGATGGTTGATAGAAAATGTGGTTAAGGGTATGTATAATTAAGATACTTTGTATCAACCGAGCATGCAATAAAGAATTTGAATTTAAAGTTCTCCATCTTCTACGCTTCATTTTCGTTAGAACACACGTTGATAGTGTAATCACGAAATAAATATGGCCGCCTGGCGTGTATTAGTGGGGATGGCCGCCGTGGAAATGGAGCCATAGATCACTCGCGGCTCTCCACCCACCGCTTTTATTTCCTCTGACAACTGCGATACTAGGCAATGTTCGTGACTTTGTCTACTACTTCTTATAAGTTACATTAAAATCATTAAGAACCTCCCTAAGTCCGGCAACGCATTCACACTCCTTTTGGTGTAGCTGATGTCTATGCGCGGTGGTGATCACTCACCATCAAGTGACGTTTGGTTGTTTAAATACAAGTTAAGCGCTTTCAAACGATACCAAACATATTTGTCATAACTTTACTTTTTTACTCTGTATGTTTTGTCCGCTAGAGGGCGCCACATTAGATTTTGTGAAACTCATATAGCCTATAACCAGCGGACAATTAAGACGCTTATAATGATATGTCATTTGTCAAATTCTGATAAGTAGTTTAGAAGTTACGTGGAAACAGATGAACACACATACATACATACATACATAGCCTGTAAAAATCATAACCTTCCTTTTGTTTTGCTGTAGTCGGGTAAAAATAATAAATAAATTGAGACAACAACACATACATTGTCCTGGTCCCAAACTAAGGTTTTCCCTTGTACTATGGAACCCAGAACAACGAAGGAACCACAAACACCCAGACCCAACACAAATATCTGTTTCATCAACAAACATTTGTGTTGGTGCGGAAATCGAACCCGCGACCCTTGCGTCTCAACCGGCGCACAAACCATTGCACTAAACGGGTCGTCTACCTAAGTAGTGTTTGCCTACCTAAATATGATAAAAAAGTATAAAGTCAAAGATAGCTGAAATCTACACTATTTATCTATATTATTATTTATAAAGGGTACAGCGCCATCTATTGGCAGATTGCGGAACTGTCCCAACACGCAGTGAGGGCGGGCCACTAGAGATGTAATAAAAGGACAAGCGATTTTCTATATATTTATAGCGAGAGTGGGCGAGCATGTAATATCGCGTGGCGGAAGTGCAGCTTCAGTTACGATTGTCCTCACGCTACCTCAGAGAGCTCTCTCAATGGACGCAATCTTTTCTCGTATTCAACTGATTAAAATAGTAGCTTAAGTGAAATTCAGTTAATAAGGCTTCATAATGATAATGATGCTCCAAAAGATTCGGCTACGGCAGCCGGTCAGCAACGTTCACCGGATTAATTATAGTGCTCAAGTGTGTGCGCAAACACAGGTGAACTCCTTATTCCCTTAGCCTCTTAATTCTATGGGACACCAGTAAGGGATTGGGTGCATGACCAACGTGCTTTCCGAGGCATGGGGTACAAGACCACAACACAAATATCTGTTTCATCAACAAACATTTGTGTTGGTGCGGAAATCGAACCCGCGACCCTTGCGTCTCAACCGGCGCACAAACCATTGCACTAAACGGGTCGTCTACCTAAGTAGTGTTTGCCTACCTAAGTATGATAAAAAGTATAAAGACAAAGATAGCTGAAATCTATACTATTTTATTTATCTATATTATTATTTATAAAGGGGACTATTTATAATATACAAACCGTAAAGGCGAAACACTAGCGCGATGCAATAGACGGCCAGCGCCATCTATTGGCAGATTGCGGAACTGTCCCAACACGGAGGGCGGGCCACTAGAGATGTAATATAAGGACAAGCGATTTTGCTATATATTTACAGCGAGAGTGGGCGAGCATGTAATATCGCGTGGCGGAAGTGCAGCTTCAGCTACGATTGTCCTCACGCTACCTCTGAGAGCTCTCTCAATGGACGCAATCTTTTTTCGTATTCAACTGATTAAAATAGTAGTTTATGTGAAATTCAATTATTAAGGCTTCATAATGATAATGATGCTCCAAAAGATTCGGCTACGGCAGCCGGTCAGCAACGTTCACCGGATTTATAATCCCTCAAAAAGGCAATGGTAAAATAGTTACCCCTGTTATGAACCTTGTCTTGCAAACATAAGAAGCGAAAACCAATGAATTGTTTCGTTGACTTATGCCCTTTTAAGGGTTAAAGTGCTCAAGTGTGTGCGCAAACACAGGTGAGCTCCTTATTCCCTTAGCCTCTTAATTCTATGGGACACCAGTAAGGGATTGGGTGCATGACCAACGTGCTTTCCGAGGCATAGGGTACAAGACCACAACACAACTTTCAGACTTCGGGCCAATATTGAGAATTATGAATAGAAAAACTCAGGTACCTACTAATTTTTGGCCCGACTCGGGATCGAACTCGCGACTCCAAGCACAGCCGTCGCTAAAGTGTGACCTACTTTATTGATACAATCATATTTTTCATACAAAATTGAGACTGGGAAATAGTCTCCCTATTTTCACAAGAAAAAAACCTTTTTTCCCCTCCTTGTTATCAAAACCTTTGTGAAACCCCATGCAAAGTTCACCCAAAGATTTTGTCTTGTCTCGATCTTTGTCAACTATTCAAACATCTTGGATCTCGAACTTGCTCTAAAACTAGGGTCGATTCCCGCCCTACTTGTAGATGTTATAAAGTGTAGTGTGCCCACCACAAGAAATTCTCCCCAAAAGTTGGTAATTTTCCGTTTTGAAGATTTTTTGGTGCAATTCTCTAAAATATTTTATTACGTAATTATTATTCTATGCTGTAATTGCAAAAGCTGATATTGTAATTTCTGCTTTTCTAATTTATTTTATCAATTTTAATTTTGCATGCCAGTTTCTGGTGAACTGTGCTAGCTGCTTTATCTACTAATACCACCCCTTGTACCACATTTCTGGCAAATAAATGATTTCTGACTGCCGATTTCTCTCCTGGATCAGACAAACGAGCCACGTTTACGTGTCAAGCAAGCATAATTTTGTAATATTGAGAAAATCAAAAATCTTCTCCATTCTTTGATCGACTGGCTGGATGGCGCATTTGGTAGTAACTTTGCCTCATACGCATAGGTCGTGAATTCGGGCCCCACCCTGGACAAAGATTATTAAACATAGCGAATTTTTGCAAATTTTGGGCAAAGCCACGAATGAGAGAGTGGCAACCCTGATCAAGTGGAGCGAAGTTGGAGCGTTGGGCAAGTCTGGGGAAGACCTGGCAACTAATCCCTCTTGAACAGTTTAGAGTGGTGTTAGATTCAGCTCTAAGTGGAATTAAGCTGACGTGCTGGGTTAATCGAATGGTAACTGTTGATACCGTATGAAACCTGTAACATCCGAAATAATAATCTCTATATACGAGTATACAATTCGATACTGAATGCTTTTGAAAAAAATACTCCAACAGCACTGTCAATAGAAGTTTACAGCTGTAGATATTTTATTTCGAAAATGCCGTCACTTCATTTTATTTTCGAACAACCAACTAGGGGCGATTCTCGAGCACTCGACATTGAAGTCGAATTAGAAAGTGTGGACAAATGTATGAAATATCTATATTCGACTTCAATGTCCAGTGTAGGTGAATTGCCCATCTGAATCATGACGTTTCAGAAACTATCCGAAACGTGCAAATTTCCTCACAATGATAGATAGAACTACGTACAGATTTGAAAAATCCATATGTGCATACTCAGATTCGAACTTACGACCTTGTTCATCCTTATACACTGGCGACCATCTTCACTTATTTTTTCCATAGACCTATTTTTGAATTTTCGCTTAGTCCAAACAAAACTACTCGTTTTGCAAGTCACATCGTCTCGCTAGTCGCATGATACATAAATTTCCCTATTTTTGAAATCACTCGCTTAGTGTGTCGCCATCGCCATTCTTGTCAAAGTATAGTGTTAACTCGTTTCACGCAGAAAATTCTTTTTACGCAATAAAACCGCAAGCAAAATGACCTTGATAATTTCATTATCCTAGCTTTATTTTATGATACGATTCAGAATTGAATTGTATATTCAAATTTTTTCCCAGACTTTTGCATATTTTACGAGTATTTGAGCCTTTTCTGTTTATAGCTTTGAATTGATAAAATATGTTTTTATTTTAATTAATTTAACATTTATGGCGCTGTAACGAAAGACTCAAGAGTTGTAGCTTACAGGGTTTGTCAAATAGGTTTTTAGATTAATTTTTAATATCATAATAGACAAACGAGCAGATGACCTAATTTGAACCAGGCGGTACATTTATTGGAGTTCCCCATCTTTTCACACGCGCTGTGTGCGCTTTTGTTTGAATGTGACGGATATTATATTTTCACTTGTTTCACAGGATCCGTTATTTAATTTCGTAAGATCCAAAAGCCAAGGCAAAAACAATTGTTTTTCTATTGTGTCTGTTGGGCTATCAGTAGCGCTACCATGAGTTGACATCTAAAAGTGACATAACGTAAACTATTGCTCTGTCTCTTTCAAATGCATCACAATGAAAGAGACAAAGCGATAGTTTTCGATAGCGAGGATAGTATTTCAAACTCATGGTAGTGCTACAGATCGGTATACTTACCCACTCGGTAAAACACAGTGTTTCAACTGTGGTCCGCTTTCCAACTCCACCACTTCGCACGATCTTGGACTGACAACGTCAAATAAACCTTTTTGGGTCTACCCTTGGAAATGGTAAGTGCTATATGTTGCCACTTACAGCAAAACGGAAATCGCTTAACAGCACACAAAAGGCGGGGATATAATCCGACATAAATCCAGGTGTCCAGCTAAGTGCACCTGCACTCAGCGGGTGTCACAGCATAACGTATTAAAACAGTGAACCAAATTCAGCCGTGTTATATCTAAAAGTCATAAAGTCCTTGAGTGGAGACCGCGACTCGGCAAACGTAGTGTTGGACGCCTTGCTACAAGATGGGATGACGACATTCGAAGGCTGGCTGGAGTGAGCTGGATGGGAGTGGCCGAAAATCGGGAGCGGTGGCGTGCATTGGGGGAGACCTATGTCCAGCAGTGGACGAGCGTGGGTTGCTGATGATGTTGATGATGATATCTAAAAGGTCCATAACTGCATTTATTTCATTTTAGGTAAGTAATATTTACAGGGGAGGCCTTTGCCCAGCAGTAGGATCAAGCAGGCTAAAAAATAATATTTACAAGTTGAAAACTCACAATCAACCATAAGCAGTTAACGGCCTTTTAGATATAACACGGCAGCAATGTACATACCAGTAACACCGGCACCTCTACTTAAATCATTTACTTTCTTTATCTTTTACTTTATTCTGACATGCACTGCCATTTTCCCCATTTCCATTGGCTATACTTTTCCTAAACTACTAACACTTATACTGAAATTATTGTGTCATTTCTTTTTCTTTTGTGGCCGATAAACGTTCTCTATCTATCTAAACCCGGAACTTGTGTGGAAGAGAACGTTATAAACGAAAAGACCGCAGATATTAAATTGTGTACTTATAGGACCTGTATTTATGTATCACGTTCTTGCAAATAAAAGTCTATTCTATTCTGTGCTGTTCCGTTCTTTTCAGCTTTGCTCTTAGCTATACTGTGCTGTTCTATTCTATTCTATGCTATTTCATTTTGTATTCTCTTCCATTCTGTTGTCTATGTTCCATACTGTGTGTCTTGGTACTGTGTGGCGGTAATGCACCAACACTCGGTAATGCTACGCTTACTCATTCGACTTTTTTTACGTCCTAGTTTTTTACCGTCGGTTCTCGCGGTGGGATGTGTGAAATTCTTTGCAATAAAATTTAAAAGTACTTAGGATTTTATTTGCGCAGTTTTAATAATTTACCTGCGGATATACTTAGGAGCCGAGAATAAAGTATTTGCCATGGCGGTTGTGCTTTTTTCACGATTTTTTTAATGTGATAGGCAGACGAGCAGACGGATCACCTGATGGTATGCGATTGCCGCCGCATATAGACACCTGAAACATCAACCTCAAGTGCGATGCCAACTTTTCACTCTTTTTCCCTCCGATTGGCCTCCGGTAACCTCACTCATTCAGCGAAACACAACGAAGGCGCTGATTTACGCCGGTCTTCTGTGAGGCCGTGGTATCACTCCGGTCAAGCCGACCCATTCGTGGCGAAGCGTAGCTTCCCCACGATTAAAATGTAATATAGTGAAGACAGAGAGAACTCTCACCATTTCAATGTTATGCAAAATTCAAATTATTTATTTATTCAAGTAACTGTGACTGAAATTTCAACCTTGTGCAACAATATGGTACGGAACCCTTCATTCGCTAGTCCTACTTGCACTTGGCTGGTTTTTTTCATTAAGTTAATGAAACTGAATTCGATTAGTCAAAAGATTAATACGACAAAGGATATTTTATTCGAAAATATTGCTACAGTCAACCATCGACGTTTACTGCGACATTTTTTGGATGGAATTTTTATTTGTTAGTCATAAAATTGAAATTATCAAAGGCTCTGAAAATATACATGTTGGTCTTTTAAATTAATGAAATTGAGTATATCGAAAGCTTTGGTAAAATGCGCATTGATGTTTTTAACTTAAATACAAATATTGAGTATTGTTTTGCAATCAGAGTAAAATGATTGAACAGTGATTTTTGTCCTAATCTTTTTAACGTCGTAAGGCCCAGACAGCAGACACAATGAAAAGCCAATTGTTTTATGCCTTTTAAAAGACTTTTGGGTCTTACGACGTTAAAAAGGTTACGACAAAAATCACTTGCGACTCTACTGGTGTTGCAGGTGTCTATGGGCGGCCATCGCTTACCAACAGGTAATCTGACCTGCTCTCGTCTGCCAAAAGCCTTTTAAAAGGCATAAAACAATTGATTTTATATTGTGTCTGATGTCTGGGCCTTACGACGATAACATAAAAATATAAAAAAAATATTTTTTTTATGTAATAGGAAACAAGCACGCTGGCGTCCATAGACACACGCCTAGCTATTTATCGCTCAAAAAGTTTATTTCTTACAATATCAATCATAGACTGAAACTCTTATAGACAATTCACACACAATCCCTAATAAGTTACCCAAACTTTTGTTTGTGTTTCTTCAGTTGTTAGATTTGTTCCAAATGAAAGTTTATCGAGTCTGTTTGTATCAAACTCCATTTCGATGGATAAAACTAATAACAATAAACTCATTACATTGGCCAGTAAATGTTAATAACAAATGTATCATCATGTCATCTCAGTGTTATTATTCCTGATAGCGTCCAAACGCTGGATAGTTGGGGACTCTGGTAATTAAAAAAAACCTCATAATGGGGAATGCTCTGATGAATTATTCCAACAAACCCCATCATCTCCTTCCCATGCCTGAACAAGACGTGCTAGACAGCGTTGCCATCCGCATACCATCCAGACAATGCCGGCGCACACCAAGAGGTTTAGCTCCTCGTTTCTGCCCCGAGCCATCAAGTCATGGTATGCCCTTCCAGGTTTCCTCCTTCATACAATCCTGGGTTTTTGAGCAAGGCTTGAAACGGCATCTCAGCAGGATTTCTCAGAGGATGACAGACTCAATAGGTACTTTGTTTGTTCTTTTGTGTGTGGAGTGAGGTCATCTTAATTGTCCTCAATTAAAAAAAACGGCCGGCAACTGACCTTCGAAACCCTTATAAGGGAGCTAGACCAACTGGGTAAACACCAAATTGAGAAAGTATGCATAACGTGCAGGTTTCCTCACGATATTATTCACCTTCATCACTGAGCGCATGGTAGAAATACGCACATAGACTTGAAAGATCTAGATATTGATGCTAGGATTCGAAGCAACGCCTCCCGTTCAGAAGGCGCAAGTTATTATCCACTGCTACTTTGGCTCCAAACAAACTTGACCTAACGAGAGTAGATTTAGAGTTCAATTTAGACTATTCCTTTCTTGGAGATAGGTCTTGTTTCTTAACCGATATGATATTTTTGACGCTAACTGTATTTATCGTTCCAGAAGTTATGGAGCGGTCATATCCTGAATTCCCTGAAGTGGGGAGACCGCAAACTCCAATAGAGCAATCTTGAAAGGCCACAAACTTAGCTGACTGTCCCTACAACTGATATTGGACCATGTGAGAAGTACCATAAGTTTCATATTACCTCGACTAAGTGACAGAAGTGAAAGTTATTGGGAACTAATGGTAAAGTTGTCAGCAACGAAATATAATTATAGCTTTGGGCAAAGAAACATGTCATTGTTACTTGTTCTTGATCGTGAGCTGTTGCTGGGTGTTCTATGTATTTTCTTAGCAGGTCATTGACTTCGAGGCGCGCCGCAGTAAAAGTTAATTGCAAATAATACTGTCTCCCAAACGGATATTAGGTAGATAAAATATTTATTCGCCTTTAGGTTGACACACTATAAACAAGAAAATACAGTTACATTAGAAATTAAGATACAAAACATACAATTTTTATATAGGTGGCAGACGAGCCGGTGGAATCACCTCATGGTAATCGAGCTGTGGATTTTGAAAAATAAATAAGTCAAAATCAAAGCTTTTTTTTACTTCAGACTACATAAATCCATCCATGGTTTAGTAGAAATTTAAAATTAAAATCTTATAAGTAAGTATAGTTACTATTATAGGTACCTATGATAGGAAATAAAATAAATTTCGTAACACCTTTTTGTTTTAGGCCCTTATAGATACGCTACGTTTGTCTGTATGTAGCTAGGGTTGGACGATTTAACATTGATCCCCCTATCCTTCTATTAAGTGATCTTTTCAATACTATCCAGAATAAAATGAATACCTCATATTCAGACAAGACGGTTTGATTAGAAGATAATCGCCATCCTGGGAAAGTAAAATAGGGATAATTATGTAGCCAAGTTGTTGCGCCAAGAGACGGGAAAATATACGGAGGTATATCCTCCCCTGTAGTGTAATTAAATGTAATCTTAAGTGGACTAAGTAAATAGTCTAGCTAATGGTACCGAGCACGAAGCCTTGAAAAAGTATAAAACAAGCCTTCGTTCTCAATTTACAATAATGTCATACAATACTATTCTGAAGTATGCAATATTCACTACGTACAGATTTTCATGTTTGGTAAGGCGTAGTCACACGTTCATATACCTACCTACCTACCGTAGCACTTTGACAACGTGTGACTGCGGATTTCCAAACATGAAAATTTATCTCTACATAGTGAATATTGCACATTTCAGAATAGTATTGTATGACCTTAGAATAAGTTATTATTCTAAGTGTATGACATTATTGTAAATTGACAACGAAGGCTTATTTTATACTTTTTCAGTGTCGTTTTTTGTCGTGGGTTGGGTTTTAGTTTTTTTACTTTTTTATGATATAGAGGGTGGCAAAGGGGGTAGACGGGTAGACGAACAGACAGACCACTTGATGATATGCGATTACCATCGGCCATAGCAACACCTGAGGAGTCACGATTGCGCCGCAGATAAGTCTGTCAAGGAATACGGTCTATTTTTAAAGGTTTGCAAGTCGTATCGGTCCGGAAATAATTTCTTTAACAGACATGTTCCTAAATAAATCATATTTAAAGGCAATCCAACAACCAAATATCAACGCTCCGTAGGTGCAATGGTTTAAGTACCAGGTCGTGATCTCGTTGTCCTGGGTTCGATTCCCGAGTCGAGCAAACGAAGTTGAAATGAAATGAAATATTTATAGTTTCGAATTTTTCAAAAAAAGCTCGGGTTTGTGACCACCAATCTAACTAACTAACTGCCGCATTTAGAGACTTCAATTAACATTAGTTTTTTAGTGTGGTTTAATAATGATGCTGTCACTTTTAAAAAAAAGCAAACATGTGATGACAACAGTCTTAAACCAAAGCTAACTTTGAACCAGGGATTATGTGTTCCAAAATGATTTACTTATTAAGCGACAAGAAATCCCTGAAAACATTTACAAACAAAAATCCGGCAAAGGTAACTAATTTAAAAAGTTAAATGGGCCGTCTAAATATAATACTGTAGCGCGGGGTTGAAAAGAAATTCAGGAGACGTTTCAGATGAGCGTTTTTCTGTGTTGATTTTAAACTTACTTTCATAGTAAGTATTACTAATTTCTTCTTCAATTACGTTGGATGAGATCTGAACTAACTCTTGATTTACTATTATAGACGGAAATTAATGCGACATTCATTTTATGCACCTAATTATGGACTTTCTGCATGACGTTTCGGCTAGTTTCAGGAGCCTTGGTCACAAGCGGACTTTGACCTTTGATTAACTGGGTAACATGTTGTTTATAATAATATAATAATAATAATCCATTTATTTCAGGCAACAAGAACATTTTAAAAACATTTCATTGGCCCATATAATAAATACCTTACAGTCTAACATACATATATTATATTATATTTATTTTATTTTTATAATTTGTGGCGCGTAGAATCTGCTGGCAGCCGTCCTCGAAACTTGCGGAAGACGACTCCCTGCGGCCAGAAGTCCTCCTTCATAAAAGTCGCCAGAGAGTGGGTCGGCACTCGCACCACAAACGAGTTGAAGCTCACTTTGTGGCGAGACTCCAACCGCTCGACCCTCAGCGTCCAGTTGGACTTTTTGCGCACGTAATC
This sequence comes from Cnaphalocrocis medinalis, assembly GCA_014851415.1. NCBI lineage: Eukaryota > Metazoa > Arthropoda > Insecta > Lepidoptera > Crambidae > Cnaphalocrocis > Cnaphalocrocis medinalis. The sequence continues at coordinate 11,527,258 of CM026288.1, forward strand.
TACGACCCCCTCGACCTTCGTAGACCAGTGTAAGCGGGACACATACAGCTGCGTAGTGTGGGTCTCTGGTTGCAGCAAGCGTTCAGGTCCAATCGGTGCAGTACCACGGTGGTTACGGCTGGTGGGCTTCCTCTTCTTCTTCTCAACTTTAATGAAGCCCTCATCACTGCATTTGGTCTTCGGTGGACACAATGTTGGTGTCACCTTCGGCTTATTCCCCTTCGGTTGTTGATGCCGAGGTGGTGCGGCAGCAACCGCAGCGTAAGCACGGGTCGGGGGGCCCGTGCCAGCAGCTGGTTTATTACCTACTGAACTACCGAAGGCTTTTTCGAAGAGTTTTTTCAATATTGTTTTTATGTGAATGTGTAACCTAACCTGAGATTGCATTTTTTTTATCTTGGAATATTTTTTTAGAAGGTCATGTACTCCAAAATTGGACTATCTGTAGGTGAGTTTGGCAGCGCACGTATGACTCCACTAGTGTTGTGTCTATGGGCCATGGTTATCACCAGGTCTGCTCGTCTATCCTAACTAATATTATAAATGCGAAAGTAACTCTGTCTGTCTGTCTGTTACTCTTTCACGCCAAAACTACTGAACGGATTTAAATTAAATTTGGTATACAGATGATCTAGACCCTAAGAAAGAACATAGGCTACTTTTTATTGCGAAAAGGGGGCTGTATGGGGTTAAAAGGGGGGTAAAAAGTTACTTTTCCACGCGGACGAAGTCGCGGGCGGCCGCTAGTTACCTATAACATAAAAAATACAAATTGCCAAGCTACCAACTTTTTACCCTTTTTGACTTTTCATCAAACGGGTAAATTTTCTAACCAAATGGTTAGATTACTGTTGATTTAAACCCACTGAAAGCGTTACAGACTCCTGTTTCCTCGTTCCTCGTCGCCAAACGTTCAGCAAATCGCAATAAGTGCGTGTATTCACGCCTTGTTTTTTGAAGCGTGAAATCTATTGTACATAAGGGTGCATGTAGAATCAGCTTAAACATGTGAAGTAGCGAAACAGCGCTTACAGACTAGCGGATTTTTCCGCGCGTGTACGAATATGCTCATGCTAACTTGTGCGTTCTATGATAGCATTCTATAAAAAGAAAAATATTCACCAGGCAATAATGTATGGAACAGCTGATTTTTATTTTGCTTATTTTGATAAATGCATGTTATGCATACAACCTTCTATGGAGCTTAAAGACGGATTACTTTTTTCTTTTTTGGGCAAATCGGAAAGTTCTCATGGTTAAATAAAATACTTGATAAAAAGACAACCATATAAAGGTCATCATAATACGTAAAAAGTAAAGCAATAAAACTTTTTATTTATTATTTTATAAAATCGTTTAAAAAATACGCGATGGGCATTTAGATATATTGAGTGTATATAGAGGACAATCACGATGACCTCACTCCGCCTGATGGTAAGCAGCCGTGAGATCCAAATATGAGTTGACAGGCACAAAAAAAAAACATACTAATTACCTATTGAGTCTGTCAACCTCACCCTGAAGGCCTGCCGCCTTAAAAACCCAGGATTGTAAGAAGGAGGAAACACATGAACTGGAAGGCCATTCCATGATTTCTCAACTTCATCCATCCAGTGGTACCTTGGACGGCCAACTGGCCTTCGACCATTCGGATATCCCAGGTAGGGAAGGTCGCCTAAAAAACGCTAATCTGAAAATGGTGCGAAGAAAGCAGCCCAGTCACGTAGTTGACGGTACGTTGAATCTTAGTTAACCCTTCTCTCCCGTGGCCATTTGCACTTGTTATGAGGTGGCTGATCGAATTGACCTTTCACCCCGATATTCAACCATTCAGCTGTGTCGGCGAATTCGCTTTTGAAGGAAAAATCTCGGAATGTCGTATAACTTAGAAAAGATTTAAAGACCGGAGAATGTAGGGTTGTGAGTGGGATTGGGCGTTGCTTGCCTTTTACGAATCTTTGTATTATTTTCGTGAAGATTTCTCTTCACTGTTTAAAGTTCAATAGCGTACAAGCAAAAAAGAGTACTCCTTAAATCCAATAATTGACATTATTGTTACTTGTCGCGTGTTTTATATACTTATTGTATTGCATCTTGAAAAATTCAATTTACTTTTATCTAAGTCTGTATTGTTTTGCTTTCTTAAAAAATATCGTACAATCAGTGTAAATAGGTTGGTGGCGCTAGTTTCATTCGTGTAGCCCCTTATGGTACGCATCAGCAACCTCTCTGATTTTGAAGATTTTTAGAGTGGCTGTGATAACAAAAGAAAGCTCGTGCAAAATTGTGACATTTACCTAATTATGTTACGTTATCGTTTCCGGTATCCTCACTGCGTAACACAGCGCAGGGCTGCTCCACGCTGGTCTTCTGTAAGACTGTGGTATAACTCTGGTCGAGCCGGTAAACTCATGACGAAGCGTGGCTCTCCCACGTTTAAATCTAGAGATTAGTATTAGTAGGTATATCATGTCAAAATCCGATAATGTATCCACAAAACGCAATCCCATCCTGTGTGTTTCGTCACTCAGAGATCGCAAACTAATTGCCCCAATGGCGATATGATGAACTAACTAACTACTGCTTCCCTCATTCCACTGCAAACGCGACTTTATCCTCCCTTCAATTAAGCTCACATTCACTCAAGCGACCTTCCCGTTGGCTCCGGGCTCGGAAGTCGTAAAGCCTCTTATTGTCAACTGCGATGATAATTTCATAGGAAAATGTGTCAGTCGCGTTATTATACTCCAATTTGTTGAAATGTAACACACTGGGCGCCTTAATGGCTCATTCGAGGTAGTAACTTCAACTTCGGTATTGTGGTATTGTCGTATTGCGGCAAAGTGATAGCAGTGATAGTCTTTTGTCTGAGACGCTAATATATCTCCCTCTCAGACGCTAAAATATCGCTCCCTCAAGACTGAGGATCGTGGTCATCATTGAATGTGAATGGGTGGCACCTTACTTGTTATTTGCTTCTACCGGTACCTATTCATGGTGTCTCTGATGACCTACTTGTCTAATGTCGGTTTTTTTTTTTATATTGAGGACAATCAAGTCTTCTCCTCACTCCGCCTGATAGTAAGCGGCCGTGAGATCTCAACATGTATGAGGTTGACAGGCACAAAAGAACAGACTAAGTACCAATTGAGTCGGTCATCCTCACCCTGAAGGTCTAATTAATTATGTTTTTTTCTTTTTTTTTGTACCTGCAACACCTTTCACTGGTGCACTTCCAACCTTTAACCCCCTTTCTCTCCAATTGGGCCGGTATCCTCACTCACTCGACGAAACACAGAGCAGGCATAGGCCTAGGCCTTCGCATAGCCAAATGCTCGCCACTTAGATCAATCTTCGGCTACTCGCATCTGGATGCGATTGAGCTGACTCCAGCCAGCCCAGCAGTTCTTGGTAAACGTAGTGTAAGACGGCTTCAGGCCAGATGGAGTGACGATCTGCTCAAGACGGCATAAGTATAAATGTTACGGTAAATGTAAGCAATCGGTAATTATCTATAATCACCGGTAATTATAGATAATCACCAATGCACATGGTAAATGTAGTGAATTATCCATATTTACCGGTAATTATATAAAACTTCACGCGACCGTGGTAAATATCGACATAAGCTCCCAGATAACAATTTAAACTTGAATCTGCTGAATCTAAGTGCCCTAAAAGTCTTTCTTGCATAAATAAATAATATTTTTAGGTTTAAATCCCTAAATTGGTTCAGTGAAATGCCAAAAAACATGTTAGGGTATGGTTAGGTATATAGGGTAGAGGTTAGGTTAGGGTTATTTTTTTTTATGACCACCCAAAAATAGTTAAATTTTATTCCGGGTGGTCATAAAAAAATAACCTTAACCTAACTTTTTATGTACCACGAAAGCCTTTCTTACATACGTTTGCAGGTACCTACAAGTAACCTTGTTTGTGTGTTCTCTAATTAATATAATTGTAAGACTGTTTATTATTATAAATAAATACCTGCTGGTCAAAAAACATTGGGTTTTTATTTATTATTTTTGTGAAATTATTAACCATTTTTTTTTAATTTTGTGAAATTATTAACCAAATTTTATTATATTCAAGACTAGAATTGTTTTTATTTCCATAAACATTTGATTCTAATGTTTGATTTACTACATTTACTAAAGGGGTATGGTAATTTTATATAATTGCCGGTAAATGTGATTAATTCGAAAGTTTTTACAACCTTTACCACGAGCACTGGTTATTATGCATAGTTCCCGGTAATTATACATAATAACCGCACTATCCACATTTACCGTAACATAAACATTTTTGATTCCTCTGTTTGTCCGTCCGTCATCTCCGAAACCAATATGGCGGCAATCCTATTAATTAGGCGAGGCTACCTCGTCCCGGGCCGGATTAATAATTGCGTTTATTAAATTTTCATAACATCACGTAGATATTAAGGATAAGCCGGCAAAACTTACGGTATTATCACGTAAAATGTTAGGGATTAAAAGAGGGTAGGTAATAAAGTTCGTTAAAAGTTGGTTTTACTGGGGATTTACAGACTAACATTGGGTTGGGTTACTGTGTCGTTCTTTGATCTGGGTTATATAAGATCTAATTTACATGACAGGTTAGTTAAATCCATGATTCCTGTGAAATTGACATCAGAATATTTTTAAAATCACCAAAGTTTTTTTATAAGTGGTAGACACACAAACGGATCAGATGATCCGATGATGATGGTAAGCGATTGCCGCCGCCCTTAAACGCTGCGACACTAGTAGAGTCACAAGTGTGCTGAAAACTTTAACCCCCTACCTATGCCCGCAATTGGGCCTCCGGTACCCTCACTCACTCGACGAAACACAGCGCAGGCGCTGCTTCGTGTCGGACCTCTGTATAGCCGGTCGAGTCGGCCCATTCATGCCAAAGTGTGGCTCTCAAAAAATGGCAAAAGTATTGTTAGGAAATTACATCAAAAACCCTTCTTAAAAATCTTTGAATTACATTAGCTGTTTACGTTATAAGTAGGATTTACAACCTGGAATTCCATAGCAGATACTGACAAACCTCAGCCTCAGCTAGACGAAGATAGTGTCTGAAGGCATAGCCCAAAACGACCAAGCCTGGTTCGACCTACTTGCATCAAAGCGAGCAGTCGTGGCAGGCCTCCCCCCAGGTGGACCGACGATCTAGTGAAGGTCGCGGGAGTCTCTTGGATGCGGGTGGCACAAGATCAATCGATCAACTTTGGGGGAGGCCTATGTCCAGTAGTGGACGTCTATTGGTTAAAATTATGAAGATGATGATGATGAGCTAGATGTTATGTACCCTAGGGGGTCCATCGACACTCGTTTCGCTTGCCGCAAATGCGGACGAAATGTACAACGCGAATTGGTCCGTTCAGCCACGATCGAAGTTGTGGTGTCTCTACTTAAGATGCTACTTAAATCATCTGTCAGTATGCAAAGGCCAACTACTACTTACTCTTAAACCAGGAATTTCCCGGGGAATTGCAAATCCTAGTTTCAAGTCTAGTGAAAAATCTCTAATTAGATTTGTTTTTTTTGATGTAATAGGTAGCAGACGAGACGAGGCGGATCACCTGATGGTAAGCAATTGCCGCCGCTCATGGACACTTGCAACACCAGTGGAGTTTTATCCCCTTCCCCCGGGTGGGCCTCCGGTACCCTCACTCACTCGGCGAAACATAGCAGAGGGGCTGCTTCACGCCGGTTTTCTGTGAGACAGTGGTATCACTCCGGTCGAGCCGGCCCATTCATGCCGAAGCGTGGCTCTCCCACAGTTAAAAGATACACAGATTTTAGATAGACAGATTTTAGATAACATTAAATTAAAGTAAATCAGATTCCACTTTTCGGTCACTACGCCTAGCTCGCTATCTACGGCGCGTTATGTAATGAGGATAAAATTAAAGGACATTATTAATCCCAGAGGGACAAGGTGTCCGGCCCTAATTAATGGAATGTAATATTGGATAACGAAGATAATTTGGAGTGTGAAATTACTTAAAATTCTTTGCTATGTTTTGCGATTGGTCGAGGACAAAGTATCGAAGCGGACAGAAAAGTTTCGATCTACCGATCACTAAATACACTTAAAGCAGGTAAGCTTATTTAGTGATCGATGGACTAAAGTATGTATCAAATAATTTTTTACAGGACGAATACTAAACTAGTTACTTGTTAAAACATGGCGGTATTACAATCATCTCTTTTGTCAATGGTCTTATGCAAACAAACAATGACATTGAGAAATGTCATTGCAAACAAAGATTAAAATGCATAAAAATATTGACACCTCTGGGATCAAAGGGTGTAAATGACATTTTCCACAGATTATGTACCTTTGGCTGTACCGTTGACAGTGCAAAAGGGTCACTGGCAGGCCCCAATGATCGAAGACCGCCAACTGACCGTGTCGGAAGGCCAGACCTCCAGCCGGGCTAAGATGCGCACCGCGACAAAATTTTGTCGACTCTCGTTCGCGAGAGCGTATCTTTCTATCCCGCTCCTCGCCCTGTCAGGTGAGCGAGAAGCAACTAGCGCTGACGCAATACGAGTGTCGACAAAATTATCTCGTGGTGCGCATCTTAGCCCGGCTGGAGTACGGACACCGCGCCATAAGTGGCGTGAGGAGATGAGGGTAAACCCTGGGTAGTAGTGGTGGTACTGGTGCGAAGACTACTTGGCTTGCAGATATTTTTTCTTTGAAGAGTTCCGTATGAACTCATGCGTACTCATCACACTCGGATCTGAAAGAAGAGCAGTCGACTGTTTATTCGCTTCACACGCTGTTAACTTTAAGTACGCGTCTGCTGCCTCACAAGGAAGCTACCTGGCTTGGATTACGGCGCTTTTGATAGAATACTTACTTATATGACGATGCACACGACACGACAAGACACTAAAAAGACGTATCTGTATAAACACGCCCATACGAGTATGATGGGCACCGTTTTACGACTCAATTTCTTTGGATTCAACGCTCTATCAAGAAAGTTCCGTATTTTCTTGAAATGTGGGGTGGACGATTACTAGATAAAATAGCTGATTGCAAGCTTACATTTGCATCACCATAGGATTTATAAGTGTGCCCTGGCGGCACACTTTAATCACACTGGCAGCACTTGTGACTCCAGTCGGGCTAAAATGCGCACCGCGACAAAATTTTGTCGACTCTCGTTCGCGAGAGCGTATCCTTCTATCCCGCTCCTCGCCCTGTCAGGTGAGCGAGAAGCAACTAGCGATGACGCAATACGAGTGTCGACAAAATTATCTCGTGGTGCGCATCTTAGCCCGGCAGGTGTTGCGGGTGTCTATCGTCCATCTGTCAACAAAAAAAAACAAAAAACTTTTGACCCCACAAGTTAAGCCGTGGGTAATGTCGAGTATTGTAATACATAGTTCCCTTTATAAATTCGATTGCCTAAAAGCTTTCTCCGCACGAACCCTTCTCAGAGGGAAATCACTCTCCAGTGTGACGTCACGACATATTCACATCCCGGCTGATGTCGTCACTAAAAGGGAAAGGGTTGCCCAAACTTTTTAGAATGGAAATCCCCAAAAACTTTGGGAATGGATCACTAAGTAGTAAGTATGTTTTATTATCAGCCTATTGCAGTCCACTGCTGGACGTAGGGCTCTCCAAATGCTCGCCACTTTGATCGATCTTTGGTTACTTGCATCCAGCTCCAGCCAGCCCTCTTACGCAGATCGTCACTCCATCTATATGAAGTATGTTTAATAAGAAAAAAAAATGTAGTCTAAAATGTCATGTTACTCGTATTTTGACTGCTCTGGTGACGGATATCATGGGTATAGGGCAGTACAAGATATTGGTGGGAATTCACAATATGAAAAATTATCAGAAACGTACAAGTTTCCTTACAATATTTCCTTCGACGACGATCTAATGGTGGAAATATGCACATAAATTGAAATAAGGTGCATGGCCTAGATCCAAACCTTCCATTTAGATGGTGTGCGTTTGTTCTAATAGAACTTCCTTTAAGAGCGACAGTTGCTAAGGGAAGCTTCCTTCATCGTTTACGGGTAATCCAACCCTTTACCCCCAAAGTTGAAAAACGCTGTCCCACGATACATAACGACCGTCCCAGCTCCCGATCTCGGCCGCCCAGATTGCAACATAACTCAGCAATACACCCGTCCCCGGTGTATTCAGACGAAATTATTTTATAGCTAATGTCTGGGAAATAAAGTGGAAATTTGATGAGGAGGGTAATGGTGGGGCGAGGGTAACGAAGCGTCACAGCGAACGTTTTGACTTCATTCGAGAGTGGGAATGGTTGGATATGGCAAGTTGAAGTGCTTTCTGACCAGCTCTGTGGCGCATTTTGTCTGTTTATTGCAAGAAATCATTATTGACAAGTCATTAAGTGCAGTTCAGAGTTCTAAGGGTCGAATTATTGTAAGACAAAGTAAAAAAATCCAAGAGAAATGATTAAAAAGCTGTTGCGTTCGTTGCCCGCCCACCAAATGCATTTACTCATTACCATCATCATCTAGTTGCAGTCCATTTCTCGGCGTATTTGCGCATATACTTATGCACCGTAAGCGCCGTAGCAGAATTTGTCATGAGGATTACGGCTCCCCAGATCACAAGCGGTTTCCGTAACCCATGGAACGCTTGTAATACCGGGGTTCACATAAGCTTTCACCAAACAACTCTTTAAAAACAACTTTACACTACTGTCAGGATACATCATTATTTCTCCTGTACCTACAACTTAGAAAGAAGGCACTACACCGCGCGAGTGATCGCCCATGCGTTGGACTGATCAAACCAAGTCTGCCATTGGGGACTCAGTCAACGAGTACAGCAGGACGACCTCGAGCAGGCAGCGGTGTTGGACCCTAGTGATGCGCATTTCAACTGAGTAGTAGATTACTACGAGTATGAAACGGTCAGGACCACTCTGCAAAGAGTGTACAGGATAAGAAGAAGACAACTAAAAAATGTAACATGCCCGTATGTGGAGAAGTATTGCAGGATGCCTTCATCCATTGCAGGTATCCCGCTTCCCACATCTAACGACAGGCTCGCAAGATGGCGTTTTTTAAGAAAAGCGAACATTCACCACTTTGCTTAAGTGTCCATGTAATGTGGCTCTAGCTCTTGTGTCTGCCCCAGTTTTTCCTGTAAAATTTCATTAACAGCGTCAGTTTTAGGGTCCAGCAACCAAAATGGGAGAAACGATTACCTTTTTTTAGTTTTGAAAAAAATATTCAATGCCAGCAGCAGCAGAAGATCACACAACTGTGTAGTAGTTTCATTGTAATTTATACTTTCTTCTCTGGTGTTACAGGTGACTAAGGACTGCTTCTCTGCCTATTTCATAAAAAAACTTACGAAACCTTTCGCCAACCCCCGCTCCGGACATCATAGGTAACTAACTAAATAGGCTGGGACAGCGACCCAACGCGAGCCTTGATCTCTAATAATAAGAGCCTCCATCTAGAACGGTCCAGCGCCACCTCCTGCCAGTCACCAGTCTGGAGTCCACGCAATTTGTTATCCACTTCGTCCCTCCAGCGGTACCTTGGACGGCCAACTGGCCTTCGACCATGAACCCGTCCCAAGTATGCTCTTTTTGCTGCACGATCTTCACCCATTCTCTCGAGGTGGCTTGGTCAGCGAAGTCGATGCGCTTTAGTTTCACTAATGACAACATAACTAAACAACAAATTGTAGATTTTGTACGGAACCAGGACAGAAACTTCCAGCACACCCCAGGCTTCTTGTCCAAGAAACTTCTGTTTTTCTTTCTCGGCTAAATTTAATATCGCAGCGATAAAGGTGCCCGCGATTATTTAAAAAACAGACAACCGCCATTTTGAAGCCGTTTAATAAACGGAATCATTTCTCTCGGGAGTTCTATCTTTACTATTTTTTGCTTTTAATTTCAAATGTATTTTATGGACTTCGCTTATTGGCCTTTGAAGATCTGGGGTATTGTTAACAAAATTCAGTTCAGGTCTATCTTAATGTCGTAAGTATACTTTGCTCACCAATATTTGCGAAACTATACCTAAGTAATTTTAGAAATTGTTCTGTTTCATTTTATCCAGATGCAAATTCAGCTTAGAGAATTTTGCAAGTTTTATTGTTATTATGATAAAATAGTTAGGAAGTTTTTGAATTACGAACTGAATTTTTGGAAATGCCTATGTCCAGCATTATCTGCGACAGACTGTTGATAAAATGTTTTGCACTTACATATCTTAGCAACTTTTGTACTGGCTCCAGCCAGTGACACATGTAAATCTATCCCAGTTTATTTGGCGCTGCAGATTCTATGGGCGGCAGCGGCAATCGCTTGCATCAGGTAATTCGTTTGCTCGTCTGTTCACCACCCAAACATATTATGGGAATTAAGTGTCGCTATCCAAAGTTCGCTTAAACTGACTATTTTTCGCGCTGTTTGTATTCTTTTGGTGTTAAACAATTTGCCTTGCTTTATTATACTAAATCGTGCGTAACATTGACCAATTAAACTTTCCCGTCACGGTAACACAATACAAGTACTTATGTGACACGTAATTACAATAGTCTTTCATTACAACTCGTAATGAGCAATGAGTAGCGCTGGGATATTAAAGGCGGGTGTACATGACAGTTTTTGGGAAAATCTGAAATGTTAAGACTGGTTTACATTGTTACATCCTTCTACTACTATACTATATTACTGTACTATTGTTACTCCTGCAGCCTACCGATAGCGCAGTCGTTGTGGCGGAGTATTGGGCTGGGAAAAAATATTTTGATGCCATCGACACGAGAAGAAGAAGAAGATTGTTCTGTGGTATTATAATCCACGGTGCTAAATATAATCGCAACTGTTACACTGGATCAGACAAGGACTGAGAATGAAATTTGACAAATCTATACTATTTATAAAGAGATAACTTCTATAGACAACGACAAGGCTTATAGGTAAACTGAAAACACGAAACGCTTGCGCGATGTATTTGAGCACAGCGCCATCTATTGGTTCATTTCTGAATTACGGTCCCGAAGCGAAGTGAGGGCGGGCCACTAGTTAATAAATAATTACGTTTCAGTTGCAGGAAAAAAACAAAATTTGTCTGAAAATACATAATATATTCGATCCTACAATCTCTGGGTATAAAATTCCACACTGAAAGTGTTTGAAAAAGTGTTTATTTTTTTTTAATACCAAACTCTACTTACTTATTCTGGTCTATGGTAATTCGTCATCGTCTCGTATGTGAACATCCTAAAATAGAATCTTTAGAAAGTCCCCGTTTAACTTCGACAACGCCACAGACACACATATTGTTTCTTAATTAACGTCTGGATTACACTGTGAATGTTAATCAAAGATGTTTGGAAGACGAGCACAAAGAGGATCTTTCAATCAATTAACCAAGAGCCTAGTTTTAAAACAATATGTAAATTAGTTTAATTAAACGGGCGGTTGCGACTTTGAAAGGAACTCATCTTAACGAGTAATACTCGGCTGCGTTAACCCACGTGTAACTAAGATATATGAAAGTATATATATAAATTGAATTGAATTGAAAGTATATATATTGACTTGTATTTTACGTCAATACCTAGAATTAAATAATCCATACTCGAGTAGTCGATTAGAATAGGCTATATTTTTATTTTGTATTCCTTCTTTATTTGTACGGATGTTGCAGAAAGTGTTCTGAAAAACACAGTGTGAAAGTGTAAACACACTTTTAGTGCATGTAGTGCTTTTCTGTAAGTGGTGAGGCACTTATCTAGATTTAAGAATATGTTTGTAATGCTTGTAATAGTGTACTCATTGTTGAGAAGCCAAATAAAAAAAAGATTCAGTTGGCTTGGTTCCACTGTTAAAGGGTTGCGAAGATCAGATGGCAGTTGGTTCATTGTAAGCAAAGGCGTCACCCAAGGTCCAGCCTGAAAACCAGCGCTGCAGCAGCTGCTCGTGGCTGCAGAAACTTATTGGCCGCAACTTTTGTGTTTCTTTCTTTTGTAACTTTTGTCTATGTGAAATTTGGGAGATTAATTAAAGGTTTTCTATCCTAAAACATGGTCTAAGCATACCCCGGGCTCCAAAGTGAAAGCTTTGGTCGCTACCGGGAATTACTCACCTTTAGATGAGAGATTAAAGATACAAAACAAAAAAAAAATTTAGCTCACACGACACACACATTACAAATAAAACGTCAAGCTGGCAAACAAGAACAGAAATTGTAACTGAAAATTAAAACTAAAAGACAAGAAAAAACCAAACACAATTTGTCGCCACAACCGAGCAAAATTATTTTTGTGCCGTGGTCACAAAAAGTAGATAACTCATTCAACGTAAGTCACAACTTAAGAAAGGTGTAGGCGTCTTCGTACCTATAGGTCATGACCCTGGGTGTTATGTGAGCCCTGTATTATGAGATTATGACGCACGGACGACTGTGCGTCAAATATATAAGTAATTACCAAAGTATGCGTAGTAAATACTTGTGTTATTGACAGGTATAAGGGAACAAAAGTGTATAATAAGAGAACTTACATATACATATTGGGTGTATAGATCTATGAACATTTACATCCCTTTAACTTCGTCTACCAATAGTTCAAAACAAAATTTGGTTCAATGACAATTTCGAAAGTCATCGATTTTTGCTCGATTTTCTATACCTACTTACAAAGTGACTTTGAAAAGATGACTTTTTTGTGCGAATCTCCAAAAGTCATATAACAAATGTTGTTCAGAATGGTTGGTAAAACACGTGGTTAAAGGGATTTAAACGTTCGCATATACCTGTACGTACGTACTAGAGAAAGCCAGGATGTCACAAAATAATTCACCACAGTCACAGGTTCCGTTTCCCACCAAGTTCAGAGGTTAAAAGTGCTCAAAAACATTTTCGAAGGCAAGAGGTACGTAGCTACATTGTCGGGAATTCCATCAAGTTCTGGCACTCGAGTTGGGGTCCGCTTTATCGCGCCCTCGGCACAAAGGAACCTTTGCGAAGTTTCTGCAGGTCGAATCGAGATACGGCGAGATGTCAGTGACGTCATAAAGTACTTGTGTACACTTGAACCTATCAGTTCTTGACAAATGAAAATAAGGCAACGAAAAAAGTTAAAATGAACGATTGGAGACCGCCGCATCCATCCGGTCGTGATTTGAATCCGATCATGCGCCACTGAATAATTTGCTATATTTTTTTTGACAGACGAGAAGACGGATCACCTGATGGTAAGCGAACAATGGACAATGACAATGAAGATGACAGTGGACAATGTACGTTTTTCTATCATTAGCTCACTTATTTAAGATTGATTTCATCAAAATAACAGGTAGGTACATGCAGAATCTAGCAGTAGGATTTTAAAGTGAAGGGTAAGACGACCAATATGTATTATTATTTAAATTTTTAGCTTTGAAACAGACTTTTTGTTTCAACTGCAGATCGTTAGAATCTCGGTTAACATTTATTTCAGTATTATTAGTTAATAATCATTAATTACTTTTTGGTGGTTTAGTCCTCGAAAATTTTGCTCGTGTCTAAAGTAGCTAGGCGAAGTCAAGTTTTAGACCAAAAAGTAGCACACGAACAGAAAATAAAAAGTGACTATGGCGCTTTCAACAGCGCCGAAATATCGGAAACTAAAAAATAAGGTGCATGCTAGCAATCCTGTAAATAACTATTCTAATGTTAGTGACCATGAACGTTTAAAACAATACAGTTTGTCTGATTGTGCTGGGCACACTACTCGTACACTACATAAAGCGAAAACCCACAACCAATCCAACCTAATGAGCGTCAACTCACTCATTCGTCCCACTAGAAACATGACTTACCTACCTCTACTTTAGCGTACTGGTTCTGTTTTCTACTACCTTTAGTTTTTAGACATTCCACTAAGGAGATCACGAGTAGGTCATTTGTGAGAGTAGCGTCAGTCGCTAGCACAAAAGGCCTCAAAAAGACAGAATCCAGTCAAACAGAAGCCGATATTCCGAGGTCGTCAGTCCCCACACAAAGGCGCGCCAAGTAGTGTTGCCGAATGATAGTCCATTATCGATAGTTGACATCATAGAAATAGTATCGATAGTTTAGATTCAGCGTAAGGTATAACAAAGACGTCCCGTAACGAATGAGAATATACCTGTCGCTTTCAAACAAAGGTGACTGTGTGATTAAGAAAAAGGAAGGCAAACTCCGATTCAGTCTTAAATTCCGGTCCGTTTTAGGCCTTCAAGCACACTATCGATGGTATCATATGTCATTGCTCGTACACGAAAAACTATCGATTATATCGATAAAACTGAGTGATTTACAAGAAAAGAGCTTAAGTAAGTATCCTTCGTTAAATGCCGGCAAGGCAACTGTCATCATACCGTTGCAGATGTTCATCAAGCGGTGATCACTTAAGATCAAGTGAACTGTCTGCTTGTTTGTCCGATCTCTTTCATCTTAAATTAGCGATCAAAGCTGTCGCTTTCCAGCCCACGGTACGCTTAGACCATGATTCATGTTTTAGGAGTCAAGTACTCGTAATTACAATGAAAAGTGTGCCGTCTGACTTTCGCAACTCTTTGACAGAGGACCCAGACCAACGGAATCAAAATAAAACGCTTAAGTAATTACAGGTTTCTTCACGACGTTTACCCTCACCGCAAAATTCTGCTCGTCTGCCCCTAGGTATCACATAAAAAATAATAAATTTAAAAAATCCAGACCTGAATTCTCGAATCCGAAATTAATAGGTACTTCCCGTTTGGAAGGCGCGTTATTTGGCATTTAACTACAATCGCTTCCGAATGAAAACTATCTATAGTTTCGTCGATACTTCGGCAACACTAGCGCCGATCTGTCGCACGCGCAATTCCGTAAAAGCGTCCCATAATTAGCGCAAACAGCGCCCCGAGTGGCTCACTAACAACGTTACGGTCGCGTTCATTACCTAAAAGCCTTAACGCTAAGAGATGACGGCTTTAGGACATGCGGAATATTGTTTGTACATGTTTGGAGTACGACCTTATGTCAGCGTTTAGACACTGATTGCACTTAGCTAGTTTTGATGTGAGTAAAGGGAATAAGGATAGAATTGATTCAATTATGTCAATTAATAAAAAAAAAACTATGAAAGCCACAATTCAAACCGTGCCAAGAAACGAGCCTATACCTTCCTTAAGGGCCGGCAACGCATCCGCACTCCTTCTGATGTAGCTGATGTCCATAGGCGGCGGTGTTTACTTACCATCAGGTGACCCGCTTGCCTTTCTATACTATAAAAAAAAAGTCTTAAAATGGCACTTAGCATATGCCACGGACACGAGAAGTCCCCGAGGCGCTGGTATTCTGCGGAGACCTTACAAAGAGAATTTACTAAGGAAATTTAAGAAAAACTGTCTCTTAAATTGCCTGATAGCCCCCATTAGTCCCCATCGCGCGCGTGTGACAAAGAGGGAAAGCAAAAATGCCACTGTATAAAAAAAATACGGAAACCAAGGTAATATTTTTTTGACAGTGGCACTTTTGCCTGTACACCCATTAAAACCGCTAGATGTCGTAAAACTGAAGTCCATTTACGCGGTGTGATTGGTTATTTTTGATGTGAGAAGTCAAAATGTCACTAAACAACCATTTAAGTACTTTGAATTAGGACCTCAGCCTAACAGGGCGTCATCCAGCGGATTTTTCATACGCGATAGCACTGCGATAGCACAAAATAATTACACACAGAAGTTAGACTTTGACCTGATTTTGAATTCAGAAGAGTTCGTTGACATATGCTAGGGTTGTTGCCCGGCATGAGTACATAAGCGCGTGGCCTCTACCACAGACCTCGACAGTTCAACAATCTTATGTCATAAGTTAGGATTAATGTGGTCGAAAAGGCGTTTTTGCCCGTTAGTGCGCATGCGTGAGTACATGACATATTTTTAGCTCTTAGTTGCCAGTCAGCCTTCTGTGTCAGAGTCTTTATTTTGTGGCGATAGCCTCCAGTTGGCAATGGATCTGGCAACCCTGTTGCTAGGTGGTTGTTGACTGTGTGTGCCATAAACTAAGAAGATAATAATACATGTGTGTGCATAGAAACGGGGATTTAGCTCATTAGTCTCATCATTAGTTTCCATATTCCTTTATATTTTTCTGTTGGACTTTAACGATAAGATTTCTATTTATTTTATTAGTAACCTGTTTTGTACGATGTTTTATTGTTTGTGTGTTTTATTTTTTCTACAAACAAATGCATTTTTTTAAGATGCTTTTTTTATGTCATCGATGGCAGATGAGCTGACGAATTAGCTGATGGTTAGGGATTGTCGCCGCCCATGGACATGACAACCAGTGGAATTTCAGTTCCGCTGCCAACAACATATTGATGATTGATTTGCTTGAATTTAAACAGCAACATAAAACTGTAAGTCTGATTGCTCAAATAAATAATGTTGTTAGCAAATACTTATTACACATTCAATATATTGAACTTTCGAACACAAGACATTCCTCGGAATCTTTTATCAGACCCGACAAAACTTTCACACAATCTTAGAACAACCAATATCTATCTTTACCCACAAAAATGTCTCAATAACGAATAAATCACGACAAACCGTACGATAAAAATAAAGGGATATCAAAAAATGTCCTCAAACAAGGCATCCCAAAGATTTCATATTAGCTCAGGCCGTCCGTACGTCAGCGAATCCCGCGATGCTGAGATAAAGTCCCGGGCACCCCGGGATTGCGGTCCCGCAGTCCGGCGGGATAAGCTGTAATAGACAAACCCGATTACAGATTTCCCCCGGCGATGTTCCCAATGATCCCGGATCACCAAAGGTTCTCGAAGTGACATCGTTTGAAACTTGGAGTAAATAAGTTTAATTTGGCAATATCTTAGGGCCTTCGAGGATCGGATTTGTATTGTTTGCTTGCAGGTTGGAAGTTCGTTTTGTAGATTGCGTAAATTAATCTTGGTTCGTGATAAATTGGGTAAGTACCGGTAAACGTTTACTCGGATTGTGAAGGCTTTCCGGGGTGCATCGTCTAATGTCCATTGAAGGTGGCTTGTATTAAAACTATTTCACCCCGCTGCGACGAGCGTCTAAGCGTTGCCGTATCGGTTTCACCCGCATTGTGATAGAATTATCCTTCTAGTTTGGACAATATTCAATCTTATTTTTATGATTCATTTTAATTATAGCCAATGTTTTGAGAGACGCGATACTGCCTAGGGCGTAGGCCAATGACTATTTGGATATTCTTGTTCGATAAGCGCGCATACAGTGATTGCATGATCCGTTCGTTTGAGAGAGAAACCTGATACGATAACTGCCTAGGGCATAGACCAACGAACATTTGAAAGGTCTTCTTCAATTGCGCATACAGTAAATCGGCATGATTCGTTCGTTTGAGAGAGATATACGATAAGATATATTGACTAGGGCGTAAGTAGGCCAATGAACATTTCGATATATCAAGGATTTCCTTTTCCTAAGAGAGTGCACCTGTATTTGCGCACACACCGGAGCATTATTATATGTATGTATATCCTGCGTACGTGGCTGATCTTTATGATTGGCTACCGTAGCCGAATATCAGTTGGAGGATTTATTATTTTATTTTTATTCTTTGCGCTTTAGTTTTGACAATAAAGTCGAACGTAATTCTCCCACGCTCCCATAGTTACCAGCATCAAATCTAGGATCTACCAGCGTTTTCCTTTTGTGCGAGATATAATAAAAAAGGACGGATAATCTTTGGGTTCGTTTCAGCTCAACCCGCGGTTTAGGGGAGTTTACAAATACACGCCTTTCGACGTCGGCTTCGAATGGTCTTCGATCTTACATTCAAACTGCTATTACAATGTATACCTGATCACGATATCGAATCGTGAAAGATTAAATTAGATTAGATTACATTAGAATGGAATAGAAAAAAGTTAGTTTAGATTCGATTAGGTTAGCATTGCTTTTGACGACCCGTTTAGCTCAATGGTTTGAGCGCTGGTTGAGACGTAAGGGTTGTTGTGGGTTCGAACCCGCACCAATCAAAGCTTGTGATCACCAAATCTCATTAGGCAAATGTGGTGACTAAGCCTAATCCCATCGAAGTAGCGATGCAGTGGGACAGTCATCATCATCATCAGCCCGGTAGTACCCACTGCTGGGTATAGGCCTCCCTTCCCTTTCGACACTGTGCCCGGTCCTGAGCTGCTCGGATCCATGTAGCCCCTCTGATTTTAGCGATGTCGTCGACCCATCGTGCCACCGGACGACCTGGACTTCGTCGGCCGTTTCTCGGACAGTGGGACAGTAGGTACCTATACATATAGGCTTGTAGTATCAGTATATACTCGTATACTGTTCCATGATAATTTACTTTAAATAAGTATCTATACAATGTGTATGCTTATATCTTTTATAGAAAAATGTATTATCGTTTTAAGCCATTTAAACGCTTCTCTATTCCCAAACACAGTGGCCTAGCTATAAGAACCTATTAAGTTTAGACTTAATATTACAAGACATTGAGATATAGCGGAGGTCAGAGGGTTCTTCATTATCAATCTCATCTAAGTGGATGGCCGCCACAATATGTGGACCGCTATTAATCGTCCAGCGAGTGCCGGTTTCAATTTGAAGGTCGGCAAGGGAAACTTCCAGTCTGATAGTTACTATTTTGTAGCTATAGAATAAATTAATATCTCCATACTATTTATAAAGAGATAACTTCTATAGACAACGACAGGCTTATAGGTAAACCGAAAACACGAAACGCTTGCGCGATGTAATTGACACAGCGCCATCTATTGGTTCATTTCTGAATTACGGTCCCGAAGCGAAGTGAGGGTGGGTTGCTAGTAAATAAATAAATTCATTACAACATCTCATACATTGACCTGACTCCGTACTAAGTAGTTAAAGCACTTGTGTTACAGATATCAGACAACAGAGGATCACAAATATAACACTTAAATACATATTATTACACCCAGACACTGAACAAACACAAGTGTTCATCACAAGAATGTTTGTCCAGGGTGGAGATCGTACCCACGACCTTTGGCGTACGAGGCAGGGTCACTACCAAATGCGCCATCCAGCCAATCAAAGAATAAAGACAAGGAATAAATGATAGGATATAATTAAACTGCTTTTCGCAAGTCCTCATTGTGGAATCAACTTCCCGCAGCGGTATTTCCGAACCGGTACGACAGCCAAAAAAAAACGAGCCTATACCTTCCAAAAGGGCCGGCAACGCATCCGCACTCCTTCTGGTGTAGCTGATGTCCATGGGCATGGGGATATTCACTTACCATCAGGTGACCCGCTTGCTCGTTTGCCTTCCTATACTATACAAAAAAAAAGTTCAATAAGGAATATCACGCCTATATGGTGAGTCTGAAGAGCTTTTCTCCTTTAAACCAACCTCACGTTTCCGTCACAGAACAAGACGTGCTGGGCTGGGCAGCGCTGCCACCGTTTCACCTTAGAAACAGTTTTGCGTTAGCTACAGTTAAGACAAACAAAACTGCACCAAGCGATTTCAATTGAATTTAATTACCATTAAGACAGCAATTAACTTAATTGATAAAGCAGTACAGTCGCGCTATTATTTTGGTGTATGACTGTAGCGTTATCTATTCTCGAGGCACAAGCGCCTAAGACAATGAGAGATCCCTTGGAATAGGTTTCTAATTGTCTTTATAGTAGTGGCGTAGGGTAATGATACCCAGTGTATCAACGACATCGATACAATCTCTAGAAACACAATAACCATACTGAAAGCTTTAGAAAAAGTGATCCTACAGCGTTGTCATTACTTAGTAGTTTTACAGGTAGATATGTAGATGTTTTGAATTTTATTTTCGGCCCTAAAAGTAGGTAGGTATTTGATTTTGAATTCCGAAAATGTCAAATAACGGTATTTTGGCCACGAATGGAGCTCTCATTTTGCGGCGAAACTTTTAACGCGTTTAATATGAATGCATATGAATATGATCAAAAACCGATGAGCTAAATAACCATCAATCGATCATATCGTCATCCACTGAAAAATAATTGAAAAACCAAATAAAATGGCCGAACGTGAGAAGCACAAAATAACAATTTGTGGTGAGAAGAATAGATGACTTTTCAGCCATAGAAGGGTGGAGTATTCGACTATGAATGACAGGGACATATGGGATAGGAAGTGGTGGTAATGGAGGCCCAATCGGGGGAAAGGCTAAAAGCTTATCAGCGCACGTGTGATCCGTCTGCTGCTCTATATTATATAATATCACATAAAAAACCCTATACTTATATCCAACTATTCACACAACATCTCATACATTGACCTGACTCCGTACTAAGTAGCTTAAGCACTTATATTACAGATATCAGACGGCTACTATTGTTTAGCATAATACTCTATGGCTTAGCTAACTAGCTAGCTAAGTAGCTACACTGTGGTAATTAGCAGTTTCAGTCAGATCGAGCCAAATAATGAAAACGATACCACATCACCATTATAATGACAATCAACTATCTTGAGATACGTGATACGAGATTCTAAGACCCTAATGGAATAATAGAGGTAAAGTCAGTGTACCTATTTATAAGAATATATGTACAAGACTATCTTCTTAATATTGAAAAACTTTTATGTAAATCTAGTGGCCCGCTCTCAAGTCGTTTCGAGACTAGTTTCAAAATGTACCCATAGATGGCGCTGGGACTCGATTACATCGCGCTAGTGTTTCGATTAACCTATAGGTAAGCGTTTTCGTGGTCTATCGATAATTTACCTCTTTATAAATAGTATAGAAGACTAAGGGTCCATCGACCCTCGTGTGGAGTTCGGTTTACCACCAAAAAAAATCAATATCTTCATCTTAAACTAGTTGTAAAAGGATTTGGAAAAATCAATTACTTCCAATACTTTTGACAATCTACGTTTGATTATAATTTTACGACTAGAAGACTACCGACCTCAGAGTAAAGGGAGCCAGACGCGGACAATCGATATTAAACTCATTTTCATAAGTCGTTAGAATCATAATGCGGGTGAAGGGACCATGATTGAAACGAAAGGGTAACGACATGTGGGTGCGCTCCGGTGGGGTAGTGAACCCTTTCGCTGCCTCTCAATATCAATCCCTACTAACATGTACATTATAAATTGGCGAATGCCTCATATCTATCTCATTAGATATCTATCTATCGAGATAGATATGAGGCATTTTTCGAGATAGATATTCTTTATTGCACAGAAATAGAATACATGAGTGAAACAACAGCTATAGACAGTGCAATAAGGCGGTCTCATCGCTTGTAGCGATTTCTTCCAGAAGACTTTAGGTAGAGGAGAGAAAACAGCGTGTTGGCAATGGGGGTAAGGCAGTGCAACGAGATTGTTGAATGAAAATAAGAAGTACAGATACTCAATTCATTTCAATCTTAGTGTGATCGTGTCAGAAATCATGAGATCCACAAGAGATCTAAGGATCGCAGACATAGCAGAATTGCGTGGTTCAAGTAGCAATGGGCAAGGCACATTGCGAGGAGAACAGACGGCCGTTGGGGTGGAGGCCGCCTACAGGAGGTGGCAGGCCCTCCACAAAGTGGACCGATCTAGTGAAGGTCGCGGGAGTCCCTTGGATGCGGGTGGCACAGGAACGATCTCTGTTGAGAACATTAGGGCAGTCTGCCATCCTCACTCCAAACCCACCCTTCACCTTTTTCTTTTATAAATGCCTATTCAATAACATTCTGCAACCAAACAAATAAATCAAATTCAACATCAGTTAAAATTATACAAACTATTACTTCGAGCAAAAAGTCGAATCTCCAAACTGGTCGTTACTTAGCACATGCGTCCTAAGCCGGCTTAACATCCTGTCGCATCTGCCCAATGGAACCTTCACAACATCTGCCATAAGGTTATCAAGTAGTAATCTGATTAACTCTCGCAACTGCGCCTCTGTGGGCCCGAGCGACCAGAGGGGCAATTCTCGAGGACTCGACATTGAAGTCTTTGGAGGTTTCATACATTTTGTCCATACAAAATTCTAATTCGACTTCAATGTCGAGTGCACGAGAATTGGTCCCCCGAGAAAACTCAGCAATGTTGCCGCCCATCCTGCAAAACCAGCGAAATAATAAGTGCGCTGCCAGTATTTTAACCCCCATTTCTCCCGCTATAGAGCCTCCGGTACTCTGCTTCGCGCCTTTCTTCTGTGAGACTCGTCGTATCACGTCGCTCTTCTGTGCGGCCCTGGTATCATGCATTTTTCTGTGAGGCCGTGGTATCACTTCAGTCGAGCCGACTTAATCATGCTGAGGCGTGACTCTCCCAAGGTCATAAATGTCATTCAACGTCGTAAGACCAAAAAGCCTCATACGAGGCAAAATCAATCGATTTTCTATTGTGTCTGCTGTCTGGGCCTTACGACGTAGGAAAAAAATACCTAATTATCTTTAGGCAAAACAATACCTATATTCTAAGAATAGAATAGAAGGATATTATTCTTTAGCTACATTAAGTACTATTTATAGCTTATCAAAGTAAAAAAGAAAAAGCAGAAATATAAGGTTAATCACTAAACCCTTTGAAGTGTTACTTTTTCACCGAATCAAATTACTACAGGGTTATCCTATGGCCTGTAGGAAACGATGGGTCCTTTCATCTAATTTGTGTTTTTTCACGGACAGTTTCTCCAAAAAAAAGTCGAGGTAGTGAGAGGTACCGTTAAAGGTCTTTAACCCTTTTCCCCCTAATTAGGCATTAGGGGAATAGGGGGTTAAAGGTTGGTAGCGCACTTGTGACTCTATTGGTGTTGCAGGTGAGGGCGGCGGTTATCGCTTACCATCAGGTGATACGTCTGCTTGTCATCCATCTATCACATAATAAATCTATCCCATGTTAATAACCTTCGTGGATTGCCAACTACTTCCAGCGGATGATCACGCTCTACCTATGGCATTTATTTTTCGAATTTTCCGAACATAGCTCGGATTTGTGATCACCAATCCGCATTAGGCCAGCGTGGTGATTAAGCCTAATCCCATCATAAATAGTAGTGATGACTTGATTTCTATGATGGAGGCCTTTGCCCTGCAGTGGAACAGTAGCTACTTATTATAGACTAATACTTTACTTTACTAAAAATTTATAAAGCTTCATAATAATATCGTACACCCGATTTGGCTACGGCGGCCGACTCGACTTTCAATGCCGCAAGTTAAAGGGTAAGTATAACAAAAAAACCTGTAATCCCAGGACTAGACACAGTACACACCTCACATTTCAAAAGTATATAACAGTTCATATTTGTCCCGACGCCACAAGCCGGGTCCGAACGACCCATTGCGACTAATCTCCCGACAATGCGGCGGTAACACAGCATGTTAGGGTTGCGTTAGGTGGTCGCATCAACCCTATAAATCCTTCCTGAACATCTACCATAATGTTATCAAGTAATAATCTCATTAACCCCGCTATCTGTCCGGGTCCGGTAGACCGGGGCGTGATTAATGCCTTGCCTTACAATGCGGAGAGGTGTGATGTACCTACCTACTTTTGGAGTCGGTTTAGGGTTAAATGGAGTTAGTCCTTGCGAGATGTTGAGAAAAAAGGACGCTAGGATCGAGACTGGATCGACTCGAACGGAGTAATATATGGTAATACCTACCACGTCCTCACAAAAAACCGGCGTAAAGCAGTGCATGCGCTGTGTTTCGCTGCGTTATGAGGGCCCAATCTAGGGGTAGGAATCCAGGTTAAAAGGTAAGCAGCGCACTTGTGACACCACTGGTGTTGCAGGTGTCCATGGGTGATGGTTATCGCTCGGCTCGTCTGCCACCCACCCTCGCATAATTTCGGGACTTAGCTAGTCTTGCTTTTAGTCCTAATAGATGGCGCTGGGAGTCAATTACGTGGCGCAAGTGTTTCGACTTTTTGGGTTACATTTAAAAGCCTTTTTATAGGAGGGGGTACGTGTCTGTATGGTGTAAGATGGGGAAGGTTTAGGCCAAGAAATCACACACAAGTTCGGATGAATATTATAATGGCGCAAAACACACTTTACACAAATAAAATACAGTCAAACAATAAAACGTACACCCTAATCCTACTTACTAAAACCGAATTAACTCGCCATAAACAAATTACAAATGGCGGAACGCGCTCGCTGTGGCAACAGCGGAGTCAAAGCGCGGGAAACGTTACAGGCGTACGCTTACACTGGGCTCGCAGCCAGACTGAGGCGAAAAACACATAGTTCCGACCACTCGACCAAACAGCGACGCGACTCTCAAATGACATGCGCAGATGCCAAGAGCCGCGGCGCTGTCACGCCAGGTGCGAGTGGGACGCGACATAAAATAATACCAAAGTGTGAAAGGGAACACATTACTAAACTAAACAAAACGGCGCTCGCCTCCGATAGAACATAGTGGAACGTTTAGAGGTGTTGGGAGGCCAGCGAAAATTACCAACCGCTATATCCTCCCCCTCTAAGTCACACGACCGACCCGGTTCGGTTTGCCACTTAAAAAATTACAAATTAAATTTCAATATCTTCATCATAAGTAAAAGGATTTGGAAAAATCAATCAATGACGTCCAATACTTTTTACAATCTAAGTTTGATTATAATTTTACGACTAGAAGACTACCGACCTCAGAGTAAAGGGAGCCAGACGCGGACAATCGATATTAAACTCATTTTCATAAGTCGTTAGAATCATAATGCGGGTGAAGGGACCATGATTGAAACGAAAGGGTAACGACATGTGGGTGTGCTCCGGTGGGGTAGTGAACCCTTTCGCTGCCTCTCAATATCAATCCCTACTAACATGTACATTATAAATTGTATCATATCATATCTATCTCATTAGATATCTATCTAATGAGATAGATATGAGGCATTTTTCGAGATAGATATTCTTTATTGCACAGAAATAGAATACATGAGTGAAACAACAGCTATAGACAGTACAGTAAGGCGGTCTTATCGCTTGTAGCGATTTCTTCCAGACAACTTTTAGGTAGAGGAGAGAAAACAGCGTGTTGGCAATGGGGGTAAGGCAGTGCAAAGAGATTCATTTCAATCTTAGTGTGATCGTGTCAGAAATCATGAGATCCACAGGAGATCTAAGGTGGCAGACATAACCCAAATAATTGTGTGGTACAAGTAGCAATGGGCAACGCACATTGCGAGGAGAACAGACGGCCGTTGGGGTGGAGGCCGCCTACAGGAGGTGGCAGGCCCTCCACAAGGTGGACCGATCTAGTGAAGGTCGCGGGAGTCCCTTGGATGCGGGTGGCACAGGACCGATCTCTGTTGAGAACATTGGTGAAGTCTGCCATCCTCACTCCGAACCCACCCTTCACCTTTTTCTTCTAAAAATGCCTATTCATTAACATTCTGGAACCAAACAAGTTTATCAAATCCAACATCAGTTAAAATTATACAAACTATTACTTCGAGCAAAAAGTCGAATCTCCAAACTGGTCCTTACTTAGCACATGCGTCCTAAGCCGGCTTAACATCCTGTCGCATCTGCCCAATGGAACCTTCACAACATCTGCCATAAGGTTATCAAGTAGTAATCTGATTAACTCTCGCAACTGCGCCTCTGTGGGCCCGAGCGACCAGAGGGGCAATTCTCGAGGACTCGACATTGAAGTCTTTGGAGGTTTCATACATTTTGTCCATACAAAATTCTAATTAGACTTCAATGTCGAGTGCACGAGAATTGGTCCCCCGAGCAAACCTCAGCAATGTTGCCGCCCATCCTGCAAAACCAGCGAAATAATAAGTGCGCTGCCAGTATTTTAACCCCCATTTCTCCCGCTATAGAGCCTCCGGTACTCTGCTTCGCGCCTTTCTTCTGTGAGACTCGTCGTATCACGTCGCTCTTCTGTGCGGCCCTGGTATCATGCCATTTTTCTGAGAAGCCGTGGTATCACTCCAGTCTAGCCGACCCATTCATTCTGAGGCGTCACTCTCCCAAGGTCATAATAATTATGTCATTAAGGGCCTCGTACACCACCTCTGAGTAAAGTTTCAAGTAATTTACTTGTCAATTAAAGTGGGATTTCTCCGAACCCTTAAAGAAAAATAAATGTATCCTTAGGTATTTCCTTAATATGTACCTACATATCAAACTAAAACAATACCTATATTCTAAGAATAGAATAGAAGAATTCTTTAGCTACATTAAGTACTATTTATAGCTTATCAAAGTAAAAAAGAAAAAGCAGAAATATAAGGTTAATCACTAAAGCCTTTGAAGTGTTACTTTTTCACCGAATCAAATTACTACAGGGTTATCCTATGGCCTGTAGGAAACGATGGGTCCTTTCATCTAATTTTGTGTTTTTTCACGGACAGTTTCTCCAAAAAAAAGTCGAGTGAGGGTACGGGACCTTTAACCCTTTTCCCCCTAATTAGGCATTTAAGGAACGGAGGTTAAAGGTTGGTAGCGCACTTGTGACTCTATTGGTGTTGCAGGTGTGCGGCGGTTATCGCTTACCATCAGGTGATACGTCTGCTTGTCATCCATCTATCACATAATAAAATCTATCCCATGTTAATAACCTTCGTGGATTGCCAACTACTTCCAGCGGATGATCACGCTCTACCTATGGCATTTATTTTTCGAATTTTCTGAACATAGCTCGGATTTGTGATCACCAATCCGCATTAGGCCAGCAGCGTGGTGATTAAGCCTAATCCCATCATAAATAGTAGTGATGACTTGATGTCTATGATGGAGGCCTTTGCCCTGCAGTGGAACAGTAGCTATTACATATTATAGACTAATACTTGACTATACTAAAAATTTATAAAGCTTCATAATAATATCGTACACCCGATTTGGGTACGGCAGCTGACTCGACTTTCAATGCCGCAAGTTAAAGGGTAAGTATAACAAAAAAACTGTAATCCCAGGACTAGACACAGTACACACCTCACATTCAAAAGTATATAACAGTTCATATTTGTCCCGACGCCACAAGCCGGGTCCGAACGACCCATTGCGACTACTATCTCCCGACATGCGGCGGTAACACAGCATGTTAGGGTTGCGTTAGGTGGTTCGCATCAACCCTATAAATCCTTCCTGAACATCTACCATAATGTTATCAAGTATAATCCATAACCCCGCTATCTGTCCGTGGTCCGGTAGACCGGGGCGTGATTAATGCTTGCCTTACAATGCGGAGAGGTGTGATGTACCTACCTACTTTGGAGTCGGTTTAGGGTTAAATGGAGTTTGTCCTTGCGAGATTTTAAGAAAAAAAGGACGCTAGGATATGCGCTTTAATGCTTTATTACGCTTCGGCGTGAATGGATCTTGGCTCGACCACATCCTCACAGAAAACCGGCGTGAAGCAGTGCATGCGCTGTGTTTCGCTGCGTGATGAGCGTACCGGAGGCCCAATCAGCGCACTTCTTGTGAAACCACTGGTGTTGCAGATGTCCATGGGTGATGGTTATCGCTTACCATAAGGTGTTCCGTCGGCTCGTCTGCCACCCACCCTCGCATAATTTCGGGACTTAGCTAGTTTTGCTATTAGTCCTAATAGATGGCGCTGGGAGTCAATTACGTGGCGCAAGTGTTTCGACTTTTTGGGTTACATTTTTAAGCCTTTTAGCCAATTATGGTTGTCTATAGGAGTTATTTTTTTAAGTATAAAAGATAGGGGCCAAACGAGGATAATGTTAGGCTACCCGATTTCCCCAGAAACATGACCAGAAGCAGAAGCCCATGCTCATCATTTATATACGAAAACTACCACTTGGCAATTACTCTACCTATTTCACAATAATAACATAATCTCAATATGGGTAGGTTTATCGAGTAATCAAAACAAATGAACCATCACAATTTCTAGTGAAAATAAAAAATGTAATTAGGTCTTATTTGGAAATTACGCATACAACACGGGAACGTGATACCTCATTGGCCGACTTTCGGGCCTTCTAGCTTCATCAGCTGTAAAAGTTGCCGTGTAACATTACAGATGCACAGATAAAAAGGTTTACCCGATTTAGGCGGTATACCCGTTTTAGGCTTATTTTCTCTAGACTATATTTACATAAAATTTTTGATGGGACATGACATGGGGCTGTGTATACGATTGAATTTGAATTCCCAACAAAATCTATGTATGTACTACTGATTCGGTGGTATTAACAGTTCAATGTTATGTCCCATTGAAAATTGTAGCTAATGGCTGTTGGGCATCTTGACGAGTCCTTAAATGCATCCTCTCTACATTGACCTGGCTCTGTACTTACTGCAAGAACTTGTGTTGTGGACATCAGAGAATAGTGGACTCTATGAGTTCAATGTCTCTAAAACTGTGTGTGTACTCATAGGAGTATGAATAAATACTTAAATACGTATATCACACACATACACAGGCAAGCAGGCTGGAGGCATAAGGAGGCAGACTTTGGTGGTGTAAAAACACTATTGGGCAGTTAAGCAGCGCACTGTATTACATTTGTATAGGGTTATTCGATTAAACCCTAAATAGAGCGTTGCGCCAAAAGCGTCGCCGACAAAAGGCTACATTCGCAAAATAAAGCTTTGGCATTTTCAGAATTCAAAACCAATTACTATGGATTAGGGTCGAAAATCAAAGTAGTGACGGTATTTCCCAAATTCAAAATATGTGAGACAGCTCCTTAGACATATTTTGAATATGTCTCTGTATCTGTAGCAGAGCAGAGCAGAGTTTAAATGTGGGAGAGCCACGCTTCGGCATGAATGGGCCGCTCGACCGGAGTGATACCACTGCCTCACAGAAAACCGGCGTGAAGCAGCCCCAGTGCTGTGTTTCGCCGAGTGAGTGAGGGTACCGGAGGCCCACCCGGGGGGAAGGGGATAAAAGGTTGGCAGCGCACTTGTAACTCCACTGGTGTTGCAAGTGTCCATGAGCGGCGGCAATTGCTTACCATCAGGTGATAGATACGCCTGCTCGTCTGCTACCAATAACATAAAAAAAAGAGCTAACAACAGCGCTTTTGGAATCGCTTTTTCAAACACTCTCAGTATGGCATTGTGTATCTAGAGATTATTTATGATCGGAAGGTTTACTACTACATTCCCGCTTACCTGACCTAACCTTTGTAGCGAAAGGGTTACGAAGGTCAGGACTGGGGAAGCAGACAAATTGGATCAAAGTCCTGAATTATTTAGATCGTGTACCGTTCCTCACAATGCTTCCCTCAGACGGTGAATAACAATCCAACGAGCTTACATACGAGAGTATGTTACGGATAATGCAAACAGAAATAGTAAGTTTACCAACGCCCCGTTGGTCTTGTGGTTTTAAGTACCGGGCCGAGATCTCGGGGTCCTAGGATCGATTGTCGGGTCAAGCAAAATACAGGGTGTATCTGTGAACATTTACATCCCTTTAACCACATGTTCTATCAACCATTCTGAACAACATTCGTTCGACAATTTTTCCAAATTCATCGAAAATTTTTTCGACTCCCCATACAAAATGACCAACTCACGTGACCGACTTTGTATGGAAAGATGAATTTTTTCTTATGCGAATTTTCAAAAGTCATGGAACAAATGTTGTTAAGAATGATTGATAGAGCACGTAGCTAAAGGGATGTAAATGTTCACAGATACACCCTGTATAATTCTTCGCATTTTTCGTGCATACTAGCTCGGGTTTGTGATTAGTCACTAATTCGCATTAGGCAAGCGTGGTAATTAAGCCTAATCCCATCA
Organism: Cnaphalocrocis medinalis; assembly: GCA_014851415.1. Lineage (NCBI taxonomy): Eukaryota > Metazoa > Arthropoda > Insecta > Lepidoptera > Crambidae > Cnaphalocrocis > Cnaphalocrocis medinalis. The sequence continues at coordinate 11,557,012 of CM026288.1, forward strand.
TAGTCGCAATGATTTCTATGATACAGGCCTTTGCCCTGCAGTGGGAACTGTCCTATTAGCCTATACATTGGTATAGGCTGATACTTTACCCGAGTTTGGTTAGTTAAATTATTTTTTCTAAATAAGTACATCAAATTTCTACCACAGCCGTGTAGGTCAACGAACTCGTCGTTATCAATGTGAATCAGAGCCGATCTTTCGAGTCTATTTCATTTGTTGTACTGCAGTTAAAACAAGGCGTTGCATTTCGCCGATTTTTTAGTACGACTGTGGTCACCCCGGCCCATTCAGAAATAAAAGTTAAAAGAAAGTAGAAAAAGCTTATGTTAAACCTAACATTATACATGCCGCCCACAAACATCCCTTCAAAAGCAATGACGTAAGTTCACAGCCGGGTGTCGAAGCCGCGACCGCAAGCTGCGGCAGCTGTCTGTCGCGCGGCAAAATGCATGCGGAGAAATGCCTCAAACGTGTTCTGAAATAGGGCAATGCTACTGCATTGAAGATATACTTTGTTGTTTGTTTAACCTAAAATCGCATAACTTTGCTACCGTATAGGTAGTGAAAATGTTCCCCATGAAAAGGGAATCAAACGTGTTCTGAAATAGGGCAATGCTACTGTATTGAAGATGGCCCGCCCTCACTTCGCTTCGGGACCGCAATTCCGAAATGAACCAATAGATGGCGCTGTGCTCAATTAAATCGCGCAAGCGTTTCGTGTTTTCGGTTTACCTATAAGCCTTGTCGTTTGTCTATAGAAGTAACTCTTTATAAATGTATAGACGATAATACTTTGTTGTTTGTTTAACCTAAAATCGCATAACTTTGCTACCGAATAGGTAGTGAGTGAAAATGTTCCCAATGAAAAGGGAAGATCTTTCGCCGAGCCGGGTGGTGTTGGCTCGGGGACCATGGTCCGGTGTACCATCTTGGTTTATTGTGTTACTCATACAGCAAATACACATGCGAGCTTTGCTTTTGCGATAGAATCGTAGGTAACTATGAGATTCACCAACAAACGTCATTTCAAAAGTAGCCACGTAAGGTCATAGCGCCGGGTGTCTAAGCATTATTAGAATACTTATGTGTCTATCTAGGCAGTATACCGTATCGTGTCTCTCCCGCACACATTTCGTATAGTATATCTTTGTCCCACACCAAAACACGCCGCAATCACTGTATGTCCACGCGCATGTACCTATTTGAGAGTTATAGCCTGTTTAGCACGCGATGGAGACAGCAGCTGATCTGTGTCTATCTATTTGCCTATGTTAACAGTTCATAAATAATGTAGTCATGTATCAGCTGTTATAACTCAGAGGAAAAATCAAAATTTAAACCAATGTCTGTATTATCCCAGTGATTTATGTCCAACACGCGCAGATCATACAACTCATGGGTTTAGCTTACAGACTAGCGACAGTATTCTCCGCCTGAGTCCACGGACATGATACCCTGGTGTCCCATCGAAATATATGGGTAAAGGACTAAAGAGTGCATCTGTGTTTGTGCACATACATGAGCTCTATAAATGTCTCGGTAAACGTAATGTAGGACGCCCTCAAGCTAGATGGAGTGACGATTTGCACAAGATAACTGTGGGAGAGCCACGCTTCGGCATGAATGGGCCGGCTCGACCGGAGTGATACCACTGTCCACAGAAAACCGGCGGTGAAGCACGCCCCTGTGCTGTGTTTCGCCGAGTGAGTGAGGGTACCGGAGGCCCACTCGGGGGGAAGGGAGAATAACAGGTAGGCAGCGCACTTGTAACTTCCACTGGTGTTGCAAGTGTCCCTGGGCGGTCGGCAATTGCTTACCCTCAGGTGATTCACATGCTCGCCTGCTACCCTATCACATTAAAAAATTACTGGCAAGATATGAATAGCGGAAAACTCGATCGAGGTAACTAATATGAGGCTGTGGACCCTGATTTCTCCAGCCGTGGACTGACAAAGCCTGCCTGGCTGATGATGATGATGCATGATCACAGTTTGTCCCCTGTTTCGTGGCTGGTATTTTCGTGCTTGTGCTTCAGGTTTACTGTTAGATAAGGTTCAGCCTGATGCAGCAGGTATTCTTAAGTGTGACCTATGACTAGGGCCTGGTTAGGTTTAAAATTAATCTGTAGCATATCTACCCTTATAGTACTACCCAAAAAGACGAAACCACGAAGCGCGATGGCAACTCAACGCACAAGCGCCATCTATTGGTAAACAGTTGAAACCACTTTTTTTATATTATAGGAACCGACAAACGAGCAAGCGGCCGTCACCTGATGGTAAGTGATCATCGCCGCCCATGGACATCAGCTACACCAGAAGGAGTGCGGATGCGTTGCGGCTTTTAGGAAAGGTATAGGCTCGTTTCTTGAAGATTTGAATGTCGTACCGGTTCGAAATACCGCTGCGGAAGTTGATTCTACAATGAGGAGTGCCGTGGCAAAAGTACTACTTGTCCCGAAGCCAAGTCTGACGCTCCAAAGCTGGCCAATATGTGGTTAACTACGTCTGATCGCTAGCCCACTGTCGCTCGTCTGCAATCTCCCCTAATATTACGTTAAAGTGAAGTGTGGAATATAAAAGAGTCGCTCAACCCTCACCTCTGCTTCGGCTCTCAATCATGGCTCAATACCGACTGCCGCATCGGGTATTCCCTCCACAGCCAGACGTCTAGACTCGACGCGCTGCCATTTGTATTCCATAATCTTCTGACGTGTGATGTGCGATTTGATACTTATACTATTACTTATTCATAATATTATATTTATAATTTTTTTGGCAGCGGCATTTCCGGACCGGTACGACATTCAAATCTTCAAGAAACGAGCCTATACCTTTCCTAAAGGCCGGCAGCGCATCCGCACTCCTTCTGGTGTAGCTGATGTCCATGGGCGGCGGTGATCACTTACCATCGGGTGACCCGCTTGCTCGTTTGCCTTCCTATAATATAAAAAAAACATGTAAAGTAAAGTGACAGATGAAAATGACAAGTTTCTATGCATTTTGACATTTTGCATGTGTCAAATTGAGTGATAATGTATGGGGATGACACATTGACATCTGTCAGTTTACTTTCCATGATTATGAATCAGAGTATAGTTTCTTATGTCTTTGTGTCCCGTGCGTCAGAAGATGTTACTATATCTATAGGTAACATATAGGTCGCTACATGAAGCAGTTACAGAAATTTCGGCATTTTTAACAGTAGGAGAGCCACGCTTCGGCATACGTCCTCACAGAAAACCGGCGATAAGCAGTACCGACAACGCGGCAACCGACATCTTGTTAAGAAAGTGCATAGTCTTTTCTACCTATCTTCCGCGCTCTTAAATTAATAAATTGAGACAACATCACATACATTATCTACAAGGTTTTCCCTTGTAACTATTGTGGAAAACAAGAACAACGAAGGAATATAAACACCCAGACGCAACAATATTTTCTATTCTATTCAACACTACAATCTGTTTCACCAACACACATTTGTGTTGGTAAAGGAATTTAATCCCTTACATCTCAATTGGCCAAAAACAAGTCGTCATAAAAAACATATTTCACTAATCGACTTGCACAAAATATCTAAACTGGAATTGTGCACTCGAGATTCAAGTCGTATAAGAGATTTGTATGGAAGAATGCATGAAATCTCCAAATTCGACTTTTTTTATGTGAAAGGTAGCAGATGAGCAGGTGGATCACCTGATGGTAAGCAATTGCCGCCGCCCATGGACACCTGCAACACCAGGTGGAATCCACAAGTTGCGCTGCTAACCTTTTATCCCCTTCCCCCGAATGGGTTCCCGGTACCCTCACGCACTCGGGCGAAAACAACAGCACACCAGTGGCTGCTTCACGCCCTGGTTTTTCTGTTGAGGCAGTGGTATCCCTCGGTCGCGCCTGCCCATTCATGGCCGAAAGCGTGGCCCTCCCACATTTGATGTATATGTAAGAATGTATAAAATCTCTAAATTCGACTTCAATGTCGAATGCACGAGAATCGCCCCTCTGCACAAACAGGGACTCGAACAAAGTGGAAAATGCGTGAGCGAAAGCCATCGTGTCGTTTGTTCCACTCGGCCCAATTAGTGGCTGGGTGTTGTCGCAGCCTGATTGCCGGCGCTATTTGCCTGTTTGCGTTTTAGTTAGCGGAGATTGCACGACAAATGTGTTGCGGGTTTTTACAAACAAATTGGGATTGGGATGTCGGGGATTTATTGTTTTCTGCTGATTTTTAGGATGATTTCTGGCAATACTCCTAACTCATTTTAACCGTATTCTGGCAACCAATCAGTTTACCGTGGAGCTTTCACTAAAGGCCGGCAACGTAGTCTGCGGCAAGAAAGTGTAGTTATGACCTTGAGTGCGCAGAAACCAATTTTTATTGAAAGTCTTCTTTTTTACAAGTGCGCAAAATAACGGTCATCGCTATTCTTTCGTGCCGACAGCTATGCTCCTTCTGGTGTAGGTGACGCCCATTGGCGGCGGTGATCACTTACCATCAGGTGACCCTCTTGCTAGTTTGTCATGTTTGAAAGTTGACTTTGGTTAATACACTTAGTCTGCCGTGTTACTAACACGGCGTTAACTGCATTTGGTTGTTTTTTTATGTGATAGGTGGCAGACGAGCAGACGGATCTCCTGATGGTAAGCGATAGCCGCCGCCCATAAACACCTGCAACACCAATAGAGTCACAAGTGCGCTGCCAACCTTTAACCCTCTTTCTCCCCAGTTTGGCCTCCGGTACCCTCACTCGCTCGACGAAACACAGCGCAGGCACTGCTTCACGCTCTTCTGTGAGGCCGTGGTATCACTCCGGTCGAGCCGGCCCATTCATGCCGAAGCGTGGCTCTCCCACGGTTGTGTTTTCAATCTTAAAATTATTATTTACCTTTAACTAACATTCAAAATTTTAAATCAAATGCACTTAACGCTTTTCAGACATAATACGGCAGTATTCAGATTTCAATTCAGCCCAACTGTATATCAACACTAGCTGTACTTTAGCCAGCCATCATCATACAACACTCGCTAATTGGGCCAAATGAAACAATCGCTTTGTCCCGTCTCGCTCGCACGACGCGGTGTCAAGCCATTCAGCCGAAAACGAATTCAACCATTGTTTTTGTTTCCCAATGTGAAACAGGGTAGAAGAGAGGAGTGACAGGGGGTTCTGTAGAGGTTTTAGAATAGCGTTGTATAAGTAAGTACATCTTTACACGTTTGCAGTGGAATTAAAAAAGGATGGTTAAGTTTTCAAACTCCGATTCTAGACGTTTCTAGTTTCTAACGGGGAGTAGTTTGACGTGTTATACCTGATGTAAGCAATTGCCGCCGCTCATGGACACTTGCAACACCAGTGGAGTTACAAGTGCGCTGCCAACCTTTTATCCCCTTCCCCCCCCCGGGTGGGCCTCCGGTACCCTCACTCACTCAGCGAAACACAGCACAGGGGCTGCTTCACGTGTGATATGTTTGTACATTGTAGCTTCCAAACGGATGAACCGATTTGTATAAGTTTTTTTAATTTAAGATAGTTGATTTTAGCCACGTTTGATCGGCAATCGGTTTAAGATGGTCTTCGCTACAAAATTACGGATAATATATTTTGACTTTATTCCCTTAATATATCGTGAGTAGTCAATAACATAGATAGACATGAAATAAGATGAATTTTAAATCAAAGATGGCCGCGCTACAAAATGACATGTTTAATTGTATTATATTTTTTAGCCACACCATTTATTTAATTTTATCTTTAATTTAGCGTTTAGGTTAGCTTTGGAAACTATTAATTGCTAATGTGTTATCTATTATAAGTTAAATTTATGATGTAGTATATAAGAAGCTGTATGTTTCCCTAAAAATAAATATATAAACTCTACTTATATAACCAAATAAGGGTTACTAAAGTTTAAGATTAAAGTTATTGTTTTGTGTACAGTCCAATATTGGCTGTGAATCCCACTCCAATTGAACTTTCCAAATTATATACCTACCTAATTATGGTGCCCGAACAGGCACTATTTTCAACACATCTAAATCACAACATAATTGCAATAAATAATGATTTGTATTTATATTTGCGAACTGGTAAGTGAAAGAAATTTGCACCTGGCTGCTTCTGAGCTTGTTGTGCTGCGAGCTGTCATTCCTTTGTGACTTGCAATCACATTTGTATGCACCCGGCAGCAGTATATTCCCAGAAATGACTGCCTCTGTGCACTTGCTAGTGGGTCGAAGTTTAAAGTGACGAAGAAGTGACGTGCTTGAGGGGCTAGTACGAATATTTGAAAGAATTCGTAACGTTTTTTTTATTGATATAGCAGGACGATCAGGCGGAGCACCAGTACTTTTGTCGACGTATCACCATTTCCTTCAAAAATGTATTGGATACGTTCGTTTTTTAGGGTTCCGTAGCCAAATGGCAAAAACGGAACCCTTATAGTTTCGTCATGTCGTCTGTCCGTCTGTCCGTCTGTCCGTCTGTCCGTCTGTCCGTCTGTCACAGCCGATTTACTCGGAAACTATAAGTACTACAGTGATGAAATTTGATGGGATAATGGTTGTATGAACCGCTACAAAAATATGACACTAAATAGTAAAAAAAAGAATTGGGGGTGGGGCCCCCATACATGTACTGAGGGATGAAATTTTTTTTCGATGTACATACCCGTGTGGGGTATCAATGGAAAGGTCTTTTAAAATGATATAAAGTTTTCTAAAAAACATTTTTTCTTAAAGTGAACGGTTTTTGAGATATCAGCTCTCAAAGTCGTAAAAGTATGTCCCCCCCTCATTTTTATAACTACGGGGTATAAAATTCTAAAAAAAATAGAGGTGATGCATGCTAATTAACTCTTTCAACGATTTTTGGTTTGATCAAAGTATCTCTTATAGTTTTTGAGATAGGTTGATTTAACTGTAATTTTGGTTAAGTTTATTATATGTGCTGCTACGGAACCCTTTGTGCGCGAGCCCGACTCGCACTTGGCCGGTTTTTTATATTGTGACTGTTTTTCTTTTTCAAGCGTGGCTGTCTATGAAAATACATTTTTTTTATATACTACAGTCGGTACCTCGGGTTGTGATCACCAATCCCCGTTAGGCAAGCGTGGTGATAAGCCTAATCCCATCATAGTAGCGATGCCTTGATTTCTAAATGGAAGCCAACTGTCCCAATGCAGGGTATTAGGACAGTATAGGCTGATACTTCACTTTAGAGTTGGCAACCGAACATGCGGGTCACCTGCTGGTAAGTAATCACTGCCGCATGAACATCTGTGAAATCAGAGAGGTCGCTGATGCGTTGCCGGCCTTTTAATATCCCACTAGATCACGTTTATTTCTCATCAGTGAGGATTAATTCACTGCCTTACCACAGAATACATAATCCTTACTGCCTGGTAGTATAACAATAACGCAGTATTGCGTTTGATTGTTCCGGCCACGCGTCCATTGTTCAGTGAAGTTAGTTCTAATTGGCGAGATGTTATCATTGTGGGTGTGAGCTGATGCTGATTTCGGTAGCTCTAACTAGCGATATGAGTATAATACTCTTGGAAAATAGAAACCATAGAAACAGCTAAATCAAATAAATTGAGACAACATCACATAGGTACATTGTCCTGATGCCAAACTAAGGTCTCCCTTGTGCTTGGAAACCAAAAATGACGAAGGAACCACAAACACCCAGCTCCAGCACAAATATCTGTTCCGGTCAATAAATATTTGTGTTAGTGCGGAAACGAAGCGATCCTTGCGTCTCAACCGGCGACCAAACCACTAAGCCAAACGGGTCGTCAAAGTGTCGCCGCCAATTATGGCTTCACAAAAAAGCGCATTTTCGGAATTTAAAACCAATTGACTATGGATTAGAATTGAAAATAAAATACATAAATACTAAAATAGACTCATAACCCGTAGAAACATTGACGCCGTAGCATTTCGTAGCACTACGTATTGCGTCGTAGCATTTCATAACTGCTGTAGCATGTCGTAGCTGCTGCTCCGATAGCATGTTATTCGTAGTCTCAAGCAACGTAGCGTACTTTATGCATGGCAACACTAACTGCTAGCAACACTAGCAAATCCCCGTATATCGTTGTTGACATTGATTCATTATTATTAAATTGGTCTTCAGTTCGAAATACATTCACCGGCACCAAAACTTGGTTAAAACCTGCTATCTATACAAAGTTGTCTGGTAGGATAACATACTATAATATTAAGATCTGTGACCTATTTCCTGATAAAAAGTATCTATCTATTCGTTAAGAATGATGTTGGCAGAAGCCATAGATCGGTTAAAACCCTGTGGTTTTAACCGATTTAGTCTGTACTAAGGAGAAGATACCGATTAAAACGAGAAGCATAGGCGGTTTATTAAGTGACAGTGAATTCGCCAGGCATTAACAAATTGACTAACGCCATCTATCATTTTTCTTTTACAAACCCCCCTAATTATTTAACTGCATAAGAAAGATTCAGGTTATATATTTGCATAACATGTACAGTAGGTATGTAAGATGATATACCTAATAATTATGTGTTGAGTCCAGTACATGACTCTGTAAGAGTATCGTGTATATATTTTTAAAAGAAAGGTTTATTTAAATCAAAATTGGCACAATTATTTTCCCAAAAGTCCATAGACATAAATCGTCATCTATTATAGGCCCGATTCAACAAATCATTACCCAAGGATAAATCTATGTTTTTTTTTTATGTGATAGGTAGCAGACGAGCAGGCGAATCACCTGATGGTAAGCAATTGCCGCCGCTCATGGACACTTGCAACACCAGTGGAGTTACAAGTGCGCTGCCAACCTTTTATCCCCTTCCCCCCCGTGGCCTCCGGTACCCTCACTCACTCGGCGAAACACAGCACAGGGGCTGCTTCACGCCGGTTTTCTGTGAGGCAGTGGTATCACTCCGGTCGAGCCGGCCCATTCATGCCGAAGCGTGGCTCTCCCACAGTAGAAATGTATGTTATAACGCTGCGATTTGTATGGAATGACAACCTTGTACCACAAATAAAGACTGACACAGAAAGCTGTTTCAGCCTTGATTTTGAATTTAGAAGAGTTCGTCGACATATGCTAGGGTTGTTGCCCGGCATGAGTACATAAGCGCGCGGCCTGCAATTACCGGTGTACGCGTGATCCGGCATCACGTTCAATTTTAAATGAACCTGTCAGGCGCTGGCCAATCAGAGCCGGCGATGGACCTTATATTCGTTTTGCTCGACCGCTCTTGAGGGAAGTGTTGAGAGGTGGAATTGATCTTCGGGGAGCCTTCTAGCACAAAATAGGGACTGACACAGAAAGCTGTTTCAGCCTTGATTTTGAATTTAGAAGAGTTCATTGACATATGCCATATGAGTACATAAGCGCGCGGCCTGCAATTACCGGTGTACGCGGATCCGGCATCACGTTCAATTTAAAATGAACCTGTCAGCGCGGCCAATCAGAGCCGCGGTGGACCTTATATTCGTTTTTGCTCGACCGCTCTTGAGGGAAGTGTTGAGAGGTGGAATTGATCTTCAGGGAGCCTTCTAGCACAAAATAGGGACTGACACAGAAAGCTGTTTCAGCCTTGATTTTGAATTTAGAAGAGTTCATTGACATATGCATATAAGTAGGTACATAACCGCGCGGCCTCTACCAAAGACCTCGACAGTTTGACAATCTTATGCCACAAGTTAGGATTAATAATAATGAATAATAATAATAATATTAATGTGGTCGAAAAGGCGTTTTGTGCGCATTCGTGAGTACATGACATATTTTTAGCTCTTAGTGGACAGTCAGCCTTCAGTGTCAGACCCTATTTTGTGCTTGTGCGAAAATCCGCCATATTACGTACAGTAGAACTGACCATCATCTAACCACGGTGATTGGTTATTTTCAATGCGTCAAAATGTCACTGAACAACCAATGACGTGGAAGCCTCGTTGTTCAACCTCAGCTAACAGTACGCCATCATGAATTTTTCACACGAGGCCTGTGTTAAAAATAAGCTCCAATAAACTAAGGATTTGAGCAAGAGACTCAATAGTACCTCTTTTGAAAGATGTTTTTTGAATACAATGCATTATTTTTTAAAAAGATTTCTAGACTAATTTTATTGATAGCCTCTTATTTAGTTACTCAGGTGCAAGGATATTGCTGATTCAGAAAACATAAGCCTAAATCCTCTGTTTTGTGAAAACGTTTCCCCACGATTTCGTACTACGTCGGTATTTAGGCCCGAAAACCTTTTAAATTCATGAAAAAGTTCATTAGCTGACCAGTAAAAGTTTCGAACAGTATTCGGGGCGAAAAAAATAAAAATATTTCGGGCATTATTCTGGTTCGTGCGTGGGAGGCACAATTTCCCGTAACGAGAATCTGTATAAATGTATCTGTTAAGCCCACTCCACATTTAGCACTGATGCCGGATTTTCACCCCAATTGTGGGGGTTTCTCGAAGTTATGGGAGGAACTGTCTATGTAGGAATAAGTACAAAATCATAAAAATAGATGATTAGCAACGAAAGTTTAACTTAACCGAAGTGAAACCGACACCGAAGGCTTTTTTTTATTTTTGGCTTGGACCGTGCTCTTGGACACTTTAATTCTGCCAACGACCAGGACACTGAAAGCCAATGAGACATTTGAGTGAAATGCGTATAAAATTGGGGATAATGTACGTTTTTTTTTGGGAGGATTTCTCTTAAAACTTGAATTTTGAGGGGATTTCGTGGAACATATGGGGAGAAGCGCGAGACAGTAATCTGGCAACACTGACATTTAGTCCGCGATTACGCGCGAAGCCGCTGAACGTGACGTGTAGACCCGATTCGCATATTTTTCATGGCTTCGCGATTGTTTCCCGATTCGAGTCGAGCCATGTTCGCGCCGTAATTTTCGCACTAAGTGTGGAAAGGGCTTTAGGGTTTTCATTACATGTTGTGTAGGTTGTTGAGCCCTGGTATCAGAAAGGAATAACCTATCTTACTACTAAAATCGCGGACGATGTTCATGCCTTGATAAGGAAAAATACCACTTACTGTACGGAACCAGAAACAGATATCTGTTGGAACTTTTTTTCGTTTTCTTCGATTTGTTTGAGACTTTTCGAAAGAAAAGTGACAGTACAATTATAGAGCCTTATCACTTGTAGCCATCTCTCCCAAACAACCTTTAAGAAGAGGAGAGAAACGTTGTATTTTTTCAGTGATAAGATTTAGGTGTGTAATTTTACGGATTGACAAAATCTTAACATGGACATACCGACGGCGCTTACAAATAGATTACATTTACAATTTGGATAAAAGTTGTTCATACTACTTACTGACTTACTCCGAAGGCTCAATGATTCCTCCACCGACCTCGATCATTCACTGTTTGACGCCAGTCGCTGACTTGCAGCTCACAAAGATCTGCCTGCACGACATCATATGCCAGCGATATCTAGGGCTATTCATACTACTTCATTATAATGTCTAACTACTAGTTTATTTTTTTAATTTATTATTAGAGATAAATGTAATTTACAGTTAGGTATAGAATATTTCCGAATTTTAATCGTAATCACGCGGGCGCATCTATACTAATGTAATGTTTGAGGGCGTTGACCCTAAATTACTCTACCAAATTCGATTACTGGATATCCCAAGTGCTATTGTAACAACGAATAGGTACATTTCACTAAACATCGTCGCACTTTTCTTTCTACATGCTAAAATAAAAACACATTTCCCAACATGCCTTCAGAAAAAGCCATTTTCGTTTCCTCGGCTTATATTTACCTCACATACAAATAGAATACTAGCATTAGCGAAATAAAAAGGCTTCGTTCTTATTGTACCGTTCTAAATTCTATTAAACTTGCGTTTACCTGCCACTTTTGCTGCCAAGTCACCGCTGAAATGGGATTGTGAAAAATTCATAACGTTGGCTACAGACCTTTGTCCTTCTAGTTCCTTCGGTTTGCCGTTTTTGCTGGTGTAGCGATGTGGATTTGAAGATATCGATTATACGATAAGCAAAAGTATCAGCCTTTATACTGTCCCACTGCAGGCCAAACGCTTCCATCATAGAAATCAAGTCATCGCTACTATGATGGGATCGGCTTTAATCACCACGCTCACCTAATGCGTATTTAATTGGTAATCACAAAATAATGTTGTCCAACAACTATGTTCTAAAAATTCGAAACACTTTTTGATCAACCTTGAAACCGAACCCCCCGGGACCTCGAGGTTACGGCCTGGTAACTTAAACCTAGACATTAATAAATTACTTCATTTTTTTTAGCTCTACATTTTGTCTGTATGTTGTTGGTTTGTTTGCGTTAATCTCCAAAATGGCCCGATACTTCAACCATTAGACCAATGGAGTGTTACAACGGGGGATGTAACAGTTTCAATGATACTTTTAGAGTCACATCAAATTGCTACATTTAGCATCAATTTAGACCTTTAATATCAGCTGAATGCAGTCGACTACACTCTTCTAATGCACATACACCAAATACGTCGATTGAGGAGCATTCCACTAATCAGGGATTGCTAATTCAACAGGACCAGTCGCAAAAAAGCGTAAATCCGACACCGCAAAACGAATCATTCTACTTAAATCACCTAGGCTAGTTCACCTGGATGATATAAGTCAAACAATAAGTAGACTTAGATAGCCCAGTACTCAAAGGACCTAGGTGAATGAATCCGACTGTAAATAACGTGATTCAGCATCGTGTCATCCCATCCCTATGCGTTAGTTACGAAACAAATGTTGGGTTAGTGAAATACAAATAGATTAAAAAAGAAATGCCTTTTCTTTAGTTGCTAACGAGAAACCTGAAGGACTACTTTTACATTTGAAATAAATATGGTAAACTAAACGACATCCATTTCTAGACCTAGAACGCTCACTCGCACAAAATTCAACTAGAATCGATTTACTCGGAATCTAAAGCGTTTGAGAATGTGATCCCAACGTCGTCATTAGTTGTTTTACTTATAATAGATATTTTGATTTTAGAATGTGGCGGCAAGGCTGAAAACAAAAATGTATGCACATACCACAAAATAATTACACACAGAAGGTAGGCTCAGCCTGATTTTGAATTTAGAAGAGTTCGTTGACATATGCTAGGGTTGTTGCCCGGTATGAGTACATAAGCGCGCGGCCTCTACAACAGACCTCGACAGTTCGACAATCTAATGTCATAGGCTAGCTATTAATGTGGTCGAAAAGGCGTATTTCCCCGTTAATACGCATGCGTGAGTGACACGTTTTTAGCTCTTAGTGGGCAGCCTACTTTCTGTGTGTAATTATTTTGTGGTACATACGCTAGGATTTTATTTTAATCCATAGTTGCCAAATGGAGCTATTTTGAGAATAGAACCTTCGTTGGCGCCGACATTTTCTAGCTAGGGTAGCAAGTTACGAACGCCTATTATCCTAGGCCTCATCGTCACCTTCCATCAGGAGCCGTTGGTCAAGCTTAAATAATAAAAATGAAAAAACTTTTACAAAAAGCATTATTTGACCTCGTAAACATTACTATGGGTATTCTCAAACCTTTTTAGTCGAGCTCGTAAAAAGATTAATGATTGCGCAAACAAGCGTATAAGAAACGAAATACGAACTCGTTTGCGAACACGAAATAAAAACGAATTGAAAATTTAAACCCGCCATTTTGGCGTTTTGTTTTTCCACCTCGCTCAATTGTGGCAGAGACAATAAGTTTTATAATGCCTATCACACCGTTAAGATAGACCGGGGTCCGATTCGTTCACGGGCGTGCATTCGGCGCGGGCCTTAATGGGTGACGCGGGTGCCGTAAAGGCGATGTTGCGGCCGATTTTCAATAATCCCTGTACGGTTGCTCGGCCAATCGGCTGAGGGTACAATGGCCAGTCAACCGTTTATTTTGGGACTGTCTTCCTTTCGGTATGTTTTCGTCTGGCTGGTCTTGTGACGCATTTGTAGCGTCGTTCTGTGCGTGCGTCTGGTTTTGTGAATTAGATTATTCTATTCTGACTAATCTAGGAAAAAAATGTGGAACTAGAGTAGGTAAGTGCTCTATCCTCGCGGCTCCTACCCACAATGGGCGATGAGACAGAACCACCGGCTATAGGTTTATAATACCTGTGACCGCCTCCGCGGAATACCCATATAGGTAGTGCGATTTGCAATACTGTGTAGTAAATTAAAAAGAAACAATTAAACATTGGTTCTTAATTTTTTGCCAATGTATAGTCACCCTACCCGACGGGCAGCAATAGCTACGGACTGATCGTTTTATTTCACCTCGCTTGTTAATTGTCAATGCTTTGACGACTGTACGCACAGCTGTAGGTCGGAGGAGGATGACGGTGATGCTTTTTATAAAAAAATATATAGATGTTTATTGAGTAAACTTATTATCTAAAACAAACGAGAAAGATATGACTATAAAAATAAATACTAAAGTATGTAGATAACGACACAATAAGTACCTACTGTGGTTGAGTATTGAGTACCCAGACAGCAGACACAATGGAAAATCAATTGTTTTATGTCTTTTAAAAGGCTTATGGCCTTACCTTACTTACTTACCTTACGATAATAAATAGGGTAGGTATTTAAAAATGTAGATATTGTGTTACAAAATAATGTTCTTAGACCTATTTGGCCTTATATAAAGACATATGAAATAAGTATTTCTTACTTATGCCGAGACGGTAAGAAGGCCCGGGCTGGTGGCGGGACTAGTCCTCCGCTAATGGAGAGGCATAGCCACCCTACCCGGCGGGCAGCAATTGCCGCCGTTTTATTTTCACCCCGCCTGTAGCCGCTTTGACTGCTGTACGTAAAGGTGGACGCTCGTAACGTTTTTATCTGCTTTGAGGTATTTACGGGCAGAATCGATTAGATTGAGTGCCTCTTGTTATTTCGGATTCAGTGTGGCTAAATCGGATGGGTTTTTTATGCAGCGATTATGTTTTGCTTGACGTTTGTCTGTGCAAATCGAATACAGTATCTTTGCTTAAATTTAAAATTGGAACTTAGGCTACACTTTGTGCCTTTTTACAATACGTCGGCTACCTACTTCGCGTACTAAACAGGCAACGCATACAGTGAACTCAACGTAGTTCGGCATGAGACAGAGACAAACTAAACGAAACGTATGTGGAAGACACACGATAGGATATACTTTTATCACTAATTATATAACATACGTTGGGTACATGTTTAGTTTGTAGGTATTTTACAAACATTTATTATGGCTATCTACCCAAATTACAATACACTGAAAACCTGAAATTAGCTCCATTAAGTAAATTAGGTAACTAAAACAGTCTCGGTTTTATTATACAACAGTCCCGGTTTGACCACAACGTAGAGGGCATGTATCTAATTTCACTAAAGTGACAATATTGCGACGTAGATGCATGTATTGTGCAAACAATACCTACTTACAGCATCTTCTTCTGTTGATATCAGCGAAATGAATTATCAGAAGAGTTTGTCATTACAAACATTTATCATTTACCTAAACATTACTCCTCATTGGGTCAAATAAAAACGCCATTAAAACCCACAAAATCGCAATAGGGACCCATACAATCAAAGAACGAAATTATACGTTTTCCCGCCTCACATTTCCCGCCAACGCGGGCGGCCATATTTTTCGTTCGGAAACCGATTTACGTCGTCGTTTCCCGCCCGTTTATTTGTCCGGTCGTCGCGCGCGTGATTAACTTGTAAAAAACCGTCCGATGCCTATCTTACCGGTTTATTTGCTTGATGCCTATTTCCTTTACCGGACAGTTATAATGGTTGTTTTTAAACGCCTGTTGCAGACTTTGCTATCAGTACTTACCTACCTACTGTTTACCTGTATATTTATCTCTTTAACCATCTCTCTATCTCTTGTGCAGCTCTGGAGCGACGTTTATGCTAGATGTAGGTACATACTTAGCAGGAATTCAAGCATTTTTTTCGAACAAAACATAGATAGATATTCTTTATTGCACAGAAATAGAATACATGAGTGAAACAACAGCGATAAACAGTACAATAACATGTCCTTTTTTAACAAATCTTTTGTTCAAATCACTTCGGAAATTCTAAAAGACCGAAAATCTTTCCCTCCAATAAATTTCGATCCAATTAAGGAATTATTTCGTTTGAAATGTTAATGCCTTAATTAAGCTTCCAATAACGTATGTCGCGGGTGCCAGATGCGACCATTCTTATTATTTATTACCGAAATGTATGGCTATGTACCGCAGTATAACGGTTTGAGTTCAAGAACAATATTTTTCCCCCAATCTGTTTGTTTGCCATTATAATCTTTCTCGGTTAAGGTTCTCAAAGTTACATCAGACTCTGTTTGTTGCGAACTCTTTCCCTTTTGTTCAAAGTGTTTTAATGTTATTTCTATCCCGTTTCTTATTCATTATTGTTTTGTTGTTAGGTTGGTTGTTGTCAATTTCGTTTTCTAATGTGGAAAATATTAGTAAATATTCTAATACATAAATAAATAAATTGAGACAACATCACATACATTGTCCTGGTCCCAAACTAAGGTTTTAAAACATATTGGACAGCCTTTCGCTTATTCTTTCCCATCCCGTCATTGTCACCGGCAACGGCAAAAAGTACTACCACAAAATATAAAGGACACAGAAAGTAGACTGCCCACCTAAGAGCTAAAAACATGTCATGTACTCACACATGCGCACTAACGGGCAAATACGCCTTTTTAACTACATTAATCCTAACTTATGACAAGATTGTCGAACTGTCGAGGTCTATGGTAGAGGCCGCGCGCTTATGTTACTCATGCCGGGCAACAACCCTAGCATATGTCAACGAACTCTTCTAAATTCAAAATTAAGGCTGAGTCTCCTTTCTGTGTCCTTTATATTTTGTGGTGCTACCTTGACACACTCTCTAAACAGAGAACAGGAGTTTTTTTCTGACCATTTCAATACATCTGTTTGTCTATGGCCCACTTTGAGAGCCACAGGTTCAGTCGGTGCCTCGAATTGAGTAATACGGGATTGTGGAGCTAACGAGATTCCGCCATCTTTGCTGGAGGAACATTGTCATGGCGTCTGTTGATTCATTACTACTAATTTGACGGGATTCCTTGGAATCCGCGACAATTTGAGACCGTTCGACGACGGAAACCAAAAGATACGACGGAAATTATTATACATATTTTATGTAGGTCGTATCTTAGAGTGTAAGAGGGTTGGTTATTTTGAGCTTTGCTGCCTTGGTGATAGGCACAGAAATGGTAGAGATGGTATGTTTTTATATGGAACAGGTGTCACAGTCCGACGAGAAGAAGATCATCGTATCTGCTTAACTAAATACTTTATTATACTTTGTGTCTTTTGCTTGAGATTGATATACCTAGCTACCGGGTTAAGTCAGATATGTGTCAAATTAATAAAAAACTTACGTCTTTAAAAAAATATTTTCAAAGTTACAAAATTTGGCAACGAAGCAACACCAGATTAATTACTAGGGCGATAGTCATAGTTTAATACTGATGCTGTCTCTTTTATAAAGAGGGCAAACAAAAGTGACAGCATCAGTTTTAAACCAAGATTAAAGTTACACCACATTTTGTATTAAAAGAAGGATAATGTTATTTTACCGATGATATAAATTGAGTTAGAACGACGCAACTGAATACACCAGATCAAATTGTGCTTAGTAATAAGCCCTAGACCAGTGGTTCTTAACCTTTAAGTCATGAGGGACCATTTTACGAAAATTCTGTCGAGTCAGGGACCACACACTTCGGACATGCGTTGCGGCGCGGTTTGCGTTGTGTTGACTCGACTCATCGCGTCACGTCAGTTGTTTATTACGATGTCTTCGCGGACAACTTGGAATGCCTACAGCTTAGAATAATAACTCTATAGAAACCTAATGCGTCCGCACAATTAAAGCTTAGTGGGTGGTACCCTAATTGGCGAAGGGGCTCGGTGGTACCCTTAGTGTCAAATGTGACAGCGACCCGAACGTGTCTCCCGAAATAAAAATCATTATGACGGTTTGTGCGGTTAAATCGTGTCACAATAGAAATTAAAGGGAAAATAAGAATAATATTATCACTTTTCACAGGTAAGCTTTCAATATTTCATTGTATCTTGTAATTTTTTCATTCAAAATAGAAACGTTTATTTTCAATGTTCAGTGTTGCCAAATTGAGAAAAATATTTTCCCATTTTTCCTGACTTTTATCCAGCTAATAAATTTTTAAAATAATTATTTCTCGTGTGCTCGACATTGAAGTCGAATTAGATATGTATTTGTATTGACGAATGTATGAAATTTCATAATTCGACTTCAATGTCGAGTGCTCGCGAAATAAATTATACAAAAAATACTTTTTGTTTTCTTCTATTCATATCAGTTTGATAATTTTCTATTTATACCACATAAAAACATTACCTACCCCAACCAACACTATATTAATTGTGTTTGCCTGAAGGTTGTACGGTATTTATTAGCGAATGCTTGTATGTATCCATCTTATCTGCACTATTTGTGAAATGTAAATGCTGTTGTTTCATGAAATAAATAAATATAAGTTAATGATGTATAGATCATAGAAAACAACAGTTACATTCCGTTTACACCACGTTTTGTATTAAGAAGGATAATGTTATTTTACCGGTGATATAAATTGAGTTAGAACGACGCAACTGAATACCTCAGATCAAATTGTGCTTAGTAATAAGCCCTAGACCAGTGGTTCTTAACCTTTAAGTCATGAGGGACCATTTTACGAAAATTCTGTCGAGTCAGGGACCACACACTTCGGACATGCGTTGCGGCGCGGTTTGCGTTGTGTTGACTCGACTCATCCCGTCACGTCAGTTGTTTATTACGATGTCTTCGCGGACCACTTGGAATGCCTCCAGGGACCACCAGTGGTCCGCGGACCACCGGTTAAGAACCACTGCCCTAGACAGTCATGCGTATTACTTAGTAATCAGTATAAAACATGTCTAAAACTAATTTTGCCATATAACGGCACAACCATAAACCTTTTATTGAGTTTCGATAACACAATTTACGCTAATGGATCGGAGGTAAGTTGATTTTCAATGTGAACGACATGATAATAATATAATAAACTTCACATTAACTTACTGTTACTGGGTTTGTTTGATCTCGCGATACAGCCTGCGGGTGTCACGCAAGGCTCAAATCTGGCCCTCATACATAAATCATTATGGTAGTGTTAATTCAATTTTGAAAAGTAATGAGGAGTTTTCCAGTAGGTATTTATGAACTCCCAAGTTAGTCATTAGATGGCACATCAGTTTTGAGACTTATTTTTCACGGCTTTGAAGTTTTCCTACTAGAGATGATCTTCTATATAATATATATATACTGAATACAAAGAAATAAGTTAAATCTTATAAAGTCTTTTCTACAAACCGTAAAGGCTAAACTAGCGCGACTAATGGGGGCTATCGCGTGTGCAAAATCCGCTAGATGGCGTAATTAAGAACTGAGGTTCATCTACTATACGGTGATTGGTTATTTTTGATGTGAGATGTCAATATGTCACTAAACAACCATGACACACAATAAGACCCACGACAGAATTTCTCCCCCAGTAAATTGTCTATGCTACTCACACAAGAAAACCAACATTCACCTACGACAATTTGAAAAAACGCTTTTTCGACACATTAATATAACTTATGACATAAATGTCCAAACTGTCGACTCCTATAGGTAGAGGGAATCGCGCCAGGATGTACTCGTGCCAGCAACAACCTAGACCTATTGGTAACGAACTAATTTAAGACTTACAATCAGGTAATAAGACATTTCACAGTCAATGTCTTTTTTTTGTGCAAAAACCGATCTAAGTTAGATCACAGTTCTCAAGTGCGCCATCTAGTGCATTTTTCACATGCGTTAGCCCCTATTGGTCAACGCAGCCTTTTAAACCAATTTTGGAGCGTTATTAGATACCTGTATTTTGTAACCAATTTCCTTCCTCATTTTATAATGTAATCATTTCTATTTCCACACACAAATACGACTTGTTAAAAATACCTACCTAATTACACAAACCATAATTAATTACGTAATTTAACACCATCCCCTGTTTATTTAAAGGAGATAATTGATGAAATAATTAAGTGTAATATCTAGAACAGATTATATGGGGTGGTATTGAATTCCATATGATTCCACTATGGAGCACAGTAACACCCGGTGGGTGCAAGATACCGTGAAATCGACAAGAGCGATATTAGCGTACCATATTGCTGTCGCTGGGTACGATCTAATATTGGGTTATTAGGTGCGCATTTGTGGGAAAATAGACCTTCAGATTATGACTGGTTGTTACGACTGCGTTTTAGGTTCTTTTATTGGGATCTTGAGTTACTACCGTACTGTACCATGCCGTACAGTTTGCCATCGTATTGTTATGAAATTTACAGGTAATTTTCTGGATCCCGTTGCTAAATGGAAAAAAGAAACCCTTATGTCTTAAGTATGTCCGTCCGTATGCGGCAGCGGTATTTTTCTGAAACTATAAAAACTAATTACTATTTAACCTTGGTAAGTATGTAGGTACTTAGTAAATCACATTAGGATTATCACACAAAAAAAATATATCTTCTTTATTAAATTTAAGTCCAAATAGAACATTTTTTTTAATACATTGACCTGACTCCGTACTAAGTAGCTTAAAAGCCTTATGTTACACATATCATTTAATAGAGGAAACACAAATACAATACTTAAAATACATATATTACACCCAGAAACTGAATAAAACACATCGTGTTCATCACATTAATTGTCCAGGGTGGCTATCGAACCCATGACCTTTGGCGTATGAGGTACGGTCACTACCAAATCGCACTGCTATTATTACATTTCTGGAACAATATATCTACACACGAGTACGTAGATAGACGGACAGACAAAGCCGCACGGTCTAGCGCGTCACGGCGTCTCCGTGAAATTGACACGAGCGATATTAACGCGCGATATTGACGCCTCCAGCGAATATCACTATCGGATATTAAGTATTTATATTAAGGAGCCTTCTGTCACGATAGTGGGATCGGAAGTTCATTGCCCTTGGGTTGGTCGCTGTCCTACAGTGGTTTAGTTCAATGACCTCGGTGACAATCCCTACATCCTGGTCAGACACCGACTGATGCTAGATTGGGGGGGATTTCTGCCATAAATTGGAGAGTTTTTGATAGGAGGACATTTGGTTCGAAAATAATAGGGTGCCCGCAGAGATTCTTCTGTTTAAAACCGGGATTTCGGGGCACATAATATGGGGAGAGCGAGAAAGAAAGAACCAAATCCTGACATCAAAATCAGTCTCTGTTTATGTTCCGCAATACGTTTTCTTTGCATAATATGCAGATGCAGACTTCACAGCAGGTTTAGACCTATCTATTTTAGAATATAAGATGCGAGCCGGCATCTCAGCAGGCCTTCAGGGTGAGAGTGACAGACTCAATGGACCCAATCTCATATATAGATTTCACGGCCGCTTACCATCAGGCGGAGTGAGGTCATCTTGATTGTTACATCTTTTGGGCAAGCCCCAAACGCCTCTACTAATTGAAGTGGGACGTCCACATTCAACTTCGGTGGTGCTCGTCTAGTAAATTTTGTTTGGCAGCTATATCGAATGTTACGTTTGGTTTGGTAGAATACAGATTACAGTCGACATTCCTTATCTTTTTCTCCTATGTGTTCCTATTCGTTCCATGAAGTCGACTCGACAGTAGAAGGCGAAAACCGGAAATTGTCCCTCCAAGCTGCAAACCTGTCCGCCTCAACGGTGTAAAAGTACTTAATGATAGTAGAATCAAGAATCAAGTAAAATTGGAATCCATTACGTCGGCCATTTTGTATCCAATTGAAAAACCGAATCATCTGACTTGTTCTCGTCCAAGGCTGCGTAATAATGAATTAAGGGCCCAATAGTCGAAGGGATCCTGTATTTGCATATTAATACCATAACAACGGCTTGTTACAGGACGAAACATGTGCGATCGGGCATAATTTGTGTAGGCTGTGATATTTGGAAGCTGTGAAAACAAAGTCGTGATGAATGGATGTTTGAGGAAACTAACGAGCTCAGAGCTTAACTGGTCAGTAGACTTTTTTTTATATATCTACCTAGTTATTGAGGACAATCAAGATGACCTCACTTCGCCTGATGGTAAGCGAACCGTCAAATCCAAATATGATAAGTATATGATTTTTTTTATATTATAGGAATGCAAACGAGCAAGCGGGTCACCTGATGGTAATTGAACACCGCCGCCCATGGACATCAGCTACACCAGAAGGAGTGCATTAATGTGAGACTGGGACGGAATGCGTAATTTCTTCACATCCTATGCATGTCGGCAGGTTTGCTTTTCGTTGGATGATTTCGATGCCTCGGCTGAGAGACTGACAGCACGCTAGAAGCAAGAAAGATTAATCCTTCAAGAAGAAAATCGCCAAAGCCAAATTTATTGGTGAAATTGATGAGAAGTTACGGGGAGTGCTCTGAGGAAGATTTTAGAAATGGTAGGTAGATCTACAATATCTTGGTCGGTTATACTTTTTTAATAAGTGGCAGACGAGCAGACGGATCACTTGATGTTAAGCGATTGCCGCCGCCCATAGACACCTTTAACCCCCGGTCCCCCACATTGGGCTTCCGGTAAGGGTAGGTAGGTACCGGAGCGGCTGCGCTGTGTTTCGTCGAGTGAGGGCACTCACTCGTCGAAACAGCGCAGCCGCTGCTTCACGCCGATCTTCTGTGAGGCCGTGGTATCACTCCGGTCGAGCCGACCCATTCATGCCGAAGCGTGGCTCTCTCATCAATAACGTAACGTACCTACTACAACTTAACATAGTAAACTAAATTTTGTAACTGATATTTCGCTAGCCCTTTGCCAATCTGAGACATATTGTTCATAAAGCCTCTAGAGCCCAGCTCATGATACCCACAGCTACTCTGCGGATTTTCGTCGCATTTTGCCGTCGCAAAATATGCGAGAGTGGGCCTTGACGGGTTACCCGCAGCCCAATAACGATCCCTAATGGGCTTTGCTTTGCAACGTCAAATTATGCGAAAACTATCAGAGTATCACGTAGTTAGTATCACGTATTTGGAAATGAGTTTTGGCAGTGATTGCTGCAAAATTGTGTAGATAGTTTTATGTACGTTATAAATGGCCTCTCAGTAAAAAATAAATTACTTATGTCAACATCTCATTACTACGCTGATGGTAAGCGATTGCCTCAGCCCATAGTATGTACAATACCATAGTCAGTTGCAACACCAATAGAGTCACATGTGCGCTACCAACCTAATAATCTATATCTATATTAACAACCAGTAATGTCCTTGAGTGGAGACCGCGAATCGGCAAACGTAGTGTTGGACGCCCTGCTACAAGATGGGATGACGACATTCGAAGGCTGGCTGGAGTGAGCTGGGTGAGAGTGGCCGAAAATCGGGAGCGGTGGCGTGCATAGGGGGAGACCTATGTCCAGCAGTGGACGAGCGTGGGTTGCTGATGATGATGATGACTGCTTGACGTTTCGGCTACGTTGCAGCAGCCGTGGTCACAAGCGGACTGATGTTACCACGGCTGCTGCAACGTAGCCGAAACGTGTAGCAGTAAGTACATACAACGTAATTCCCGGTTTAATACTTTCAAGTTATAATGCAACGCGAAAATCTAAAAAACTAAGAGATAACTTCTATAGAAAACCACAAGCTTATAGGTAGGGTGTCCCGAAAAAATCTAAACACATGCGCGATGTAATCCACGCCCAGCGCCATCTATTGGTGTAAAGTGGAACTAAAGTCCCGAAAACGAATGTGAGGGCGAGCCACTAGTAGTGAATAAATCGGAGTTCCCCTGCAGCCCTGCTTGATAGATCGCCGATGACTAGTCGTTAGTCATCGGGGACCAAAAAATTTTAGGTATTTTTGCAGAATTCGAGTTTCTCTATGGTGAGTCGATATAGCAATCACGATTCCAATGGGCTCTCCGCTTTGATCGTCAATTCGGCGATTGAAGCCGCAAGTAGAGGCCGCGTACAAATGCGTGCGACACACTCGAAATTTACGCCTTTCCATACAAAAGCAATGCAATAATTCAAGTTAGATGTTTGTATGGATGGCCATTTTGCGCATTGAATAAAATCCTAACGATTTGGCTACGGTGATCGATCTTAACGATCAGCCACGTACACGGGAAATATTATAAAGTTCAGTGTGTGCGCAAACACAGTTGCATTCTCTACCCTTACCCTCTTAATTCGATGGGATAGTAGTATGACACGACTGAAGAAAGATAGGACTACGCAGGACAACGGCATCTGAGGCATGGGAGTACAAGTCCATTAGGTATTACAACTTCAAGGCAATTGCAAGCGTATTGGTTTTATAGGTCCTGGGAATCGAAAGGTTGTTGCGAGTATCTACTGTACCTACATTTAGCTAAACACCGACTGCGTAGTCTAAAATGAAATCCAATGCTCACTACAAAAGCACCGTCGAAATTCAGAATTCCCACAGGCTTCCAGAATAACATTGGTAATTCAATCCTACTAATCTCCAAAATAAATAGCGAGTACAATTCAACGGGACAGTGTCCCGCCGTCCCTCGCGGCGCGTTAATCACGCGGCGTCCCGCTAGACAATGTCTCGGTATTTTCATATTCGGGATCCAGCCAGTTTGGAATTTCGTAGTTCAGATTGCGTGGTATTGTTTAAAAGCGTAATATTTTGGTGCATGTTGCGGTATAATGGGCTTCAGAAAAATGTGAATTGTTTTCTTTCAACTCTAATTACCACTTAGGTATATTTTGGCCTTTAACTCTAAATTCTCTAGGAATATCTATGTAATAAATTATTAACTTATCTACCAATTTAATAAGTAAGTAGATAAGTAGGTACATACCTAATATGTATGTAAACCACACCAAACGAATTTATTGTATGTAATTTGAATTGCCTTTCTCTTTTGTTGTCGCTGGAAAATGCCTCCTTATGCATGCCTAAGTACCTATGCAGGAGGGCCGGCGGGTTGTGTCGGGCTCTCCTCCGGTGACGGGCCGGAGGCATACCGACTAAACCACAGCGACGCTCAATGTAAAAAAAATCTATCAAGGTGCCGGCGAACCACCGGCAAACGACAAGCGCAAAGATAAACGCGAATCAGTGGGTGTGTGTTGCTTTTTGCTGTTTTTGGCAAACACAACAAGCGTGTAGCCGGCACCATCAGATTTCTTCAAATTGTTTGGTCTCTCACTTTAATGCCAATCACATTTGGTTCAATATCGAGTGACCCGGTAGGTATGTTTCAGATTTTTTTTTGTTAGCTCGTATTGTCCCACTGCTGGGCGAAGGCCTCCCCTAATAGCCTCCACTGCTCTTTATTCTTTGCCACTTTTGCCAGCGTTTGGCACTTTTCGGAGTGTTGGTCTAGGTCGTCACCAGATTTATTTCAATAATTCGTCTATAAATTAGAATAGTACGAATAGAAAGTATTATCTTTGTGTATGTTCGGTACGTACATCGCATTGACTTTGACATTGACTTGACAGTTGTTGACACAAAAATATTTGGCGCCATTAGCAGCAGTATTCGCGCAATTTCTGTGTTTTTTTGCTCGCAATCATTATTTTATTTCAGAAAACATACAGTTTAATGTTCCCACATTTAGTCTACGAATAATTGTTTTATATAGTGATACATCCAACCCACCAAAACGTGTTGTAAGCAAAAAGATCAAAGAGGTTATTTTATGAAATTCAATCATCATTCTTACAGTTTTAAGTAGTCTAAAATATGAAGACAATGGCTAGTGCAACTCGTACGTTAAGTAAAAGACCTTTCAGAGTATCTATTGAGGGTAACATAGGATCTGGAAAATCGACCTGCATCAAGTATTTCGAAAAGTATTCGAACGTTGAAAAACACTCGGTATGTAACACTACTTTTAACTATTTCAGTGCATAAATTGTGTTAATGTGGAGATACAATCACTATTAAAACCTTAGAGATAAAACTCTTTCTAATCCCGTTGTTATCTCAAAGTCTATCTTCAGTTTTGCTTGCAAAAATAGCATTTCAATAATTTCTAAATATTCAGGAGCCTATAAACGAATGGCGTGACGTCAGTGGTCATAACCTGCTCGGCCTTGTGTATGCAGACTCCAACAAGTGGACGTTCCCGTTCCAACACTACATACACCTCTCGAGACTCAAGATCCAGACCAGCCCTCCCTCCAATCCTAATACTAACTGTAAAGATGTTTGAAAGGTACATGAAGCAATGCTCTTTGCTTAAGAAATTATTAGAATAGAATAGAAAGTATTTCACTGTAAACATGTTATACAAAGGTAAGTTGAAGTAAATATTACAAAACACCGAATAAGCACAGATTCTGCCTTTCCGCCAATCCTATAATGTTATTTTAGTAAAGGCTTGTTTTGTTAACAATTTTATCTTATCTATTTCAGATCAGTTCAAAACAGCAGGTACTGTTTTGTGGAAAATGGAAGGAAACAAGGTTTCATTCATGATGCACAGTTCCAAGTGCTCGACGCATGGTACCAGTATGTGGAGAAAAACCTAGACATCAGCTTGGATCTCATAGGTAAACAACATATATTTGCTCAAAATTAAAATGACTTGCAGGAGTACCCAAACTTTTGCACCATCCATAATGTAGATACATAAATTTATACTATTAATAAAGAGATAAACTCCATTGACATCAAACCTTATAATACAAATGAAAAGGCAAAACACTAGCACGTTGCAACTGACACCCAGCCATATCTATTGGTAAACAGCAGAATTAGTGTCCCAAAACGAAGTAAGGCTGGGCCACTGGTACTTTGATATAGGGACTAATGTTGATAAAGGGGGAAACCAATAAAAAATATTTTAGTGTCAAGTATATTGTAACACAATTTAATTAAATGTTTCAGTGTACTTAAAAACATCACCACAAGTAGTGTGGGAGAGGATGATGAAGCGTGGCAGATCGGAGGAGTCTGAAGTGCCTCTGGACTACTTACAGCAAGTAAGTAACTGTTTATCAGTATTTCACTGTTGCTTTAGTGCCCGGGTAATGACTGCGAGCCAAGACCCATTTGGGAAGCGCATTCTTATCCACTGAGCTACTATCGCTCTGGATGCAACTGAGAATACGTCATATCAACATGATGATACTAATATTTACAGTGAACGATTATTATACCCTTGTAGGTCCACGACGCATACGAGAACTGGTTGAATTCTCCCGACGTGGGCTGTGAGGTGTTGACGGTGGACGCCGACCGCGGCCTCGACTGCGTAATGGAAGACCTCGAGCGGTACAGCTATAAGATCCTTGGAGGCAACCATACCAACTGACAAACCTTTAGCTAGATAATAAAATTACTCAAGAGATTAAGCCCTGATGCGTTTGATAGTTCCAGCTTCATACACCAAAGATCGGGTTTGATTCCCATTCTGGATAAACATTCGTATGATGTACATTGTTTGTTCAGTTCCAAGGTGTAATATTAATTATGTATGTACAAATAATTATCCTAATGAATGAAATGACTGACTTGCAATAATTTATTTTTGTGATTGTTCTCTTGATTTAGAATATAATTACAAGCTTGTTTCTTATTTATGCTATATTTTAATGCCAATTATATTATTAATATCAAATTAGAAATATATGTTTAAATCATAAAATATTACAATAAATAGCACAAAACAACGGAGATCAATGTTGATCACAAAGAAGAACGATACTGTGTTTTAAATAATTTATAGCTACCTCATGGCCTTTAATTAAAATATAATAAAACAGATTTTATATTATACTGCTATCTTTTATTTACTATTCAACAATTTAAAACTACAGAAGATTCAATTGTTTGGCAATGGGCAATAATATGATGCAGTTAGAAGAAAACTACAATGAACTGAGATGGTATTTGTATATTTTATCACAAAACAATAATAATTTATTTTTCTTCCTAATTTTAAGGCCTATTTTTGATACAAGAGGAAATAATGGTCTACATTAAAAACTGTTCACTTATTATACTAAGAAAATATGAATTCACATAGAATATGATTAGCCTATATCCAATAGACTAAAAACTGCAAGATTGATTTCAAATTCAACAAACTGAATCAAAAATAGGTCTTAAAATATTATTTACACTAACAGCTATTAGCCTCCGCTCAGCGGTAAAGGTGGTCAGCTCTGATGTTGGTGGCGATCTCACTTTCCCACTTGTCTCCATTCGAAAGCAGCTTTTCCTTGTTGTAGAGAAGTTCCTCATGGGTCTCTGTGGAGAACTCGAAGTTGGGCCCTTCTACAATCGCGTCTACGGGACAAGCCTCCTAAAAAATTAAATTGAATTAAATCAATATGGTTAAAAGTAAATTCAGTGCGCAACCTTTATTGGGATACAGTTTCAATATGATGCATAGCTTGTAATTAGTAATTTTAGTGTTAGTTTTTTTTTTTCATAATTGTGTTATAAATAAACTATCAATTTCAAAGAATTGTAAAAGCTTGCCTAGGAAAAAGACATGTAAAAGTTGCTGTAAGTAAAAGAACACTACAACTTTTGCCATTCATAATAGTTAAAAGACCTTATTGTTCATTACATAAATGGACCACACAATCCAAGCTTTTGCACATCCCTCATTAAAATTTTAGAAAACTCCATCCTAACATGTGGGTATTGGAAATAAATAATACCTGGCAGAATCCGCAGTAGATGCACTTGGTCATATCAATGTCGTAACGCGTGGTTCTTCGGGAGCCGTCTTTCCTCTCTTCGGCTTCAATGGTGATGGCCTGAAAAAAATTAAAAATATTGTTAAAGAAAAGATACACCAACAATATTCATCAGTTAAATAAGCAACACTTATGCCATCTCTTAATTTTAATAAGATTTATAACTACCATAAGCATAGGCAGAAAGATTTGTCACTATATAATCTGTAATAAGCAGTTACCAATAGTTTATCTGGTAGGATAGGAGTCATTTATATGGAACATCTAGACTAAACAATATGGATGGGGTACATCCATGGAAATCATGGACGTACTCCTCATGGGGTACATCCATGGAAATCATCACAAATGAAACTTGTTGTTTCTTTAATATTTAACCAACCTGAGCAGGACAGATGGCTTCGCAGAGCTTGCATGCAATGCATCTCTCCTCACCAGAGGGGTACCGACGCAGCGCATGTTCACCACGGAAACGAGGGGAGAGAGGCCCTTTCTCAAATGGGTAGTTGATTGTGGCTGGTTCCTGAAATTCGAAATAAAGTATTTTGTAATGAAGTACTATTTGATCTTCATAACAATAGGAGAGTACCATCCCCTACCCTCTTGACTATTGTTGGAAAATAGGAAACTTCATACTCCATCCTCTTTACTCTTGTTGGGAAACAAGAAACTGCCTATAGGCAGTGCACTATAGTGAATTTTATATGTTTTGTGAAAATCACCAAAATGGCCATAAAATTATTATGCTTAATAAATCATAATAATTTTAAAACTAAGTAAATAAAATATATTTAATGGGAAAGATACTAGGCATTAGGATTGATGTTGATAAATTTAAATGAATGGTTTTTTTAATATAATTTTAAAATAATATTATTGTTGAAATCAAAAATAAATTGGTGTACAATGAGATATTGACCAAATGTACCTCATTTAATATGTACTCAGCCTTACAAATACATAATTATTAGGAAATATTGTAGTTTTAAACACAAAAAAGTTTAATTGAACATCAAGTCAAAGTCAAATATTCTTTATTTGCATAGGCTTGTACACAGCACTTACAAATCGTCATACATAAAGAAAATATTTAAAACTATTTAAAGATAATGTATATGATTTAAATGAAATTAAATATATATCTTGATACATAAGATATACTAAAAAATAAATAGACATAATGCGATTCTTCCACCGGTATCGGAAAGTTGATTCAGACGAGAAGATCGGCAAGAAACTCACCAGTTACTGTTTTTAATCGCCAAAATGTTTATTACAATGTTTTCCTCATACCACCTCCTACAGTCCAATACTCAAGATGAAGAAAATGTTAAAGGCTAAGAATGAGGTAAACCAGAGCAGACCAGTCCCCAGAGGCGGCACCTGTACACAAGTATGACGTATGTGTCAGCCATCATTTCACTCAACCATATCAGAGGGAATGTAATGACCCGCCACATAGCGCCACCACCTCAGGAACGTTTGAGCGTGCATGACCATTCCAATTCTCCTCATAAGATACAAAGAATAGTATGCATAATTAAATACTAATAAACTGTAGGATGTGGTGTACAATAACAGGTTGATAGTATCACTAATATAAGTATTTAGACTCTCCCCTATAACTCTTAACCAGTGCAGTCTGAATAATTTTTATTTTTGGTATAGCAATTCTTCAGTGCAGTCTGGTTTTGCTAAATCAAACACCGTACCTTGAATATATGAGCCAGGGTTACAGCAAATCCTCGAGCCAGTTCGGTCCAGAACATGGTCTGGGCTGCTCTGTCTGACATCTCCTTGAATGACATGTTGGGGTCCTCAGCATTCACATACATGTAGCCTTTCAAATTTGGAGGGTACACCTTTGTTGCTTGGCCTTCAGAGCTGGCATGGCGCACAAGCAGGCTACTGAGGCCTGAATTACGGGCTGAAAATTAATTTAAATAGAAAATTTTATTAAATTTCACCAAATGGAAAATGCATACAGGCTTTGCTAAGAAACTCTCGTAAACACAATTTTAATTTAACCAAAGCCACAAATTAAAACCACTCTTAATGAGTTCATTCTTGAAAACATTTTGTTTATTTCCAATTCGTTGTAAAATTAATAAAATCAGCTGGTAAATACGCAGTTTAGGTTATAAACAACCGTTGCGTTGCGTAATAGTTCTATTACACTTTTCAGGAAATGATTACTATTTTAGGCAGTTAAGACACAAAACTGTAAAAATTACCTCGCGTGGAAACCGAAAATATTTTAGCTAAAGACATTTTCCTAAAGATTTTCTAAAATTCTCGCAATATTTATCGATCGATAGCCAATGTCAGAAAATGAAACGTCAATGTCAAGATGAAGTTTTAAATGCATACGTTCGGATACATTAAGTTTTCAGCATAATGCGACGGTTGTATAAGCTTTTTTTCGCTTTTCAATCGCTCATTTTTGTGCCAGTGAAGTGCATTATGCATTTGATTCTTCTGCTAGTTTCACCCACCCATAGATAAAAGTTTGTATACTGCACCCACCCACGTCAAAACATTGAAGTGACGTTTACAGATTTTCATGTTGGAGTAGAAAAATTGTAATAAATCCGCCACGCAGCATGGGAGATGCACCGGCTTCGGATCCTGAATCCTCTAAACAAAGCCCTGGGAGCGACGCTCCACCAGAAGAGGTAAATGACACTTTTTCGTCGAAATTTTAATCGTAGTTTATCGATGCTGATACCAACTTCGTCTTCTAGGGCCGGCGTCCATTCGGCGGGCTAGAGTTCCAAGTTTCAGAAGTAGTTGGCCGGTTAGAAGCCGGCGTCAACGCTCAAGATGCAGCTGAAGAGGAGAAAAAGAGAGAAACTCGCAAAATAAGTGCCGGTTTCTTCGAACCTGATGAGATGGCGATGGATGAGATTTTGAAGGTTCTGGAGGAGCTGGTGCTGAAGACTGATCCTAACTGTGAGAGCATGGAGCCGCCGTTGCTGCCAACAGACGGTGTGACGAGGGCGACTATTCTGTCTCATAGTATTTCGGCATTATTCGGGAGACTGGAACGCTCTCATGCTGCGAGACTTGGCGCGCACATCGCGAGTGAGACCACCCGCTGGATGGCTCATATGTTCAGGTATTACATTGTCCTAAACACTAACTGGTCAGTTTTTATATCTTTATGGTTAATGTTATCAGTTACCTTGAGGTATAATTAAGTGGATAAGATTAGGAGTGTGTTTATGTTGAACGCAAATTTTACGCGAGTTCTGATCACGATTGTTCAGTAAAGAGCTAATTTTGCATGTAATGAAAATAACACCATAAAAATACATTAGTTACTCCTATTAGAGAAAGTTTACAGGTGAATTATATTTATATTACCTCCTCGTTGTACTTTTCAACTTCTATGATGAATTTGTATAATTTTGAGCTTTAGTAATCACAGTTTAAGGTGCAAATATGATTGTGATTCCTTTGTTTGAAAGATGTCTGTTTACATTCCACAAGAAGATAATGAAGAAAGTTTGCTCTAAATATTTACCAATACTGAAATAAGTGTTTCAAAACTCATATTGTAAAAGCTGCTATAGATTTACTGATAACAGAATGATCAACAAGTTGATTGGACACTTGAAGTTAATTAGAAACAACTGCTTACATCCCAATTGAAGTAAGAAAATTTAATCTACATTGGCAAAGTAATTGACTATTAATAGACTAAAGATACTAAAGATGATAAAGAGTATTCTTTATTGCACAAAATAAATATCTTTATAAATACAAGTCATACGCTGTGATTTATATTCTGTAGGAATGTAATTATCTATTCCATTGTAAAGAGCGCGACAATACTTATAGCTAAACCTAAAAGACAAAACATCTATTTTTGTTTATGTGCTTAAATCCCAGATACTCAAACACTGTTTTAACATCAAGCTACTAATTCATATTTATGAAAGAACACCAATGTTTTTAATTAACCCTCAGACCTCAGTCTTATTTCTTGGACTAAATTTAAATTAGTTTTTAAGACTATTGATAGGTAGTAAATTATATTTGGTTATAAATGTTTTAGATTGTCAGAATATAATGCATACTACCATCATGAACAACTTGAAGGTCTCGTCCGTGTCACTCGGATGCTGCTACACCATAGGTATCCCCGGTACCTAGAAGATGGAGGTAATACTATTGCTACTTAATACATAAAAGTTGTTCCTAAAATCGATATGAAGTTAACTACATTAAGATTGACTAATCTGATCAATGGTAGAACATATTGCTGCTTCGATGCAACAAAATCTTATCACCTATTTTGAATTTTTACAGAATAAATGTCCCAAAATTTTTTTTTGTTCCTTTTTTGAGAAACAAGGTAGTCTTAAAATTACTAGCGGAACTTTCACAGTTCATCTTGTTTCCCCAAATAAATGCTGTTTAAGTAATTTCAACTCTCATTTATATAACAAATAAAACACCATATCAATGTTTTTTCTTCATCATAAATAAATGCACATAAATTTCAATTTCGGTGGCGTTCCCTCGCGCTGCATAACTATGTTATCACACTTATGGGTGAATCAATAATTCTGCTATTGAATTTAATGTGATTCAATTCAAATTGTGTAAAAGCTAATGATTTTTTTTCAGCATTGGCATTCACAAACCGCCTACCATGCATATACAGCTGTGTTGCAAGTCCACTGGGCATAGTGCAACATCTCTGCCGGCAATTAGGACTGCCCTTGGCTTCTGTGAGACCAGTACCAGTTAATGCATCTGGTGAGTTATTATATTAGTCATACAATTTTAGCCGCATGTTATAATATTGATCCTTTAAAAAGTGCGTCGAGCATGTAGTAAAATATTTTTTTGCTTATTCTTCACTTTATCAGCCTCAGAGTGCAGGATACTGTATTGCAATGTGTTTTTCCTGATCTTGTTGCACTCAATCAACATGTAGATTAAATTATGTCTCAAGATTAGTTGTAGGTATAAGGAAAATTATAGTTACATTTACAATTGGATATACTACCCTAAGACTGATGTGTAGGTATGTTATAGGGATGTAACGTAGGTAGTTTTATCGGAACCGAAAGTAAAGTCAGACGAGGAGAGTTTGATTAATACTTTCGATATAAAAGTATCGTAGCCGAAATCGAAACGTCGGAAGTCAGACTTAACGGAACCGAAGTCGAAGCTCCGTAACATCCCTGGTATTTTATAGCCCAAAAACTGATGACGAGCAAACGCATAACCATCACCAGATGGTAAGCGATGGTCGTCAGTTGCAACACACTGAACTGTTGTCCCGAAACGAAGTGAGGGCAGGCCACTAGTATGTATATAAAAAGAATACATGCATAATATTACACTCGTTAATTAATAAATCACAAATGCCGAGCTCTTAACAGTAATCTCCATAACATTCATTAGCATTTTTGCTATGAATGACCTCATTAGTATAACATAGCACGCGCCACTCGTCTGTATTGAGTAACAAAGAATGAAACATAGTTAATTATATGTTATTGTATTGAATGCGTGCTGAAGTACCACCACGTGGTATTCAGACCCGTTCGTGTTGCGTATGTAGTTATGTGTTGGTATTAAAATGTTGCAAGTATGTTACGCGATGTTGGTTATTGGTATAACAAGATCTGATTATTTGAAGTTTTATTACTGCAATTTTATAGTGAACTAGCGGCCGCCCGCGACTTCGTCCGCGTGGAAAAGTAACTTTTTACCCCCCTTTCAACCCCTTACAACCCCCTTTTCGCAATAAAAAGTAGCCTATGTTCTTTCTCAGGGTCTAGATTATCTGTATACCAAATTTCATTTAAATCCGTTGAGTAGTTTTGGCGTGAAAGAGTAACAGACAGACAGACAGACAGATAGACAGACAGACAGAGTTACTTTCGCATTTATAATATTAGTAGGATTAAATTTAACGCTATGTGAGGGTACTGGCTAGGGTCGCCACACGTTTCAAATTTGGCGGGACTGTCCCGGTTTCGGGGATTTGAAGTGATGACATTTTTGTTGTTGTTGCCTTTGAATTTATGTCCCGTTCGGACAACTAATATACCGATTTTTATTGAAATGTTTTCAAAATCTGCTTTATCGAAAAAAAATACTGCAATAAAAAAAATCAAAAAAGACCTGGCTATGCTGTTTCTGCCCATTACCAAAATTCACGGTTTTGACTGTATTTACATGTTTGCATACTTACAAAAGTACTTTTATCAAATACTACCAACATCTAATAGCAAATTCAAACAGCCATAAAGTACCAACTTTACAAAAACAAAAAACCGTTACCTTTCAGGCAAAGGAATGGACATTGATGCCTTAGAGAGGCTATGTGAAGAGGACTTAGCAGCCAACCGGACGCCTCTTCTAGTGCTGGGGGAGGTGGGGGCCCCCCCTCTGGGTTGGGGGTCGCCGTTGACTACCCTAGGCGCTATATGTAGTAAGAGGAACCTCCATCTACATGTGAGGGGGCATGCTTTGGCGTTGCCGGCTGCCAGCGGGAGAGATCAGGTTAGTAAAAAAAAAAAAGTAAAAAAATAGTTTATAATAAATACTATGACGCCAATAATAGACGCCATTTTGTACAACAATTTGGCATAAAAATACGTTTATTTGCCAAAAAGAATACAAATCTATAGTCTGCGGAATGAAACTATAGTGATGACCTTGAGTGCGCAGAAACCAATTTGAAATTATATTTTTATGAAACCTTTGAAAGACCTAGACAGAACTTATTAAAGAAAAAAAATCTTCAAAAAAACGCATTATCTACAAAAGTCAGAAAAAAGTCACGTTGCATGCACTTTATAATAGGTCACATGAGGGAACAGAAGTCGAAAACCGCTCCTATAAGATTTTACAAGTTAAAACATTATCACAAAAACATTGTTGTGTAATAGAATTATAATTTGACGTAGATTAAATAAAGTATTTTATCTACATCAGTTAAAAAGATTAGATACACACTTATGATTCAAAACTGTCTAGGTACAGTCAGCCACACATCAGGTTACCACAAACTGTCAAAATTCCAGAATTGATGTTTCAACCTAATGTGTATGACAAGCTGAGAGTCGATTGAAGAAATTTGACATTTTTGTATACTTTGATGTGTGGCTGTACGTACTTTGGATTTTTTTTAAGCTGAGCGTGAGATATTCTAGCCTAATTTTTTTGATATTGTGATAAATACAATTATTTTACTATTATGATGATGCCAACAAATGATATGAACAAATTCATCTGGATCCCCTGTTCAAGGGTTGTTGATCTCGACCTGCAACACTTCAATGTTCAGTGCTAAACACGATACGCACACACATGCCAGATGTATCTATTATCATTTACATCCCTTTAACCAAGTCTTCTACTTAACATTCTGGACAATATTTTTTCGATGTATTTTCATCATTATCATCATCATTTCAGCCAATAGACGTCCACTGCTGGACATAGGCCTCCCCCAAAGTTCTCCACACATATCGGTCCTGTGCCACCCGCATCCAAGGGACTTCCGCGACCTTCACCAGATCGTCGGTCCACCTGCGAAGGCTGCACCCTTCTGCACACGGCCTCCACTCAAGGACCTTGGGGTGGAAAGGTCCTTGAGTGATGACTTTTGGAGTTGAAAAATTTGACGACGAATTTTCAAAAGTCGTAGAACATTATTGTTGGGAATAGTTTATAAGGGGGGAAGCCATGTATAAGGGGATCTAAATGTCTACTGATACACCCTGTGTGCACGCACGCATACTGTGATCTCAGCGTACATATATTTTCTAGTGTCTTTTTATATTTCAGAGTTTCAGCATAGCGGATTCATTGACATTAACCCCTGGACCTTGGTTTGGAGTGCCTGGATTGCCGACTGTTGTATCCTTTTCGAAGCGTCGAAAATTATCTTCTAATATTTATTAAGAGGCAGATTCTAACATGGAAAAAATCTTATATACAAATTGAAACACTAACGCGATGCTGTTGACATCTAGCGCCATCTGGTGGTACAGAATGGAACTAATGTAATAATGTCCGAAACTAATTTGAACCCACTGCAGCGCTGATTGAAGTGAGGAAAGGCTACTAGTTTGACAATAATTCATTCTTATACCTATGATGTTGATGAAGCATTCAAGGGGTTTTAAGAATGGTAATAGACAGCAGTGCTACTTAGCTTTCCTGTAAAAAAAGAAAACCTATAATATTTGTCACGGTTTGTCTTCGCATTTTGGAACACCCCGTATGTCTATACATACATAGTATTCCTAATACCTATACTGTACAAACACAAGTGTTCATCACACATGAATTTCTTTGCGCAAAAACAATAAGTTTTAGAAATCATTTTAGTTATTATGTATTTTCTTAGCCATAATCAGACATTTTACAAAATACCGGAACCAATCACAGCTAACGAGCACTCCAAAGCGGTTAATTCGGTAAGTATTGAATAATTTATATTGTTTATTATCGATATTGGTTGTGGAGCAATTTTCTTGAAACTGGAAAATTCATATACATAACTGCATATTAGGTTACTATTTTTTTTTTTCTATTGTTATTCAAACAATGGGACGTCCCTATTATTAAAATCTGTCAAATTTCTTTGTATGTCCCGTTTTTTGTTCACATGTCCCTTTGTCCCGAAAAAAAAAGCGCTGGGGCGCAAAAATAACCTCTTTTGTGAAAAAAATTACCCTTTGGTTGAAAAATTTGCGCTGCCAACCTTTAACGATTAGGAATCATTAATGAATATGTATAAAATTGACAGTATCCGTGCTCCATCGGACGGGATAAATTCGCAGTGTGGATCCCCATTGAACTACCACCCCACCCTCATCCCCACCGAATTAGCAAACCGAAGTGGCAGTGGACTGGTCACATTAGCCGCAGAACTGACAACCGTTGGACCATAAAGTGCTTGAGTGGAGACCGCGACTCGGTAAACGTAGTGTTGGACGCCCTGCGACAAGATGGGATGATGATATTCGAAGGCTGGCTGGTGTGGGCTGGATGAGAGTGGCCGAAAATCGGGAGCGATGGCGTGCATTAGGGGAGACCTATGTTCAGCAGTGGACGTGTGTGGGTTGCTGTTGATCAGGGATGTTACGAATATTCGCATTCGCTTATGCGAATGGTTCGCATCGTTTTTAACATTCGCATCGACATTCGCATTCGCTTAAATCAATGCGAATGTTATGCGAATGCGAATGTGTGCAGGTTGTGCGTGCGTAACTAATCGACTTGAGTGAGAAGGCAGCAAAACTGTTGTTCTTAAAATATAATTTACCTTTATTAAACTTTGACTACTGAATGTCTGTCAAGTTAGTACATTTTGTATGTTTTTTGTCTTTTAAGTAATAAAAATAATTGATTTATATGTTTTTTTTACATTTGATGTGACTGATGTCTTAAGTACTTAACATTCGCATTCGTACATTCGCGGCGTAAATATTCGCATTCGCCTTCGCGAATGTGAAAATTTTGACATTCGTAACATCCCTACTGTTGATGATCCCCATTTAATTTTTTTTTCTATAAACCCAGGTGGGCAGCAGGGAGGGGGCGTTGGCAGCGCTGGCGGGGCTGACTGGCGGCGGCGGGCGGCTGCCGGCGCTGCCGCTGTGGACGTGCGTCCGCGCGGCCGGCGCGCGCCGCCTCACGCGCCGCCTTCACGCCGCCTTCCGCTCCGCGCGCGCCGCGC
The DNA here is from genome assembly GCA_014851415.1 of Cnaphalocrocis medinalis. Taxonomy (NCBI): domain Eukaryota; kingdom Metazoa; phylum Arthropoda; class Insecta; order Lepidoptera; family Crambidae; genus Cnaphalocrocis; species Cnaphalocrocis medinalis. The sequence continues at coordinate 11,595,562 of CM026288.1, forward strand.
ACACTGTGGTCCAGCAGGCTCAGCTGCGGTTACTGGTAAGAGAGAGACCACACACTAGAAAGAAATAGAAATAGAAAAAATCTTTATTCAAGTTAGGTCCATACAGAACACTTATGAATGTCAAAACATAATATAATCTACCACTAGCATCGCTGGCGGCAAAATCTACAAAATCCTGTCCTTGAAGAGAAACAAAGCCACAGGACTATTAGCTCTGTAACTGAACAAATTACTACCGCCCTATAATATACAGGGTGTATCTGTAAACATAAATATTTACATCCCTTTAACCATTTGTACAACAACTTTTCTACACAACTCCCCATACAAAATGACCAAGTCACGTGACCGACTTTGTATGGAAAGATGACATTTTTTTATGCGAATTTTCAAAAGTCATAGAACAAAATTTGTTTAGAATGGTTGGTATAACACGTGATTAAAGAGATGTAAATTTTCACAGATATAACAATATTAGTGTTGAAAGATACATAAAACTTACTATAACATTTGTCTAAACCGCTATTGAACATTATGAACATCTGCTTTTATTTATGCATTTTCTTTTCAGAGCGACAGGCCAGGCGGCGATGAACCACCAAATGTAGACATAGTAGTAAGTACTGTTTACTGTATTTATTATTACAAGTTACTAAGAAATGTGGTATGTACGTAAAAACCGGTGTAGCATCATGAACGCTTTAAAAATGTCGCCTGCCATTTGAAAGTTCTTTTCGTAAAAGAGCGCTATATCGCATTTTTGGAATTTAAACCAACTTCTCTGGATTAAGCACATTCGAAATATCTATAGATGTAAAACTACTAATGAGAGCGCTGGGTGACCCCAGCTTTTTCAAACGCTTTCAATATGAAAAAGTCTAGGCTACTTAGGTATCGACGGTTGGTGTAATTAAACTTTAATTTAGTCATTGGTTTCCTAACCATATTTTCCCTTACCGCCGCCCTCATGGTAGAAATATCAAACCACGACGACTCGTATGAAAGGCCCGTACTGCCCACTGAACCACCATCGCCCTAATCGTCCCAGTTTAGTAACTAACATATTTTAATCCTTCTCACAGGATGCGGTGAGCCAAGCGTCGGCGTGCGTGGCATTCCAGTTCGCGCCGCCCGACGTGGAGAAGCCCCCGCCGTACTATGACAAACTCAACTCCTGGCTCGGACAAGTGCTGCAGAGGGAAGCTGACATGGTAAGTTTTGTAGAGTGAGTTCCTAATGTGTGTGTGTGGGTTAAGAATTATATGGCCCTAAAGAAATTTGATGGTAAGAAGCGCATGTGAAAAATAATTTCTTTCGGGCAGGGCTTTAGATTCATCTTTACATCTTGATCGTTTTGTTAAATGTAACTTACTGGATTTTCTATACACACGCTTTTTAGGTATAGATTCGTCATTTCTATGAGATTTTTATTTCCGAAACTATTAAATTTTTACCCAACAATTTTTACTTATTTTGGCTTTGAACATTCTTAGATGTAACCATACCATTATTTTGACTACAGATCAGCATAGAAGTATGCGAAACGGAATCCCACGGCGTGGTCCTCCGATACTGTCCCCTGGAGGGGTCCCTCCTAGAGGAGGACAAGGTGGAGGCGTGGGCGAGCGAGCTAGAGACACAGCTGCACGTGTTGCACGCGACCGTGTCGCTGCGGGAGCCTTTCCATCAGAGCGTGGAGCAACATCCGTGTCTGAAGCTTCTGCATGTTCCGGGCTGGGCCGGTAAGTCTAATATCTTAGGGTATACTTCAAGGAGTTGACGGGGGCCAATGTTGTATATTTGCCCTATGAAAGCCTTTTACATCGGAGCGTGAAGCAACATCCTTGTCTTAAGCTTCTACATGTACCGGGCTGGGCCGGTAAGTACTATCTTAGGAACTAAGTATTCTTCAGGGAGGTGACTCGGGGCCTATGTTGTATATTTACCCTATGAAAGCCTTTCCATCAGAGCGTGGATCATCAACATCCGTGTCTGAAGCTTCTGCATGTTCCAGGCTGGGCCGGTAAGTCTACTATCTTAGGGTATACTTCAAGGAGTTGACTGGGGGCCAAGGTTGTATATTTACCCTATGAAAGCCTTTCCATCAGAGCGTGGAGCAACATCCGTGTCTGAAGCTTCTGCATGTGCCGGGCTGGGCTGGTAAGTCTACTATCTTAGGGTATACTTCAGGGAGTTGACTGGGGGCCAAGGTTGTATATTTACCCTATGAAAGCCTTTCCATCAGAGCATGGAGCAACATTCGTGTCTGAAGCTTTTGCATGTTCCAGGCTGGGCTGGTAAGTCTACTATCTTAGGGTATACTTCAAGGAGTTGATTGGGGGCCAAAGTTGTATATTTACCCTATGAAAGCCATCCGGCCTATGTAAAGCGTCCATCCTTCCATCAGTTTGGGACAATATCCGTGTCTTAGGGTTGCTTCTAAAAATAAAAATGCTGATGAGGAATATCTTCTCTTCGCCAGGTCTCGGCGGAGTGCGGTACATCCCCGCTGGGTGGGAGGACGCGTCTCCGGAAGACATAAACGCCTTGAACAGACAGCTGGTGGAAACTCTGCGGGTGACGGACGGGGCTTTCTCCTGCGGCGATGGGGATGATGGTCTTGCTTGTGTTAGGTGAGAGTATAATAATATCTAGTACGAAGACAACTTTGATTTCAATTCAAAAGAGCAAGCAGGTCACAAATCGTTTTTTTTTGGTAGATACAGAGATGTATTTGATAGACATGGAGGTAGAAATGCAATTTAAAACTCGATATAAAAAGCTAAAATTAAGAATTGGCCCCCTGATGGTAATCACCGCCTTCCATAGACATCAGCTACACCAAAATGAGTCTAGGGCTCTCGTGCAGCTTGTCGCCAATCTTTTGCTTCCATTAGGAGCTATCGCGTGAAAAATCCGCTAGATAGCGCACTGATAGACTGAGATCAAACTTCAACGTCATCGATTATTTCGTGACGTCATATTGATTTCTTACTCTCATCAAAATGGACCTCAGTTCTATAGTAGGTACGCTATCTACCGGATTCTACCGAATTCTCCGCCATCTAGCGGTGGCAATCGCTTACCGCCAGGTGTTCCGTCTTTTCATCTGCCACCTATCACATTATAAAAATCTTTTATAAATACTATTAATATGTATATTTCTCCAGGTTCGGTATGGTCACAGCGGACACCGATGTGGAAGAGCTGCTGGAGCTGGTAGCGTCGGCTGGAAAGAAGTAGAGGAAAGCTCAAGGGCGCTCACCAACATGAGTGAAGTGGTTAAGAGTGCCATTTTGTGTTATATTGTACAGTGAAATAAGAGAGTCGTTGAATTGTATTGTTTTAACACTGCTATTGTTTTTAGAGTAATTTGTCACGTGAACTATTTGCTTTGGCCTAATAGAGTCTTAAAACCTGCGATTTTGTTAAAAGTAGTCTTGACAGAATCCGTCGGTCGACAAAACGCTGAACACCAGGGTTTTACCTATTAATTTAATTGATTCTGGCGAAGTTATCCTCATAAAGCACGGTAGAGACATATTTAAAAAAATAACTTCTCATCCATACTAATATTATAAATGCGAAAGTAACTCTGTCTGTCTGTCTGTCTGTCTGTCTGTCTGTCTGTCTGTCTGTCTGTCTGTCTGTCTGTCTGTTACTCTTTCACGCCAAAACTACTGAACGGATTTAAATGAAATTGGGATACAGATGATCTAGACCCGAGAAAGAACATAGGCTACTTTTTATTGCGAAAATGGGGTTGTAAGGGGGTAAAATGGGGGTAAAAAGTTACTTTTTACCCCCCTTTCAACCCCTTACAACCCCCTTTTCGCAATAAAAAGTAGCATATGTCCTTTCTCAGGTCTAGGATTATCTGTATACCAAATTTCATTTAAATCCGTTGAGTAGTTTTGGCGTGAAAGAGTAGCAGACAGACAGACAGACAGACAGACAGACAGACAGACAGACAGACAGACAGACAGACAGAGTTACTTTCGCATTTATAATATTAGTATGGATAGATTTTTATGACATTGACAAATTACTATATTAGATTAACACTGGTGTTACAGGTGTCCATGGGCGGCGGTAATCGCTTACCATTAGGAGATCCGTCGGCTCGTCTGCCACCTTTATCATAAAAATTAAACTATAACTAAGAGTACTTATTTTACGACACGCAGCAGCATGACTGTGTCTCGGTATTGTTGTTTTCTATGAGCGGCAGTTATACCATTTACCATCAGATGGCTGCTCGTGTGCCTACTTCAAAAATAAAAAGAATACGACCCGTTTAGCGCAGTGGTTTCAGCGCTGGTTGAGACGCAAGGGTTGCGGGTTCGATTCCCGCACTAACACAAATGTTTGTTCATGAAACAGATATTTGTGTTGGATCCGGGTGTTTGTGGTTCCTTCGTTGTTTCTGGTACCATTAGTACAAGGGCAAAACCTTAGTTTGGGACCAGGACAATGTATGTGATGTTGTCTCAATTCATTTATTCAATTCATTCATTCATTCATATCACTCATTCAATTCGTTCATTCAATTCGTTCATTCAATTCGTTCATTCAATTCGTTCATTCAATTCGTTCATTCAATTCGTTCATTCAATTCGTTCATTCAATTCGTTCATTCAATTCGTTCATTCAATTCGTTCATTCAATTCGTTCATTCAATTCGTTCATTCAATTCGTTCATTCAATTCGTTCATTCAATTCGTTCATTCAATTCGTTCATTCAATTCGTTCATTCAATTCGTTCATTCAATTCGTTCATTCAATTCGTTCATTCAATTCGTTCATTCAATTCGTTCATTCAATTCGTTCATTCAATTCGTTCATTCAATTCGTTCATTCAATTCGTTCATTCAATTCGTTCATTCAATTCGTTCATTCAATTCGTTCATTCAATTCGTTCATTCAATTCGTTCATTCAATTCGTTCATTCAATTCGTTCATTCAATTCGTTCATTCAATTCGTTCATTCAATTCGTTCATTCAATTCGTTCATTCAATTCGTTCATTCAATTCGTTCATTCAATTCGTTCATTCAATTCGTTCATTCAATTCGTTCATTCAATTCGTTCATTCAATTCGTTCATTCAATTCGTTCATTCAATTCGTTCATTCAATTCGTTCATTCAATTCGTTCATTCAATTCGTTCATTCAATTCGTTCATTCAATTCGTTCATTCAATTCGTTCATTCAATTCGTTCATTCAATTCGTTCATTCAATTCGTTCATTCAATTCGTTCATTCAATTCGTTCATTCAATTCGTTCATTCAATTCGTTCATTCAATTCGTTCATTCAATTCGTTCATTCAATTCGTTCATTCAATTCGTTCATTCAATTCGTTCATTCAATTCGTTCATTCAATTCGTTCATTCAATTCGTTCATTCAATTCGTTCATTCATTCGTTCATTCAATTCGTCCATTTAATTCGTTCATTCAATTCATTCATTCAATAAAAATCTTATAAATTCACTGTCCTTGTTTTCAGGCATCGAAGCAGCCCAAGCGGACTTGGAACGCGAGAGCGCGTCCCGCCTCTGGCAGGAGGGGCTGCTGCGGCGCGTGCCCGTCGTGGGCCGCGTCGTGGACTGGTGGTCGCCTAGTGCGGTGGCCCCGCAGCCCGGCCGCAGGCTGCATCTGCCCATCGGACATTTGCAGACCACTGATGATATCTATAGGTAAATAATCCCATCCTGACTGTGTTTCCTCCTTCAAGTTTTTTAGGCGAGGCTTGAAACGACATCTCAGCGGCCTTCAGGGTGAAAGTGACCGACTCAATGGACATTTGGTCTGTTTTTTTGTGCCCGCCAATCTGGTAAATTAATGGAGGCTATCGCGTGTGAAAAATCTGCTAGATGGCGTACTTGAGAACCGAGGTCCAATTTTGACGCCATTTGTTGTTTATTGACATTGACATCTTACATCAAAAATAACCAATCATCGTGTAGTTGTACCTCCTCAGTTCTCAAGTACGCGATAGCCCTCATTCAGACTACATCACGCATCGCATGCCTCCCACAAAAACGGCTCTAATGAGTAAAAGTATTTTGTGTATGGCTCCAAGAATTTACAATAAGATCCCATTGACCCTTAGACAATTAGATTGCAATGAGTTTTTAAAACCAAAATTAAAAATTTATTACTGGAAAAAGCTATTACAATTTTGACGGATTTCTTAAATGACAATTTATAATTTATTTGTAACTGGCCTATTATTGACATTTTTAGTGTATTATTATATTGTTTTTTTTTTGTGAATACGATGTTAATTAAATGGACTATAATATTGAATATATTTTGTACACCGTAATGGTACAACATGTTGAAACTAAATTTTACCTTGACATCTGTATGTACACATGTTTGAGCAAATAATTATCTTTATCTTTATCACAACCAGTCATAGTGTGGGCGACACACTGGGCGAGGATCGAGGATCGATCCTCGCCCAGTGTCGCCCCCGTCAGTTGGTTGGAACTAACTGATCGTACAAGATATACCCTCTTCACAGTGGGAGAGCCACGCTTCAGCATGAATGGGCTGGCTTGACTGGAGTGATACCACAGCTTAGCAGAAGTCCGGTGTGAAGCAGTGCGTGCGCTGTGTTTTGTCGAGTGAATGAGGGTACCGGAGGCCTAATTGGGATTAAGGGGGGTGATTCACGCCAGAACGGCCACTCTTGGCGTGAATCAATGTTTTAAGTAGAAAAACAGACCAAAAAATTATGAAATAAATTATATTTATAGTCTCCAACGGTTCGCACTAATTAAAATTAGAACTAGTGTAGGAGCTTAAAGTTTAAAACTTTCGCCTTAATCATAGTTATTTATATCTTCGACAGACTGGTACAAAACAAAAAGCAAGAGAGCGAGGGGGCAGAGGAGCCGGCGCGCGCGCACTCCCCCGCGCGCCCCGCGCCCCCCGCCGCTCTCCTCTCGGAGCCCGCGCCGGCCGACCAGCTCGAGCCACCGCCTCAATGATATTCGCCTTCTGGTGAGTAGTAAAATCAATATCTTGCTGTCTGTTAATTTACTCAATAAATGGATTATATAAACAACGGTTTTCTGGAGAAAACGATCAGTTGACTCGTGTGTCAATTCATCATGCTAAAGCTTGATGCATCATTACAGAGTAAGCCCGCTCCACCGTAGCTAATGCTCCAAGAATCATGGCGCTCTTGATTTGATTCGAGTTAGATTACATAGTTTTTATTTTTGATTCAATTAAATACCTATGTACTCAATATTTTTATCACTTTTCATTTAGTGGGAATAACTCAGTTTTAATTTACTTAGTTACCTGACAATAAATTTTTTCGAGCTATAATATCAGTTTGACTCTGATTTTTTTATTGTAATCATGATTATTGATACAAGTCATCATAAATTATTATCATGTACAATTTCGGTTGTTATCGTTATAATACCCCGAGAAGTGAGAAAGACGGTTAAAAATGCACGATGTATAATCTATTCTATTTTCGTTTATTTCCTTAAAAACAATGAAGTCCCTCTAACATTTAACGCTCACAGTACCCGATTTTCGTTCTAGGTGAGTACCAGTTTAAGCAGTACCCGGTGGAATTACTAGCAGAGAGGCCGCCGCATACGCATATACACTGCATCACCGCGGGCCAGGGGCACGGCGACGACTGCGACCACGCCAACAACTGTGTGTTCTATTCCACGTTCTAAACGTATTGCAATAAGGTCTGAAGTCGAATGAGGTATGTTCGTTCGAGTTACTATAAAAAATAGCATATACCTACACTGTATCACTGCTGATCTAGGACACTGGGACAGCTGTGTGTTCTATTCCACGTTCTAAACGTATTGCAATAAGGTCTGAAGTCGAATGAGGTATGTTCGTTCGAGTTACTATAAAAAATAGCATATACACTGCATCACTGCTGATCTAGGACACTGGGACAGCTGTGTGTTCTATTCCACGTTCTAAACGTATTGCAATAAGGTCTGAAGTCGAATGAGGTATGTTCGTTCGAGTTACTATAAAAAATAGCATATACACTGCATCACTGCTGATCTAGGACACTGGGACAGCTGTGTGTTCTATTCCACGTTCTAAACGTATTGCAATAAGGTCTGAAGTCGTATGAGGTATGTTCGTTCGAGTTACTATAAAAAATAGCATATACACTGCATCACTGCTGATCTAGGACACTGGGACAGCTGTGTGTTCTATTCCACGTTCTAAACGTATTGCAATAAGGTCTGAAGTCGAATGAGGTATGTTCGTTCGAGTTACTATAAAAAATAGCATATACACTGCATCACTGCTGATCTAGGACACTGGGACAGCTGTGTGTTCTATTCCACGTTCTAAACGTATTGCAATAAGGTCTGAAGTCGAATGAGGTATGTTCGTTCGAGTTACTATAAAAAATAGCATATACACTGCATCACTGCTGATCTAGGACACTGGGACAGCTGTGTGTTCTATTCCACGTTCTAAACGTATTGCAATAAGGTCTGAAGTCGTATGAGGTATGTTCGTTCGAGTTACTATAAAAAATAGCATATACACTGCATCACTGCTGATCTAGGACACTGGGACAGCTGTGTGTTCTATTCCACGTTCTAAACGTATTGCAATAAGGTCTGAAGTCGTATGAGGTATGTTCGTTCGAGTTACTATAAAAAATAGCATATACACTGCATCACTGCTGATCTAGGACACTGGGACAGCTGTGTGTTCTATTCCACGTTCTAAACGTATTGCAATAAGGTCTGAAGTCGAATGAGGTATGTTCGTTCGAGTTACTATAAAAAATAGCATATACCTACACTGTATCACTGCTGATCTAGGACACTGGGACAGCTGTGTGTTCTATTTCACGTTCTAAGCATATTGCGATAAGGTCTGAAGTCGTATGAGGTATGTTCGTTCGAATTACTGTAAAAAATAGCATATACACTGCATCACTGCTGATCAAGGATACAGGGACAGCTGTGTGTTCCATTCCACGTTCTAAACATATTGCAATAAGGTCCAAAGTCGAAAGTTATGTTCGATCGAGTTACTGCATCACAAGATAATGACGTCACAAGATGGCGGTTAGTGATTTAGGCGCGAATTATAGTAGTTTTAAAGTATATTTTCAGGACATTTGGCGACATCATTTGAGAAAATAAATTGGTATACTTTAAGTAAATGGCAAACTTTTTTGAATTTGGTCCTTATATCGATAGTAATAAGAAGTAGAGTTTCATTAGTTTTAAAAAGAAGTAATAATAATGAAAAAAAATGCCTTTTCCGCTTAAAAAGTAATAATTTGGATTTGAATACATATTTTAAACATGAGAAAGTGCTTTCCCAAAGTAAAAAGCAACTAAATACACCAAAATATACATGTATACTATAATGTATTGATAGGTCATCAAAACTGCCATTGAAAGTTACTTATATTAGTATAAGATAGAGGAAACAAAAAATCTTGTAGTGCTCAGTATTGACCTAAAATACAGGGTCTCGTTAGACATATTCTTCTATTGATTGGGCATTAGACGTTTGAAGGTACACCCTATATGATGCGTTGCTTTGTTTCAAAAAGGCTTTTGATAACTAACATTATTTGTTAGCGTACGGCTGCTCTAAAATGCGATCATGACACCTGTCAGTTTATGAAGTTATGTCAAAAATGCTATTTGAAAGATCGGCGCAACATTCCATCCCATTTACAACGGTTGTGGACCGTATTATGTCAAGAAAGTTGTGACCATGTATGTTTGAGGATCTAGCGGAGATCCCACGTCACACCACTCTCATAAATCGGAGGCTAAAGTTAGTCATTGTTCAAAAATGGTGCTGTACACTGTCATAAAGTGGTAACCATAGAAAATGACAGCATCAGTAGTTATATAAACTAGAACCTATCCAAAAAAATACTTTGAAGATTAATCATGTGGAGTAAACTGACAGATGTCATAGTGTCATCCCTATACATTATCTCAAATTTGACAAATACAAAATGTCAAGATGTATAGAAACTTGACATTTGCATCTGTCAGTTTACTCCACATGATTAAAAATCAGAGCTTTAGAAGACGTATTGGAGAGTCTGTTGAAATAATGTAGCTCGATTTCATCCAGAATGAGGTGGTTGTTGTTTGCAAAACTATGTCCAACTTTATTGTGGGACCTTTGTTGTGGGATTGTAATAACGGGAGACTAGGTTACCATAACCTATGACGGAAGCGACATCATTGACTTTCATGACTTTATTGACAGATTTTAGAGCAAAGCTACATTATTAGGTTCACTAACTGGATTGGTGAAAAAATGCGAGTGAATTCTTGTGATCTGTAAAATATATGTTATGGGTGAGCTATAAGCATATGTTTATGAAAGCTTGATCAGAAAACACCGTTTCATTGATTTGACTTGCCTGATCTAACATTGGTAGTGGACTCACGCTCCTAAGGAATATGGGTTTTAAATTTCCAGCCTGGACAAACATTTGTGTGATAAATACTTGTGTTTTTTCAGTGTGTTGGTGCTGTAAATGCTATAGTAATCTAGGTATATGGATATGTGGTAACTTCGGTTATTGAGAGATTGCGTGCGGTGTGCATCTCTTTGTGATAAGGGTACGGATTATGGCGTGAATTCTGAATCAGTTTTCTGATCAAGCTTCGTGTAATTAATTTGGAGCTGTAATTATTTGTAGCTTTTCTATCGTTAGAGCGTAGTATAAATAGTTTTAGATAAAAAATATTATTCTAAATAATATAAAGTGAACAGTCCAGTAGTTTTCAAATACCAATAGGTACCATTACAAAGTTTGCTGTATGCTATAATAGTATGAATTCAAATTAATAAATGTGTGTACAGACAGCTACATATTAGGTTACAACAATCTGACCAATTTTCTCAATTAACCTTTAACCAAATGTGTTTTGCATTAAGGTGAGATTCGATTAATAAAACTGGACAGTTTTGTATAGTTTTATATGTGGCTTTCTGTACAATGCTAGTTCTCGACGTATGGTAAAAATGGGTTTTTTTTTCTAGGCAGTATTGTCTATCAAAATAGACAATTTATAATGCTGACCATGATTAAAAAAATACCTTTTTAGATCACGTTCAATAATACTCTACAGTACCACAAACCACTTGCAAAAATACATTTTGTGCGATAGTAGGTGATTTTTATATAAAATAAGTTTATTTTATTCGCAAAAGTCAATTTTGCAGCGGTGTAATCTTAATTCTAAGCAACATCACAAGGTATAGTCATTCACAAAAAGCAATAAAAATGAGATTTATACCGTCAGCCAATGGAAATAAAGCATAATACAGATTTATTATGGATGCAAATAGTGTTACACTGTAGGCCAAAGCAAAGCCATGAATGGTTCTTAGTCTTTAGTCCCATATAAAAAAATACATAAAAGGCCAACTTACATTGAAATCGAAGAGTTCGTTGACTTACGCGCTAGACGGTGTACCGTATCTACCCCGCGCACGTTTAGTATTGTCTGTATCTATTTTACGAACCACGCCAATATAGTATGTGAGATTGTGAGCGTAGCCTGTTTAGCATGCGATGAAGAGAGCTGGCGTTCTTGATCTAACTTTTTTGTACTAATGACCTGTCAGTTTCAAATGGAACCAATAGATGGCGCTGGGCGTCGATTACTTCGTGCAAGTGTTTTGCTTGTTTGGTTTAACTGAAATTCTTGTTGTCTATGGATACTGTGGTAATGTTTGCAACTAATTTATTTATGGAATGGACTTCTATACTGAACATTATCATTGGCTGACGGTAAAATGTGTAGTTTACAGTTTAAAATAAGTAATTCCTGTAGAAAAACATTTTATTACGTAAGGTGATATGCTATAGTGATTTGTTATTATTGAAAATAAACAATATGTAAGTAGTACTTTAAGTTATATTTAACTTTACTTAAATTTATTCAAATATCTGAAAAAAAAACTGTTTATTTCTATTGATTGCAGTTGCTTAATAATCGCAAAATCTTAATATCTTTGATTTATTACTTCGCTTTTCATAAAAGGTAACTAAATATACTTTAAGTTTTTAAAATAGAAAAAGTAAACTGATGTATTGTAATAAATTGACAATTTTATAAAAAGAGTAGAGGCATTAGTGAAGTAACATAGAGGTTGTAAAATACTAAAAGTATTTTAGATGAAGTGCCAAGTGCCGTGAGTCTTACGCACAGCTTGCTAATATTATTTGTGCGTGAAAAACCACTATGCAGACAGTAATATTTACTATTTATGAAGAGATGGCCCGCCCTCACTTCGCTTCGGGATCGTAATTCAGAAATGAATCAATAGATGGCGCTGTGCTCAATTACATCGCGCAAGCGTTTCGTGTTTTCGGATTACCTATAAGCCTTGTCGTTGTCTATAGAAGTTATCTCTTTATAAATAGTATAAAAGATAAATTCCATAGGTACACATTGGAAAATGTATACAGGGTGTACAATGAACATTTACATCCCCTTAACCACGTCTTCTTCCAACCATTCTGAACAACAGTTGTTCTATGACTTTAAGAAATACGCAATAAAAAAGCTTTTTATAGAACGTCAGTGACTTGTTCATTTTATATGGGGAGTCGAATAAAATATATGTATAACAATTTTCAAAAGTCGTAAACAAATCTTGTAAGAATGATAAGTAGAAAACGTGGTAGTAGTAATGTAAATGTTCACAAATACACCTGTATACAAATCGAAAAGTCAAAACACTGGCGCGATACAATCAATATCCAACGCTATCTGTTGGTAGAGATTGAAACTAATAGTAAACTACGTACCAAAAAATTGTGTATCGTTGCAGCACTACAATCTTGTAAACTTGCATTCCAAATCCCTGCTAATACATTGAACGTTAGTACGAATTGCTTTTTGCCCTACTTAGATTCGTACCTGTACAATTTTAGACAAAATGAAATGTATGCTAATTTGTTCCTTATCTACATAGTAGATAGCAATTTATATTCGTTTGGACTAATCAATAAAGCTATAATATCTATCTCATAATTTAATTGCTTTGTTGATAGATATTTGCCTGAGAGAAACAGATGAGAAAAAACCTTATTTTTATTTTTCAAAAACTTCTGTTACCAATCTATGGTTGTCGATTTATTTTTGAAGTACCTATTATACAGTCAGCACACATCAAGTTACTACAACTTGTTTATTTCCTCGATTGATATTCAACCTAGTGTGTATGACAGTAAGATGAAAGTCGTTTGAAGAAATATGACAGTTTTGTATACTTTGATGTGTGGCTGTGTACGTACTGTAAACAATAGTTCAGAATTAAAATTTATCTTTATAATATTGATTTTCCTATAAAAATGTTTTATTAAGTTATTTACTATTGCAAAAGTCGTAGGTAAAATTGCCTCTCATTCAAAGTCCAAGTCAATTTTAAGAGTGTACCGTATTACGCACAATAGTTTAATAAGCTACAATATTTATGTAATAACAAGTATATCAATGTAGATAATTTTAATAGCCCGACCAAAATAGGACCAGACGCAGCATTCCAATTTTTGTGATAAGCAGCAGACGAGCATCCATTAATCCTCACTGACTCGACGAAACACAGCGCAAGAGCTGCTTTATGCTGATCTCCTGTGAGGCCATGGATGGTATCACTCCGGTCGAGCCGGCTCATTAATGCCGAAGCGTGGCTCTTCCACGGTCCCAATTTTTCAGACTTTATTAGGAAGGCGGAGGCAATTTTTTCGTCCCCTTAAATTTGTGCTACACAATCGATAAGTTTTTCAATTTTAATAAAATATTTTGTATGATTATTTTTGTCCGAAAATCATCGATATTTGTATCATCATTATTTTATTCGTATTATTATGTTCAAAATTAGGCATGTATTTCATTACTAAATGAAGTCCTTTAATACATCAGCTTAGAACAACTGTCTAGGGTTGAAGTCGGGCATTTAAGAAATTATAATTTGAAGAGAAAATATGAAAATGACATCGATTTATCTTATTGTACTTAAATTGGTCTCAAACAGTATTCATGTAATACCTAAACGTGAGAAAATATTTTTAGACTTATATTTTCGTTTCAACGTTGAGATAAATGTTTTTCAAAAGGGAAGCTTCTTTATTTATGTTTTGATTTTTCATTTTCAAAAGTTTGCATTAGTAATAAAATGGCAGTTAAAATTATTTGCTGATTATTATGTATGTGAGTACTAGAAATTGTATATTACTAATAAAATTGTATTAAACTGAACTATGTTAAACAAATCTAATATGGAAATGAATAATTTGAAATTGAAAATATAATATAGGTATCAACTGTTTGACAGACCTAAGTATTGCTCGCGCGCGAGTTGCGTGCAGAGCTCGCCTGAGTGCAGCGCTTGCCTGTAAATATGGCGAATTCAACTCGCGCGCGAGTTGTACTCGTAATGTCTATATGACTATTAAGATAGACTGTTTAACATTTTTAAGTTTAAGTATTTCATTCATTATTTTAATTTATAATCAAGAATCGAAATAAATTTTTATGTCGTGATAAAAATATTGTGGTATGTTTTATGTTATGGTACAAAAGTGTATGTAAATCTATTAATATTAGTTATTTTCATTTAATATTATTGTATTAGTTGCCAAAGTTATGGTTGAAGTTGGGTTTTATTTTCTATCATGAAGTCTTATTGGTCGAGATTTTTTGGGTATTGAATTTTCTTCAAGAACTTGCTTTTGGCATTAAGCCTTCGATCATGTAAACCTTAGATACAATGAAAGCCCCAGACGAAATGAGCGCTATTTGGCATTTTCGGAATTTAAATCCAATTACTATGGATTAGGGTCGAAAATAAAATGTATCTTTCACAGGCAAGGGAAACCAGATGGACAGAATGATATCAAACTTAAATGGTACTACCGACTAATTTAATGATCTTATTCATAGTCATTAAGCCACAAGACTGACATGGTAGAAAGTCCCAGCAAAACGTATTCTAAATAATTATTTAATTTTAATTACCTACTAGGAGATTTAATTTTATCACAAACGTGGCACTGTAAAATGTAATGTAATTATAAGTTATTGAATGATTGCAGAATAAAGTTATACGATGTTATATTTTGTTTTTTATTTCAATATAACCGAGAGTAGGCATGTACATACATAAGTAACAACATTATATCGATTTTGGAAATAAAATCATTTCAATGTATTGTTTTAAACTTTTATGGTCATTAACATAATGAAGAGTTATTTACGGGATAGAAACTCAAAAATAGGGAACATAGTAGCAGTAGCAGTCTCTTAAATAACTATTCTAAAATGAGTTCAGATAAAATTAATGATATTCGTGTTAAGTTTCGTGTATGTACGTACTTAATATCTCCCGGGAAGTCAGACCTATAATATGCTGAGTTTGTCTACGAACAAAGAGAATATAATCACTCCGTTTTTCTACGAAAGTAATAGTCGCCCGCCCACGTCAGTCTTTTTGTAAAACAATCGGTAAGGGGGGGGGGGTTCAGCCTATTTTTCTTAGAGCAAGGTATTTTTCCAGTGTTAAAAGATGTATTAAACCTTTTTGGAAATCTCGAGTTCTCTTTGTCTAGCTAGAACAATATGTCAAACTGTCAAAAGTCATGTCTTCTTATTTTGTGACACGTGGTGGTGACAAGTCTGTGAAAAAAAGTCTTAGAACGAAAATAAAACAAAAAGAACAGAAAAAACTAATTTCACAACACAATGGACTTTAGAGTTATGAGAATGCGGTGGAAACAACTCCTAAGACGCCGAAAGACCATCGCCTTTACATCGTTAATCGTCATAATATACATAATAAGAGACTTGGAAATAGGCCCAGATCTGTATTTCATCCACCTGAATCCTCTAGACAACATCTCCTGCCACTATTTAGAAACAGAAGACGCGCTTCCTTCAGTAGACGGAATAATCTTCCCGGAGAAGTCAATATTTTTCCACGAAACTTCCTGCAAAGGTGGCATAGACGAACGCCAAGCATGTTCTATAGAATCAGCCGCAAGAGTCCACCCGAATTGGCAGGTCAATGTCCTATTCGCTGCCCCGACCACAAAGAAACTCTCAAGAATACAAGTATTCTTCTTAAAGAATACAAAAACCTGAATTTCTTCAGGGTGCAACTGGTAAAATACGCAAAAGGAACTCCTTTAGAGGAACTCGTTGTCGGAGGAGCTACAAACAGAACGAGATGGAGAATCTCGCATACTTCAGATATACTTAGGTATTTGTCCCTATACAAGTGGGGGGGAGTGTATTTGGACATGGATATGGTAGTGGCAAAGAGTTTTGATTTGCTCGTAAAGAATTGGGCGGCGAGTGAGAGTGGTATAGACGTGGCTGCAGGGGCGATGAGGTTTTCGATGGATGAGATGGGGAGACAAATCGCTAATGCTACGATAAGGTACATTTTATATTCTCTTTCATAAGTATTCATTTCCAATCACACTAAATTATAGGTACCTACTCTGTTAATTTCACCTAACCTACTGTATTGTCGCTCAAAAATGTTATTTATTTAAACATTTCATGAAGTAATTTCAAAATTTCACTTGATTATCATCAGTATATTTTTTTCTGTTCTGTTCTTTCTTTGTCGTTTTCAGGGATTTACAGTACAACTTCAGAGGCGACTGCTGGGGCCACAACGGTCCAGGCGTTATGACGCGCTTGCTGAAAAAAATGTGCTCCACCCGCTATGTCGGGTACATGTCTGCGTCCGCATGCAAGGGTAGGTAAATTATGTCTATCATGAAATAGAGATACTTACCAGACATCACAATTTAAGTAGGATATTCCTGATAACCGATCCTCAAGAATCAAAGGCACTGTTCAAAAGTTTTCAAATTTCCCGCTACATCGTACGCTTTCTGCTTACGTTCAGAAATTCACGAAAAAAAAAACCTAATGGTAGAGTAATGGAAAGGAATTATGGCAGATTATGAGAGAATTGGTGTTGCATGTGTCCATGGACGGCGGCAATTGCTTACCATCGGTGATCCGCCTGCTCGTCTGCTACCTATCACATATAAAAAAAATGTTATTACCTATTACTTATTAATAAATAAATAAATTGAGACATTCACACCCCTTGAATTCATGTGGTAGGTAAGTATTATAATAATGTTTATCACTGTCCAACAGGATTTGAAGTCTACGGCCCCGAATATTTTTATCCGATCAAGTGGCAACTCCGTGACCAATACTTCGAGCCTGGGTCCACTAAAAAAGACGGAGACCTATGCATATCATGTCTGGAACCGTGACACTCAGTATAACTTAGTCGCTCAAGGGTCGCCTTACCAACGACTAGCTAGGAAATACTGTCCGTTGGTATTTAATTTTTATAGGGACCGTTTTGCCTCGTCATCCCCGCACCTTGTTCCCAGTTCAACTGTAGCCATACCCATAGTATGTGGGCTATTGAATTTGTTAATCAAGACTTGTTAATTAAGTTGTAAGTGTTCATTGAATGTAGTATAAAAAAGTTTGTAGTTTGGTTAATGTGGCGTTAAAGGCAAGAGTTGCAGACATATTTGTGACTTCTGCACTTTTAATAATTTTAAAAAATAAATACCTACTTAAATCAGGTAACGTGTGTTTTCATCCCTAAAATTAGTTATAATGTATCAAGAAAGTAATGACAATTTTTTTTGAGGAACTAACTAACGCAGTTTCTCGGAAGAATGCAGTTCCCGAGTTTATAGCCAATGGGGATATACATGACGTAAGCGGCAGCGGCGCCATCAAATTAATTTCATGACGCTTTTGATTCATTATTATAGATACTTTCTCTAAGATTATTATGTATTATGTATGTTATCCCCCATATTACTCTTTCTCAGTAACAATCTTTTTCTATGATCTTTATAAACAATACTTTATAAAGTCTTTGCTTTTTATTTGCGATTTCTGGACGAAGCTTAATGTTGTCAGTATTAAAATAACTTACGAGTATGGTAGGTAATTTAAAATCTAATATTTGTTAATGTTTAATGTTTACTGATTATTTGACCACTATAAATATAGCATTATTCTTTAATACAGCAGTATTACACTTTTCGAGCAAACTGTTTGAATCTTTAATGATGCTTTTTCAAGTATTTTAACATAGATTATAAAAATAATGTGGAGTGGAGAAAATGGAGTTCACCCACTGGCAACACCGGAACGTTCTTTTTCTCCGCAAGTTGTGTGAGACACGTGCGTCATATACGCCGAATTATAGAAAATAATCCAAAATGACTGAAGGAACCGCGACAATTCGCACTCGCAAATTCATGACCAACAGGTAAATCCACGAATCATCAAAATCCACGCGTAAATACTTGATAAAACATCAAAAACTTGTTGCCTTGCCATGACAGGTTATGTTGAGTGACAACGTTTTGTGAATTTTAGGTTGTTGGCGCGCAAGCAGATGGTTTGCGATGTTCTGCACCCTGGCAAGCCCACCGTCAGCAAGACTGAGATCAGGGAAAAGCTTGCCAAGATGTACAAGGTGACGCCGGACGTCGTATTCGTGTTCGGTTTCAAAACCAACTTCGGAGGTGGCAAGTCTACTGGATTCGCGCTGATCTACGATACCCTTGACTTGGCGAAGAAGTTTGAGCCCAAACACAGGTTAGCCCGCCACGGTCTGTATGAGAAGAAGAGGCCCACACGTAAACAGCGCAAGGAACGCAAGAACAGGATGAAGAAGGTGCGTGGTACCAAGAAATCCAAAGTAGGCGCGGCCGCCAAGAAGTGATGTGACGGTGTAGGATTGTAAGTAATAAAAATCCAAAAAAACCTATTGTTTGTTTTCATTCTTACCCTCTGGTGAGTTTATTTTCTGTGAAATTATACATCTCTGTATTCTTTCTGAACTGAGGTCCTTGTAGGCTCAATCTGCTTATCATTGTGTAAATATCAACTACTCGATTGATTTGTTGAGACATAAAATTTACCAGTATAGCCTTGACCATCTAATATGGAAACTTGCCATGGTTTTTAATAGTTGTCAGTATCTCTTGCTTTCTTATTGTTTCCGATGTCTCATCAAAACTTCATGAGGGAATGCTTGTGTAGAAGAAGATAGTGTGCTCATGTCCCCTTGATGTTGCTCTAATTTGTTAGTTTTTTGTGTGAATTAATGAACGCAAAGCAAAAAAAAAAAAGACCAGGGTTGGATGGCTAAGCAATCGAGCTTAGCATATGTCAAGACTTGTGCAGAGTATTACCACCTGCCTGAACAAACCAGATTTATAAGGCTTTTTATTATAATATAGGAAGTAAACGAGTGAGCGGGTTACACGGATGATAAGTGAAGCCGCCACCCATAATGTTATTTAATGAATTTGTTAATGTTTAAAAAATAGCTCATTCTTATTCCTTGGTCTAACTCTTATATCGAAGGGTTCCACAGCTGGATTGAATTTATTTTGTTTATGTAGGTACTTTAGATGATATTTGAAATAGCCTAACTTTACTAACTAGTCAAGACTTGATTCTTATCAGAAATGTAATAAAACAACAATAATGTAGTTAAATTTTGATATTGATGGTAAAGTTTTTTTTATACATTTATAAAACAATTTAAAAAATTATATTAAAATAATTTTACAATAAAAATAGGTATAAAAATAATAATCACTCAAATCAAAAACAAGACTACAATAAGGAGCCTATTTTAACGACGAGAGAGACTTCTAATTGCAGAAAAACTAGTCCATATTTACATTACAGTATAGATGGGCACTCAATAATAGGTAGGTAGGTAGGTAATAGGTTAATTAGATCAAGTTTGTAACTCCTGCTGCAGTCTTATGTAGCTGGGTACGACTCCTGATCGCATTTTGGGGCGATTGTGTACTTTGCGCTCATGTCTTCGGATCATCTTACTGAAACAAATAGAGTATAATGTAAGTCTCAAAACTTATTGATAATTACAAAAAAAAACCGGCGGAAACAACGACAGCCCTGTGAGGATACCAGAGGCCCAACATGAGGTGAAGAGGATATAAAAGGTTGGCAGCACACTTGTGACTCCCACTGGTCTCGCGGGTATCCATGGGCAGCGGTAATAGCTTACCCTCAGGTGATCCGTCTGCTTGTCTGCCACCTATCACATAAAAAAACTTGATAATTACCGAGTAGAAAATGCCTTCCCACACGCAATACAGTTGAAAGGCTTAGCATTGCTATGTTGTGTGGCCATGTGGTTCAGTAATGCCTGCAAAATAAATCATAGCAAATTAACATTTCCGTCACATTTGGTCCTCCTAATGGTCGGTGCTGTTTGGGCCTACTAGCGCCGCTATTTGATTTTTAAGAGATTTCGGCGGTGCACTTGTGACTCCTCTGTTGTCCATGGGCGGCGGTAATGCTAACCATCAGGTAATCCGTCTGTTCGTCTGCCGCCTGATAAAAACAGAAAAGTAAATAGGTAGATACAGACACATCAGGTTACCACAAGCTGTGAAATTTCCTCAATTGACATTCAACCTAATGTTTTGACAGTAAGATGAGAATCTGTGTAATTTGATGTTCATTTTTGATAATGAATACTGGACCATACCTCTTTAAACTTAAACCCTTTCTGGCACATCTGGCAGTGGTACCCCGGCGGCGCGTGCGAGCGCCTGTGCGAGGCGAGGTTGGAGGCGCTCGGGAAGGTCTTGTGGCAGAGCGCGCAGCGCGCCGGCCGCGCGCCCGAGTGCCCGCGCGCGTGCACGCGCAGCGCGTGCGGCGTGCGCGCGCGGTACGGGCACGACGGGCACTGGTGGTTGAGCGTGCTGCTGTGGGTTAGCCTGGAACGTTACATTTAAGAATATACAGGGTGTATCTGTCGGCGTACGCAGGTTCTGAGCTAGAAGAGGGCATATCAGATTTTTTACAAGCTAATTGCTTATCAGGAACTTTATACCTCTATATAAATTCTTTAACTACTTGGTCTTTTTTATGATAGGTGGCAGACGGATCACCTGATGGTAAACGATTGACACCTGTAACACAAGCAGAGTACAAGTGCACTGCCAATCTTTGATCCCTTGCCCCCCCAAATGGATTATTTCATTTCTATGAATAAAAGTACTAGATAAGTTAAATTAGAAGGAACATCAATATGATCCAGGGGTGGGGCAGCTGACAGAGGAAACACAAATATAATACTTAAATACATAATATTACACCCAGACACTGTACTAACACAAGTGTTCCTCACACAAAAGTTTGTCCAGGGTGGGGATCGAACCACAACCTATGGCGTATGAGGCAGGGTCACTACCAAATGCCCCATCCAGCCAGCCTACATACAGAGTGTATCGATAAACAGTTACATCATTATTTTACATGAAAGTGTATGAATTATTTTAGGCTAGGTACACATGTATTTACCTATGTCTATTCAGTCTTGTAACAGTCTTCAGTTCCATTCCACATAACTCGCAGACAAAACATTTTTCTTTTTGACAATTTTCCATTTTCTCATGCTCGGTAAACTTCTCCTGGAAATATACAAATGACTCACTGAACACAGTAACTCTGTATAGTAATTACTATATGTTTTCCTAATTCTTTAATAGGTTTTGATGGGAGAAATTACGGCAGTGACTCTTCGACTTTCTTTACTTTTTACTGGGCATTCAGGGAAACTAGTGTAGGAAGTCCTTACCTTGTTCTGAAATGTACTTTTGCACTTTGCACAGCTCCATTGGCGTATAATTTTAGACTCCTTTTCAACGAAAATAGCCACCATGTATGTTTGTGTTTTCAGGTTCCCAGTCAGAAGACAATTCTGCAACTGTAAGTACGAAATACATATTTTTTTATATGATAGGTGGAAGATAAGCAGACGGATCACCTGATGATCCAACATCACCCCCCCCCTAATTAATGTATAAATATTATAATGTATGCTAAAACACATAGTTTCCACCAAGCAAAGGCGGAGAGATTTTTGGTTGGTATTTATTTTGGCCTATGTGGACTAATTGATTTTTTCTCATAGATATGAGATGGTTTTATATTATAGTCAAATATGTATAACCTATGTATTAACATATCCCTGATTACAGGGATGTAGTATTCTAATAGTGCAAGTTTTTAAATATAGTTTTTTAAACATACAAATATTCCATATAATATTAGATATTCTTCTTTATATTATAATATTACATAATATTATAGTAGACATTATCAGGAATCTTAAAAATACCCATTTCTAGTTCTTGCTGAAGCCTCCATTGTGTAGTCTCCGCAGTTTGTTTGAGCTCTTATTGCTTTTCGTATAACATTTGCACAGGTTTGACAAACATGCTGAGGTTTACCATCATCTTTGCGAATCTGTAAAATGTAAATTTATTGCACTTATGAGTTTCTTGTAAAGAAAATATATGAAAACAAATAATAGGGTCAGCATTTTACTCAGGGGAGTATTATTACAATGGATGGCAATCTACTTGTATGATCGATAATAATGGCTGATTAAAATTATTAGTATTTACAAATCCTAGATAAGATGTTCTCCGGGCACCAATCCTTGTATAACACTTACTATTTTTTTTTTTTAAATTAAATGAAATATTTACAAACCTCGACTCCCAAAATATGTTTGATGTCACTGGCCAAGTCAATATCTAGTTTCGGACTGAATACCTCCACCCCTCCCGGTCTCAGACATAGCCTGCAAGTGTTAAGAACTTGTTTGTCTACAATCTCTTTTAATTTTCTGAAATAATATGAAAATGGGATAACCATTAAAACTATGACAAAGAGGTAGTCCATAGTAGAATCTGAATGCTACGGACAAGTTATAATATATTGTAATACAGTGAAGGATACATACATCTAAAATATAACTTTATTACGGTATAAATAGGTAGATGACTGAAAGTCAACTAATTTGTAGCCACAACTGAACCAGCCAACAAAGCAGAACTACTAGTAAACTACTTAATACAGACTTACTCTGTAGCTTTGCGTTTCATCTCCATGTTAGAATATTTCATCCATTTAATTTTCTCAAGCTCGCCTTTATCTAACTTTGTTTGAATTAACTTTTGCGCTAAAATTGCGGATGTCATAATTTTTATGATTTCAGCAGATTTCAGTCGAATGGTGATTCATTGAAAGATACAATTTAATTTTAAACTAGTTTAGCATCTATCAAGATTATAGTATTCAATTCAATGTATTCATTTAATACCTCTAAAACGTAAAAAAATTAAGTTGTAAAAAATATTTCTTGCAAAACAAAACTTCCAGTTTTTTGTTGACAGCCACAGACCAAGAAAAAAAATTGACAGCCAAACTGACTGACATTTTCTTTTTTTACGAATTATCACATTTTATTAACCCTTCAGTCGTTTGTACGCTTTTATTCAATTAGATGCTTATCGATTGAATTATGTTCAATTAAGGACACAATAACGTATTAAACTTAGACAAAAATTCAAGTATAGTATCTTAATACATATATTTTATGTTTACAACAAATAGTACCTATTAATTATATTATTATGTAGGTCCATCAGTGGAAGCTGCGTACAGGAAGTCGCAGTTGCCCCCACAAGGTGGATAATGAGGATTAAATTAACGTGTAGGTAAATGAGGATAATTTCTCAAGAAGTATAAATCAAGAGTCTTGAAAACAAATTTTTTGAGTTCAACGTGGTTCCCAAGTTTTATAACCATAGTGTTGCCGTTTAACCCATGATAGCAGTGGCGCCATCCATTAATTTCACGACATTATTGACACGTTATAGTAAACTAGCGGCCGCCCGCGACTTCGTCCGCGTGGAAAAGTAACTTTCTACTCCCTTTTTAACTCCTTACAACCCCCTTTTTGCAATAAAAAGTAACCTATGTTCTTTCTCAGGGTTTAGATCATCTGTATACCAAATTTCATTAAAATCCGTTCAGTAGTTTTGGCGTGAAAGAGTAACAGACAGACAGACAGACAGAGTTACTTTCGCATTTATAATATTAGTTAGGATTAGGATAGTCATTCATAGAATACAAAAAAAAGGAAAACATAAGACGGTTGTTACATTTTATTTTATAGATTACAAAATTGGTGGGTAGGTAGGTAGGTACCCTATAAATTGTTATAAAAATAGTTTTTTGCCTGCAGGCGGATCAAGAGTAAACTTTGTTCGTTACTTTAGCCTGTGGTGGTAACTCTTTACTTTTTTTATTCCTAACGTGTTTTTCTCTTCTAGTGATATAAGTAGGCATAATCTCACTGCTCATTTTAGATTTACCTATGCCATCCCATTTTCGACGCTGAATTTCTTTAAAACGAAAGGCCTAAACGCCAAATTTGTCTCCATACATTTCATACACTGTCGGACAGTATTCCTTCGCCAGCTTGGCGTACGGAGAAGTCTTGGGAACCTCGTAGTCGCGTCGTGAGCGCATTCCACATGTGGTGGGCGTAAGTCTTGTCTGATGTGGTCAGGTTCCTGTTGGCTTCGAAATACTTTTTGTTCTGTTTGTAGTACACCGGGTAGAACACGATCGGGTCGTATATTTTGAAACCTGCAATATTTTTTGGTAGTTAGGGATGTCAAAATTGGAGAGTTTTTTTTATAACAACACTTTACATTTATGTACCGGTACAGGGAACCCCATGGGACATCTTACATCTTCAAACTTATTGTTCGCAATTATTTTCTTTTATGAATGTTATTGATTTGAACCGATCGTATTTAGGGGGGGGGGGGAGTATTTTATTTACGTATTATAATACTTACCATTGCATCCTTTTATCCAGCCCGTGTTATTCTTACTATGGCACATTTTCTTCACCACCCGAGTTATCACCCCAGGTCCGTTGTTACCCCACTTTTTTGGGTTGTAATTTTGCTTAAAATCTCTGAAACGTGATAAAAATGTATATGCAGTTTAGTTAGGTTCCTATGCATAAGGAAGATTATGATACATATTACCTACATTACAATAACCCATGTGACATAATATAATACCTACTCATGTGGCTTAATCATCGTGACGTCATACTTTGTTTCAACCTAACCTACTTTAAAATATATCAGGAGACAGAAGCTGCCTAATAACGGCTGTCCTTAGAGTCTCGCCGAGTGAGTGAGGGTATAGTGGAGAAGGAGAGAGGCCCAAACGGGAGAAGGAGAGCTAAAAGTTGGCAGAGCACTGTGACTCCACTGATAATGTTACGGCTGTCCATGGGCGGGGGCAATTGCTTACCATTAGCTGATTTGTCTGTCTGAACGTCTCTGTCTCAACTGGCTATAAACAACTAAAATCTAAACTTACTGAATAGAAGCTTCAGCCACCTGCCTCCCCAGCGCATCTCTGGACAGAGACATCAGCCCCGAATCGACAGCGTAGCCACTCTCTCTCGCCGCCCAATTACTCGCCAACGTATCAAAAGACTTCACCACAATCACATCCGAGTCCATGTACACTCCTCCGAACTTGTACAGTGTCAGATATCTGAGCACATCTGACGTGTGTTCCACTTTCCAAGTAGTTTTCTCAAACGGGCTTGTTTCCACCAGCGACTGTACCGGCGTACCCTTCGCGTATTCTTCAAGTTGTATCCGAAAAAGTCTGACATTGCCGTATCGTAGTAGCTTAGCTAGACAGCTCCTTCTAAGGGCATAGCTGGATACAGGCCCACTGAACAACATGTGAACGTGCCAGTCAGGATGGGCCCGAGCGGCCGATTCCACGGCGCAAGCTTGTCTAGAATTCAGACCTCCTCTGCAGGATGTTTCGTGCATGAAAATTGACTTTTGCGGAGGTGTGAAGTTACTCTCTAGTCGAAGGAGCGAGTCACCATAATTCTTGCGGTGGCATGATATATCATTTGTCAGCTTCCAGTCGATAATATAGATCTCGTCATCTTGTCGTAGCCATAATATTGTGTTGTGATGACGAAGATCAGGACGCCAAATATGAGGATGAAACTCAGAGCTTTATAAGTGCATTTATTGTATAATATTTCGTTTCTTAAATTCATAGTGATTCGGATTGAGGAACAACTTCAAAATCATTTTCTGAAAATAACAAAAATCACACTTTATATGAGACTAGAGCCCACCCTCACTGTTCGAGTTTATAATGTTCGTTGAAATTCATAATATTACTTGATATTGTTTAATCTTAAGTGAATTAATGTATTTATTTCTTACTAGCTGTTATCCGCGACTTCGTCCGCGTGAAATAGTATTATAAGTATCTTTGGTAGCATTTTCAATTAATTTATTTATTTTCACTCTCCCTTTAACCCCTTACAACCCCCTTTTCGCAATAAAAAGTAGCTTATGTTCTCAGGGTCTAGACCATCTGTATACCAAATTTAATTCAAATCCCTTCAGTAGGTAGTTTTGGCGTGAAAGAGTAATAGACAACAGAGAGAGAGAGTTACCTACTGTCGCGTTATGGAAATAAATAATCTTTAAACCTAAGTAAGTACTAGTACTTACATCCTATTCCAATTTATGTAAGAATAACACTCACAAAACAGATATGTCCCCTTATTCACAATCACACATTGCCACAACCGCAAACAACTAAATGAAGTGTAAAAATGCTTGGACGATGATAAACTTGCTGCAGGAAATTCGAGAACAGGAAATTGTAATCTGCACGACTGGTTCTGAACTTACAACCACGGGGACAAAGTTAAATTAATATTATAATTGCGAATTAACTCTATCTGTCTGTCCGTTTTTGACTATAAAACTGCTAAATAGATTTAAATGGAATTTGGTACACATGAAAGAGATACACAGAATCTATTAAAGCATGAGAAAGGACATAGGCTATTATGCTAAGATTTCTACCACCTATTGTATACACTATGGATGCAATAAAGATATTGAGTATTGAGGCTACTTTTTAAAATGAGAGCATGCAGCGCCTGATGTGGGATTCTGGCAGCTCGTTTAATCTGTTTTTAAGTCATATTAAGTAGGTAGGTACTTATTAATAAATATTTTTTACAACACCTCATAGGTACATGGACCTGACTCCGTATTAAGTAGCTTAAAGCACTTGTGTTACAGATATCAGACATCACAGGTATTATCACAAATAGAATACTTAAATACATGTATTAGACCCAAACACTGAACAAACACAAGTGTTCATCACACGAATGTTTGTCCAGCGTGGGTATCGAACCCACGACTTTGGCGTATTCATCAGGGCCACTACCCTACCAAATGCATGCCACTACTTACCAAATGCATGATTTTTTAATGCATGGTTAACAGGTTATTCGTCAGATATTGTTTTGTACTTCCCAATTGAAAAGTACTTAGTTGTCATTCATATCTCTCTTGCTTTAACATTGGTTGGTTATTAATTTAACTGACTGAAAACCACTATCTGAAGATTGAAAAATCAGCCCTTAAGCGCCTTAGGAAAAATTGCTCACTATGAGAAATTTCTGTTGACATGATAAAACGACCGAACTTCTTACACTCCTGGGTTTTGTAGGCGGGGCCACAGAATACCTCAGCAGGCCTTTAGGGTGAGGATGATGACAATATTGGAGACTCAATAGATACTTTGTTTGTTCTTTTGTGCCTGTCAACCTCATATTCAGAAATCTGTTCTGTTCAGAAATTCTCAGTGTCAGGCCGAAGGTGGAAGTTGGTGATCTTGTAAAAAAAGCAAAAGCCGTTGGGCCTGGGCCCAATCTCTCTACGTTCGTGTCACACTAGTGTCCCATCGAATTAAGAGGGTAAGGGAATAGGGAGTGCACCTGTGTTTGCGCATACACTTGAACACTATGAATATCCGGCGTAGGTACATGGCTGATCGTAAAGATTGGCCGCCGTAGCCGAATAGCGATTGGAGGATTTATTTTATTTTTGCTGTGGTTATGCCGTCAAAATAACTTAGTTGTTTGTTACAAGAATAATGGCGGTTGGAACCTTGAACTCAGTTATCGGGAAATAGAATCTCTAGCTATATTTTCTGCAAATAGAAAGCTTTTATGGCCAAAAATAAGCGGAAGTTTTTTGTAAGGTAAGTGGACCTTGTTTATTTATACGATGTTCCTAGTAATGTAGAATTTGTAAAGTTTTTTATGTGATAGGTGGCAGACGAGCTGACGGATCACCTGATGGTATTGCCGCCGCCCGTAGACACTTGCAACTCTAGTAGAGTCATGGGCGCCACCAACAATAGATTATAGGTCCTATTAATACCACGGCCTCAAACAATGCCACCGGCGTCAAGCAGCGCCTGCGCTGTATTTCACTGATCCAAGCGAGATTACCAGTCTGAGAATGTATTGCTTATTATTTTATGGTAGGCGTTTGAAGGCTCGTTGTCGTTCTGGAAAGTAAGTAATAACCTTACCTACTTCACAGCGCTGGCATAAAAAATTCACAAAAAAGTTAAAGACATTTGGGTTTTAATGTGAACACATTAACACACTCTATTAAAAACAATAATACTTAACTTGGTGAAAAGACAGATCCAACAGCATAAATAAGAAAAACCATACACACTAAAAGGTTAAAAATACTTTACACAAATAAAGCAATTTATTTACTTACAGGCATTGAGATCACAAAAAACCCAAAGTTAGTAAACATTTTATTGTTAAAATTAGTGATTATTATCTGTTAATCTGAAGTAACTTGAAATACTATACTTACATAGATATAGATATGTTTAATAGTCCCCTATATACTTATAAATCGTCTCAGTCAGGGCCATAGACATTCAATAAAACACCGGTGTTTGTTTAGCGTTTCACCGTTAAATACTTAGATTCAGAGACCATTATCAAAGCCGCTAGTGCGTTAATTTAACTCACTCGTCACTGAATAAAAACAATTAATTGCACTAAAACACTACCAACAATAAACCACTAAGTAAATTTTATTGCATCTCGAGCGCTCGAGATGCCTCCACAAAATAGCCAGACATACCTACCAAACACGTATGCTAAAAATACTTCCTAGTCTAGAAAAAAAGCTGACATACCTATGATGAATATGCGCTAACGCACTATGCGAAACGATCCGTGTCAAGGTTTCGTGTAACCTTCATTTGGAAAAATGCCAACTTTTGTCTACGATGTACATGGTAAAAGGTTTTTCGGGAATAAAGGCCGGGTTACAAATTAGTAAAAGGCGAAACCAATGAGCCGTATAAACAATTTACTATCAAGGGATTAGGCATATAGCTGGACGACATACTTACGAGTAGGTACTTAATTAATGACTGGCCAAAAAAATACCAATACATTATTTTAAAGTAAGTAGGAATATAGTCTCAACATTATTCGTGTGAACACTTGCGTTTGTTCAGTGTCTGGTTGTTATTGTAAATTTAGTTATTACTCTGTCGTAGGTAATCTACCAATATAGAGCAAAAGCGCTTTTAAGCTTATCTTGAGATCAGGTTTGATGTTGTGCGGTTGTCTAATAACACCTAAGTATGTTTCAATTGAATCATACATAGTCGATAAAATATACTTTCTCTTCCTGAATTTATCAAGCACAAGCAGAACCAAGACCCTCCCCCCATCGATGCTACGTAATTGAACGGTTTTTTTATGCAATAGGATAGCAGACGAACAGACGGATCATCTGGTGGAAAGCGATTGCCGCCGCCCATGGACACCCGCAGCACCAGAGGGAGTTACGAGTGCGCTGCCAATCTTTTCCCCTTCCCCCAATTCGGGCCTCCGGTAACCTCACTCACTTCAAAACCAGAAATCGATCCCAGGGCCCACATTACTTGAAAACTCTACCTACTCTATTAGTGTTGCAGGTGTACCTATATGGGCGGCCGCAATCGCTTACCATAAGGTGATTCGTCTGTTCGTATGTTACCTATCACATAAAAAAACACAACATTATCAATGGAGAAGGTATGGAGGTCATCAAAGTACAAAAGCCTTATAAAGATAAATAGTTATGGGCAGGTAAATCTAAATGCGTTAATTCCTAGTAATAAAATTGTGGAAATTCCGCAATATTTTCCTTCACTGCTAACCATACTATTAATAAAAAATACACATTACCATCAAGAACACGAACGAAGCATGTATGTCGCAGCCGGATCATATAATCCGCCGTATTACATTACGGCTAGCTGTTATCCAAAACAGGTCCGTTTTGAATGCGGCGGCGGTTCAACTAAGTATAAGCCGGATTGAATGCGGCTGAAGTCCTGTAACCTAGGTACTCGTATTAATAAGTTAGGGTTATTTTTTATGACCACCTAGAAAAACTTTGTGTGGAAGGTTAGGGTTATTTTTTATGACAAATACTTATTTGTAATTTTGGGTTGTGACCACTTGTTAAGTAGTAGGTAGTACGATGCATGACGATGCGGCTAAACGTGAGCCGCCTTATTGAAGAACGTATCTCAAAGTCAATGCGGCTAATCGTAAATCCGTTTCAAAACGGCCCTGTTATTGATAACAGCTAGCCGTAATGTTATACGGCGGATTATACGATACGGCTGCGACCGGTACTCGGTCAACTATTAATTGATTAAGTTCTATAAATAAGTTAATGCTAGGAAGCAGGAAAGTAATTTCCATAATAATATCGTGACGATGTAAACAGCAACATACAATGAATTTTAACCGTGGGAGAGCCACGCTTCGGTATGAATTAGCCGGCTCGACCGGAGTGATACCATGGCCTCACAGAACACCGGCGTGAAGCAGCGCCTGCGCTGTGTTTCGTCGAATGAGTGCGGGTACAGTCACAATTGAGAGGAAAGGGGGTTAAAGGGGCAATGGGCGGCGGCAATCGCTTACCATCAGGTGATCCGTCTGTTCATTTGCCACCTATCAAATAAAAAAAAGGTTAGTAGCGCATTTGTGAGTGTTGTGGCTCTCCTGGTGTTGCAGGCGTCTATGGGCGGCGGAAATCGCTTCAATCATGTGATCCGTCTCGTCTGCTACTTCTATCACATAAAAAAAACAACAGAAAGATGTTTTGGTGTTGAAAAATGGTACTTAATGCTAAGTGAATATGAGTGCTACCTACTGTTGTTAACATTTCTCTACAGAAACTTTTAGAACTACAATACCACAATGCCAACATCCATCCATCAAAAAGATCCTTGACGTTCGACTAAGGTGTTTATTGCTATTAATATACCCATCAATTGTGTAGACTTTCTTGTATGACATCACTAGCGTAACCAATTCTACTTGGACCCTGGTCCACCGTACTTTATCCCGTGTTGATATTGATATTGCTGGACTGTAGAGGGGTGTGGGAGGTCAAAGTACCCTGGTCGTGAGGAGGGTGGTTCTAGCACCCCTTATCGACCGCTCTGCTGGCGCCAGACGTATATTGTGCACGGATTTCATAGTGAGAGGTTGTCTTTTAGCTTTCTACTACGAGCCAGAGGTCTTCTTTAAGGTAAGGCTTTCCTATTCCTTATGAATTAAGTACCTACTTTCAATTTATTCTTCAATATTTGAATGCAAGCGAATGTTCTATTGAGAGTGGGAGTAAAAGTTTATCGGCGTGTGTACAAAATACAGTTATTAAGTAATCTTATCGTGAATGGGTATACTTGGGTGGATTAAGTAAGTAAACAAAGCTAATTTCGGGCTGGTTTGATTGATAAATTAGTACGTTAGCGTGAGGGTTCAGTGTTACGCGTAAGTTATAGCTTGACCTTGCGTAACGTTTGTTAAGTTATTCAGGAAGGTAAGTTATTTGTGTGGTAAACGTATACCTATATTTTACTCGTGGCCTAGCAATTTCTCTCGACTAGGAAACGCCTAGCTTCCGAAATATACTGTGATGATATAAGAGAAAAATATTGCTTTGTGTTTTGACTTGACTGTTGAGAGCCGGCGAGTTTCTTTCCATGATGTTTAGTGCAGTTCTTGCTAATTTTTGGTGACTCAGATACTCGAATAATAACAAAATGGGGTTTAATGGAGTCATGACTCCAAATAAATAAAAAAGTAAAGTAAAGTATCAGCCCATAAACTGTCCCACTGCAGGGCAAATGCCTCAATCATAGAGATCTAGTGATCGCTACTATGATAGTTATAGCTATACTGTTAAAGTAAATCCAGCGTGTTTAATAAGTACATAGTTCATCCCCAAGAGAGCGAAGATAGCTCAGTGAAGAAAACATGCGCCAACCATACGGGAAGTAGGTTCGAATCCAAACACACATCTCCAGATTTTTCAAAAACCTTTCCACTATTCCCCAGCGGTGAGGGAAAACATGATTTAACCAGCACGTTTAGGATAGTTTCTCAGAAATGATGTATACCCATAATTGAGTGGGAATCGAACCGCGCGGCCTTCAACGTTTGGTTTAGTTATGAAAAGACGTGCAGCTGAAGTAATTTAATTTCCAGAACCTTTTTAAAATTTACCGGTAACCTAGAAAAATTCAACAATTAGTAGGTGCCTAGGTACTAAAGGTATATTTTAGTTACCTACGGGTTTAGTCATGGTAGGTACTAAGCTCAATGGATAAGAATGTGCGCAATCAAAATGGGAGATCGCAGGGTCGATCTGGGCATGCACAACCTACTTAATAGGTACTTACTATTAGGCGATGAGAGAAAATTTCGTGCTGAGAAAACCTGTACGTTTGCGATATCAAATAATTTTTAGTTTTAATGTTGAGTTATATGATTTTATTGTTATATTTTGTCCTGTGTGTCATGTGTGCGAAACAAACAAAATGTATTTATCTTTATCTAAATTTAACCAAAAGGTAACTACGGATCTAATAAATCGGCCCTATAGTCTAAGATCCGAACTTACATCGACCTTCACCGAGCTGATAATAGAATGAAATATCCTTAATGACAATTTTATATACTAGAAAAATATATTAAAAATAGGTTTGCTAAAAAAATCCTGGACAGACATTTTTAATTAATTTTTAAAAATAATATTTAACTGAAATTTGCAACATTAAGATAATAAGAAAATTTTCATTCTTACTTAAAGTATAAACGTATAGAATGTGCCGCCATTGGTGTCTATTATTTACCTGGACAGAGTACTCGGTTGTCTGGTATAACAGTATGTCGATGGCAGTTACCTCACTTGAAATGATAATAAAAAAAAATTATACCAATGTAGCGCTCTTTTATTACGAACACGTTGATATAGAGTTGTCTGCGAAAAATTTGGTCCCAATAGCGGTTTGCGAGTTTTAAAGTTTTTAATTTTAACGTGAGGGGAAATGTGTGACAAACTCCACTGGTGTTGCAAGTGTCCATGGGCAGCGGCACTTGCTTACCATCAGTGATCCGCCTGCTCGCCTGCTACCTATGACATAAAAAAAAAAAAAAAACAAAGAGATCGATTTGAGTATAGCGGGTATTATAAGGACACAACATTGCAGTCACACGTGATGGGGCCTCAATATAAGAAAGTGCACATGCTCGGTATTCACACGACAGAGAATGACAGTGATACTCTAGTAAACAGTGAGAGATATTTGGAGCAACCTGATGTTTTAGTTGCAAACAAATTATAATTAAATAATACATATTCATATGATAATATGGAACAAAACACCATCATTAAAATAACTAATATTATGAGAATTCGTACATATTCATGCACTTAATATAATATATAATAAATATAATAATTGATTGTAATGAAAATTTTTGGAAACTCAAAATACTCACTGACTACTCTGTACGGAAAATTCCAAATTCTTCATTGTACTTTACGCCTAAAACAGTTACTTTCTTATAACACGTGGTATGATAGCCACATTATCAAGCATTGCTTTTGAGTTCAACTTCATGATATTTGAATTTTTTTTTTTTTTACAAAAAGCTAACTTTAATGAGCATTTTTAAAAGTTTCCTTCAGTAAATCACTTAAAGAATCGTCCAAGCCACACAAAAACACTTTTTAGGCCATTTTTAATCACAATAATAGACAGGATATAAAAATACACGTTTGTCGCTCCAAACTATCGCTCACTGTTTACTAGAGTATCACTGTCATTCTCTGTCGTGTGAATACCGAGCATGCGCACTTTCTTATATTTGAGGCCCCATCACGTGTGACTGCAATGTTGTGTCCTTTATTATCCCGCTATACTCACCTCGGATCTCTTTGTTTTTTTTTTTTTTATGTCATAGGTAGCAGGCGAGCAGCGGATCACCTGATGGTAAGCAATTCCGCCGCCCATGGACACTTGCAACACCATGGAGTTTGTCACACATTTCCCCTCACGTTAAATTAAAAACTTTAAAACTCGCAAACCGCTATTGGGACCAAATTTTTCGCAGACAACTCTATATCAACGTGTTCGTAATAAAAGAGCGCTTACATTGGTATACATTTTTTTTATTATCATTTCAAGTGAAGGTAACTGCCATCGACTACCTGTTTATACCAGACAACCGAGTACTCTGTCCAGGTAAATAATAGACAACCCAATGGCGGCACATTCTATACGTTTTATACTTTAAGTAAGAATGAAAATTTCTATTATCTTAATGTTGCAAAATTCAGTTAAATATTTTTTTTTAAAAAATTAATTAAAAATAGTCTGTCCAGGATTTTTTTAGCAAACCTATTTTTAATATATTTTCTAGTATATAAAGTTTGTCATTAAGGATATTTCATTCTATTATCAGCTCGGTGAAGGTCGATGTAAGTTCGGATCTTCTACTAGAACCTTAGTTTATCGTTCTCTATACCTGAAAAAGAATAAACGGAACCCTTATTTCAAAACACTTTGTTATGTTTAGGGGGTCGTAGATTACGTGCGCAAAAAGTCCAACTGGACGCTGAGGGTCGAGCGGTTGGAGTCCCGCCACAAAGTGAGCTTCAACTCGTTTGTGGTGCGAGTGCCGACCCACTCTCTGGCGACTTTTATGAAGGAGGACTTCTGGCCGCAGGGAGTCGTCTTCCGCAAGTTTCGAGGACGCTGCCAGCTGATTCTACGCGCCACAAGTGATAAAAATAAAATAATCTAATAATATGTATGTTAGACTATAAGGTATCTATTATATGGGCCAATGAAATGTTTTTAAATGTTTTGTTGCCTGAAATAAATGGATTATTATTATTATTATTATTATTTTCTGACCTCACAGGTCACTCGCACAGTTGTTCGCATTTATTTCAATTATAGTAGTTGTTATCTTTTGCAATATGAAAGTTAAAAGCTTTTACGACTGTCGACGGAATGGACAAGCGATATAATATCATGTGACTTACTTCGGTAGATTGTGGGTAATTGATGTGGAGCCATGCCAGACAGACAGACAAAGGTCTTGTTAAACGCAGGTCGATAATTTTATTAATATTAGGTACAGAAATTGGCCCCGTTAGTTTAGTAGATGGAAGATTATGGAGTTGGTATAGTGGTTAATTTCGCGTGTTGAAAAAAAACAATGAGTTTCCAAAGTCGTAGAGCAAATGTTTTTCAGAATATTTGGTAGAAGACGTGGTAAAAGGGATGTAAATGTTCACAGCTTAGATACATCCTGTATTCGTTGAAGGTATATTACAGGTACAGTCGAGTTCAAAAATATGTATACACTTTAGGACCTTGTCACAGTACATAATGTATAAGAACACGACTTCCACTTTCTTATAAATATGTATTGTGACAAGGTCCTAAAGTGAATACATATTTTTGAACTCGACTGTACGTACGTACAGCGACACATTAAAGTCGTGGTCGTCAAACTGCGGCCGCGGGCCGCATGCGGCCCGCAGACGTTACTTGTGCGGCCCGCGATATAGTAGATTTATTTAATTACTAGTCAACTATATATTCGTACTTATCAGAAATCAGTTTAATGTGAACTACTATAGATAAGTACCTATGCAAAAGCTCTTGAAACGCATATACTGCGGCCCGGGCCCTGATGTTCATAATGATATGTGGCCCTTGAAGAGTAAAGTGTGACGACCGCTGCATTAAAGTGTACATAACTGTCAAATTTTCCAATCCCAATCCCATCTCACTGTCATACACATAAGGTTGAATAACAATTGAGGAAATTTGACAGGTTGCGGTAACCTGATGTGTGGCTGACTGTACATACCTCCAGTAGGAGGTAGTAACCTCTTGACATGTACTTTGTATTACATAATATCGCGAGCACAACTCCGCACTTAGTCATGTTCTCTGAAACTGAAGAAGCCTGAAGTGTTAGTGAATCACCTGAAAATAGTTTTCTAAGAAGTTGTTGTTACAACACCGTCCTTGAATTTTTGAAGTTATTGTGATTCTTTAGTTCTATACAGAGTTATTCTTTTAGATAGACTACGAGAGTATAAAGTCTCTATTTGTCGCACTTATAAACGCCATTTAACCTTAATGCTCATTATCTTAATATCTTATTCAGTCTTTATTTCTATTAAAATAAAGGTCAATATGGTTACTTTAGCGACAATTAAGGTTATATTAACGGCTCTGAGTGCAGCAGTAAGCTTGCATCTCCGGAGTGACAAAGCTCCCTTCCATCGGGATAATGCCTACTACTTAGGTACTACTTAGCCCTCATATTGTAAATAATGTCAAAATCAAAAAACATTCAGTAATTAATAATGTATTTTTATTTATTTCCAGTTGCATCGACTTCTCCCCTCCCCAACGAGGCACCATTGCCAGCAATAATTGACGTCCTCCACAGTGTCGCCACCGCGACACTGACACCGAACACGCGTGTATGGGCAGCCATATTGCGCACCCCCTACTGACCAACGCCTTGATGGTCCTCCGCCAAAACAAGCCCAACACCCTCAAGCTGAACAGCGTGGCCCGCCAAGCCAGCCGGTACTCCGCCAGGGACCCCAGGTTAAGACCCTAACTCTCCAAACCAGCCAAATCTACCAGTATTATTTGGTATTACCCTAGACATTATGGAAGTAGACTGGGAACAGCCAAACGTCGTAATTAGATGCAGTAGGACACCGCGCAGCAAGGAACTAAAGGATCGACCCATCAGGGAGTCACTTCTCTCTGAATCTACTTCTGGAATCGTGAAAGACGAGGACGGCGATGCCACAAGCGTCGGCACTGATTCTTTCTCTAGCCCCGAATTAGAGTTCAGTGGGAAAGACCTATTGAAAGTGCCTAACAATCACTCCAGATCACAGAACAGTTACAATGAGGAAAAAGAAGAAGAAATCAAACTATTGCTGAGTCTCTGTTTTGTAAGTAAATAATAGTATAAACCATAGTTATCTTGATCATTCGCTGTTTCATGCCAGTAGCTGACTTGCAAATTACAAAGATCTGCCTGCGTCATGCCAGAGTCAAGAGCGGACGACCGGGCGTCGGCCGGTTGGCCAGCCCTGATAGGCTTTTTAGACATTGCGGTTTCATGTGGCCAAGCCATTGGAGTCTGTTAGCTTTTGTTTTTCCGATAATGTTAGGCTCTTTCACAAGCTCTTCAATCTCAGCACTTTTGAGAGGTGGAGGAGTCTTACACCGAAGGCCAAGATATATTTTGGGTCGTTGAGCCATCGGAGTAGTAGTAAGACAACATCACATACATTGTACTGGTCCCAAACTAAGGTTTTCCCTTGTGCTATGGAAACCAGAAACAACGAAGGAACTACAAACACCCAGACCCAACACAAATATCTGTTTCATCAACAAACATTTGTGTCAGTGCGGGAATCGAACCCGCGACCCTTACGTCTCAACCGGCGCTCAAGCCGGCAGTAGTAACTATTAGTACTTAACTATAAATATTGATGGATCACGGTCAAGTACTGTGCAGTGGGCATCTTGCGAAACTTTCTACCACGGACCTCAATTTTGTGGAATAGTTTGGCTGCAGGGTTAGGGACCATGCGGAAAAATACCTATGCCTGTCTCATATTTATCCCTTTATAAAAGAATCCTAAAACTTAGGTACCAATCCCTTTGCAGGTCGGCCTGGGCTGGATCGGCGACTTCCCCAAAGTCTCCATTGGGAACCTCTACGCAGTCTGCCTCGTCTTCTGTGGAGCATCCGTCGCAGCCTTGCCTATAGCCATCCACAGCTACTGGATTCTCGCCTCTGTGTCTGCTGCGTTTGGGCTGCTTTTTGCAGCATCGTCACCTTCACGCCCAGCCTGTTGGTGACGCTGGTTTCCCTGGATGATTTCACGTCCGCTTATGGGCTGGTGCTGTTAGCTCAGGGTATAGGGCATCTGATTGGGCCTCCGCTCTCTGGTGAGTTTTTTTTTTTAAGGATTTCCCAATATTACAAAATTAAGCAACGCATCAGCGGCCTCTCTGATCTCGTAGATGTTCATGGGCAGCGGTGATTACCTACTTACCAGCAGGTGACCCGCTTGCTCGTTTGCCACCTCTAGTATAAAAAAGCATAAAAATCTTTATATCCTCGGCCGAGTTTTCCTCTAACCTATCTGATACCTAAGCTATGTGTCGAGGATCTAAAGCTACAAAGTGATCTTTCTCAGGTTTGAATCTACGACCTGACCTCATCATGGGAGCTGGCGTTCTACTTGGCCGGAGGCTGGATCATCGTAGCTGGTGTGCTGATGTCCTTCATCCAGCCCTTGAGGAACTACCAGCAACGGCGCGAGCAGATGGACTAAAGGCCGAGCATAATGGGTCCCGGTAGCCATAGGCACACCTATACCAGAGAGATTAGTGAGATATCTATCTGCTTCTATTGCTACTCGTATTTATAAAAAAAAGCGGCCGCCCGCGACTTCGTACGCGTGGAGTTAATTATTAACAGTTACCGTCATATTTTGGACAATCCACACAATATATTTTTATAAATTGTAGCCTATGTGTTATTCTCATGTATAAGCTATATTGTGGTAAAGTTTCATTCCAAACATCCATACAACAAACTTTCGCCTTTATAATAGTAGTAGGATATTTCTGAAGTCAACGCCAAGCCTTGTTTTACATATAATACTGGCGCGATGAAAACACGCTTCGGCATGAATGGGCCGGCTCGAGTAGGTAAGTGAAGCAGCGCCTGCGCTATGTTTCGTCGAGTGAGTGAGGTTACCGGAGGCCCAATTGAGGGGAATGGCGCACTTGTGACTCTATTGCTTGGTGTTGCATGTGTCTATCGTATATACAGCAATCGCTTACCATCATGTGATCCGTCTGCTCGTCTGTCACCTATCTCATGAAACTGATAGTGGGCCACTAAAAACTAAGTTAATCATGTATGTTTTGTCAAACGGTTAGTTAGTTAATAATGTTTACATTATTTTAACTTTTTTTGAGTCAATTTGAAAGTCTATTAGAAGTCAATTTTACTTTCATTTACTTATATTATGTATGTAGTGAAACACCCAAAATGCCTTTTAAAACGAGTGTTTGAATTCTATGGTTTCTAAAATACGATTGATAAATGGTGTCTACTGATAATTTTAAAATAAATTAAGCGAATTAGGTAAATGTCCTTAAATATTTATAAAATATTTACTCCCATGTCTTTGACAGCATTTTAAGATGTAATTGTAAAATTTTGATTACCTATTGTAATTAGCTAATATTAAAAAAATAACATACAACTTTAGTCGACGAATTTCTGAGAGGCAATAAAATATTTTGTTATTCAAATATTGTTCAACTCAGCGATATAAACAGCTTATACAGGTTGTATCTGTGAACATTTACATCCCTAGCAGTGGACATCTATTGGCTGAAAGATGATGATGATGATAACTTTTGTATGGGAGCATGATTCCTTGGATAAAAAACATTGTCTTCAACAGTATAACCTCGAGAAGTTTCTAAAATAGTTATAACTTCGCTGGTTCAACTACTTGTTATGAAATTAAAATTTTGAAGACTATTCTACCCATTGGGTGAAGTCAAAATTTAAGAAGGCTGCCTTTTATGAGATGTAACAACTTTTGTCTCTTATACCTAATGTTTAATATAGTATCTACTTAATACAGGATGTACCTGTCAATTACATCCCTTTAACCACGTCTTACTTATACCAATATTTTTAAACAGCAATTGCACTTTGGAAATTCGCATACAATAATGTTAACTGCTCATACAAAGTCGATCCCGTTACTTGTTTATTTTATAACGCTTCGGGCCCATAATTCAGAAATAAACTAATAGATGGCGCTGTGCTAAATTACATCGCGCAAGCGTTTCGTGTTTTCGGTTTACCTATAAGCCTTGTCGTTGTCTATAGATAGAAGTTATTTCTTTATAAATGGTATAGAAGATGGGGAGGTAAAAAAATTATCGACAAATTTTCGAAAGTCGTAGAACAAAAATGTTGTTCAGAATGATTGGTAGAAGGGCGTGGTTGAAGGAATGTACATTTTTAGAGATACATCTTCTATGTGTACCTACTTAACTTACTTACAATTTGTGAAAAACATTGTTCTTTAAATCGACCTTAACAAAATTTGTTAATGTAATATTTAAAATGCACAATACTAGATTACAAAATTACTTAGTAATCAAAAGTAAACTATAGGCACAATCCTTAGGTTTTATAATATTCGAATTATTTTAGTCGAATACTCGTTACTTTAGTCTAAGTTAAGTACCTAGGTAATATTAATGTAACCAAAGATATTGTTTATACACTAACTGTTATTTACCTATGTATCTACTTGTAATCTGCGTTTTATGTTAACTAATATTTTAATGAAACAAGTTACTTATTAAAGTTATAAACTATACTACATGAAAAATTTCATTTGTAATTGGAACCTGGAATTTGGGGGCACGGTAGTGACGGCAGAGCTCATAAAAAAAACGTTTATTTTATTTACTAGAGGCGACAAGCAAGCCAGCCAGCTAAGATTGGGACGACGTCCTGTGGGTAGACCACCTGCCCGTTGGTCTGACGATATTGTACCTAATGGTAGTGGGGAAACTATGGATGAGGCTGGCTGGGGAACCGTAGACAGTGGCGTGATAGAGAAGAGACCTATACTCAGCAGTGGGTGGATGTGGGCTGATATGATGACAAGCAAGCCCTGACCTAATTTTTGGATTGACCCTAGTTACGTTCTCCTGACCGATATTTTGGCTATGGATTCTATGGTGGGTGGGTAAGTTTATTATAATCGAAGGTTACGATTAGTAATCGTAAAATAATTAAACAATGTAGTAGCTAACTATTAAATCGTTTCTACCTCGTTGGAACATCGTTGGGTAAATAAACACAGACTTTATTTGAATCAAGTGCAAATAAATGGCCTCTTAGTCCAATGACATTAACATTTTACACAATAGGCAAAGGTTAATAATACAGATGTGCATATGTTTGTCTGTGGGTCACAAAATAATAATACACAGAAGTATGCTTTCCTATATTGCGAGCTAAACTTGCTACGCACACATTCATGCGCTTACAAGAACACGAATGTGTTCAAAGCCGCTGTACCTCAAAGTCTCGTAAGTACTTTAGTTTTCTTCACTACAGGGTGAAATAGAATACATTAGTGAAACAACAGCAATAGACAGTACTACTATAAGACGGTCTTATCGCCGGTAAATGTCTAACTAGCTAGCGGCCGCCCGTAACTTCGTACGCCATATTTTGGACAATCCACACAATATATTTTTATAAATTGTAGCCTATGTGTTATTCTGATGTATAAACTATATTATTGTAAAGTTTCATTAATAATTGTCACCTTGTACTCATAGTACAGGGGTTGCCCTAGTTTGAGACCAGGTTGATTGGTGTGATTGTCTGGCGCATTTATTTATTTATTATTTACCTATTCATTAAAATCCACTCGGTAGTTATTGCGTTAAAGAGTGGTAAACATCTATCCATACTTACCTACAAACTTTCACGTTTATAATATTAGTGGGATGATACGTATACATTTGTCTAAATAGCAAGAAAATATTGTATTTGATCCCTTGAGCCACCCTTCAAATTGTATTAAGCAAGTGATTGCCTGTAAAGCTTGCATGCCAGGTTATGTTTAATCAAACATAAGCCACTTACTACAAGTGGACTATTATATTCCTCCTGGGACATAACAAACCGTATGACTCCAATTAGGATTTTCAGTCATGCAAGGCAGTCTCAATCTGTTAAGGTCAGAAACCAAGCATGTAGGGTACATACTAGACTGGGGAGGGACTCAAATAAAAAAAAATCCTCCAACCGATATTCGGCTACGGCGGCCAATCTTAAAGATCAGCCACTTACGCAGGATATTTAAAAGTGCTCAAGTGTGTGCGCAAACACAGGTTC
The DNA here is from genome assembly GCA_014851415.1 of Cnaphalocrocis medinalis. Lineage (NCBI taxonomy): Eukaryota > Metazoa > Arthropoda > Insecta > Lepidoptera > Crambidae > Cnaphalocrocis > Cnaphalocrocis medinalis. Next base: position 11,637,770 of record CM026288.1, read on the forward strand.
ACTCTCTATTCCTTTTCTTAGGGCCGGGGAAAGAGCCCTTAGTAAGTATCTGGTGAGCGTCTCCCAAGATTCGGTCCGTATGCCGAGACGGTAGGAAGGACCATGGGCTGGTGGAGGGACTGTGTCTTATTCTTTGCTTAATTTGATGGGACACTAATATGACACGACCGAAGAGAGTTTGGGCGCAGGACCGACGGACTCAAATAAGTTTTTTCAATCCGTACTCTTGTCATGTGGTACCTACCCCCACTCTGGCGATGAGGTAGCGTCGCTGGGGTACAATACAAGAAATATTTGCTTTGCCCGCCCTTACTTCTGGACATTAGTTCCAAGTTGTACCAATAGATCGCGCTGGGCGTCGATTATGCATCGCACAAATTGTTTCGCTTTTTTGGTTTACCCATAAATCTTGACGTTCGCGTTGTTTATAGATGTAACCCTTTATTGGTAAGGACCTAGTATTATAGAAGCCTATGTAGGCTTCCCCCAATGTGGAGAACATTGGGGGAGGAACAGATCGGTCATGCTGTGCCCCGCATCCAAGGAACTCCCGCGACCTACACTAGATCGTCAGTCTATCATGTGAGGGCCGGCCACAGCTGCGACTTCCTGTAGGTACTTGGGCTATGTCTGCGACCTTAGATCTTCGGATCTCATCATTTCTGGCACGATCACGCAAAGAGATGTACATGTATAGTGTCGTAACTTTTACTTATATTTACTTATTACATAGTAAGATTCGGGGTTATTAAAATGGGAAAACACTTTTCTTAATCAGATAAAATATCAGACAGGCATAACTAGGTAATCTTACAATTATTTTGAAGCTAGTAAAAGAGATTATTTTTTATGAAGAAGCTTAGTTATTATCTAAGAATACTAAGTATTAATTAATACAGCATGTTGTCAAGGTGTCTGTTGAAACATGCTACACGCACAACGAATTGACGACCACGATGGTAAAGATGTTGCTCCCAAGCGCTAAAGGTTTCGGGTTTGATTCTCAGTCATTTTGTAAAATTAACGGACTCGTCAATTAATAAAAATTAGTAAAATTAAACGCCCCGTTGGTCTAGTGGTTTAAGTACCGGGCCGTGATCTCGGGATCCACGGTTCAATCCCCGTGTCGAGCTTCGGGTTTGTAATCAGTGATCACGAATCATGGTGAATAAGCCCATCATAGTAGCGATGACTTGATTTTTATGATGGAGGCCTTTGCCATGGAGTGGGATATATATGCTGATACTTACTTTACTTTTACATTGTTATGATGATGAAGGACTTTATTTACCTTGTATGTACTTACTATGGAAACCAGGAACAATGAAGATACCGACGTAGTACGGGCTTTCCGAGGCACGGTGATATAAGACCGTCAATTTTCAGACATCGGACAGACACGCAGACTGAGAATTTCTGAACAGAAAAACCCAGGTACCAACACATTTTTGGCTCAATCCGGGAATCGAACCTGACACCCAAATTGCAGCCGTGGCTTCAAAGTGCCACTACCCAATGCGTCGATATTCACTAGCAGATACAACCTGGTAATTTTCAAGAAAAGCGTAGGTACTCCTTTCAGCCAGCAACGCATTTGTGATGCCTCGGTGTTGGATAACTGTCTATGGGCGGCAGTGATCTCATACCATCAGATGAGCCGTCTGCCCGTGCGCTATAAAAACGAGGCCCTAATGGAAAGGAAATTTAAAAGTTATAAACTTTCTAAAAATAACACGAAGGTTTTCTGTAGAGATAAACAGTAAAATGCTTATATTAAATTCAAGGTTTCAGTCGCTGTTTATTAACATTTTAGTACCTGTCTGTCTATTGTTAAATCGGTGGATATATAACAATAGATTTTAACCATTCAGATCAGATAACAGCGGATCATAGATCTATTTCAAGCTGCGCTAAATTTCTAACCCATGCCTTCATTAACCAATTACGGTCAGCAGTTCTCCAAAGGTGGCTACGAGTGGCTTATAAAAGTAGAGTTTTTGAAGGTGACAATATACGAAATGTTAACGATTTAAGTCTGTCAAGATTAAATCAAGATTTTTAAATGTAGAATTAGCAAACGGATCACCTGATGGATGCAATAGGGTATTTGACAAAATTTTTTTATGTGTTTAATCAAAAGACCTCTCAATTTAAGAAACATTATTGAAAGAATTACTCGATTCTGATTTGAATTACCTGAGATATCATAACTTTAAGAGCACATATTTTGGGCAAGCCCAAAAACGCTCTATACAAATGACTACAGGCGAGTGACGTCACATGCCCGTATCCTGTATGCGCGACTAGTAAATTTTGTTTGGTAGCTATATCAAATGTTTCGTTTAAGTAAATGGTTTTATAATAAAAGTTGGTGGAAAATGTACGGGTAGTTCAATGATATAATTAGTTTTTTAAATTGTAATACTTTAAAAATGGACTTGCCCATGAAACTTTGAATGCTCATAAAACCAGCTAGACGTTATATTTTTAACTGAAAATTTTGGCCATTGGTTCTTATTTACCAGTATTTTGGAAAAATATAAATATTTTTTGCTATATCGAGATTAGTCAAATACCCTATTGCCGCCGCCCATAGACACCTGCAACACCAGTAGAGTCACAAGTGCGCTTCCAATCTTTAACCTACCCTCACTCACTCGACGAAACACAGCGCAGGCACTGCCTTGTGAGCCTGTGGTATCACTCCGGTCGAGTGCCCATTTATGCTGAAGTGTGACTCTCTCAGGGATAGAAGAAGAAGATGACATACTTATCGTGGCAGACTTTAAATCCCTTACCCACCAAATGTGACATCAGAATCTTAAAACTTACCTATCGAGAGTAGGTATTGCAGAAACTCAGGAATCTTTTATGTAAAATGTAATGTTTACAATTGAGTCCAATAAAATTGCGTCTTGATTTTTTAATAACATAGGTAGGCAAACGAGCAAGCAGGTCACTTGATGGTCAGTGAACACCGCCGCCCATGGACATCAGCTACTCCAAAAGGAGCGCGGATGCGTTGCCGGCATGTATAGGCTCGTTTCTTGAAGATTTTAACGTCGTACCGGTTTGGAAATACCGCTGCGGGAAATTGATTCCAAAATGAGGAGGTGCGTGGCAGAAAGTGACGAATAAAGCGGACGGTAGTGGACCGCCATCCGTCCAGGTGGTATGGATGGAATCCAACTTTGATGAGGATGGCCCGACCATTTCAGGAATATCATGAAGTGACTAAATCTACGATCTGGCCACGACATGTCTAGAATTCTTACGACCTTAAGTTGCGAGAATGTGATAGATACAGATTCTGGGTAAAATTAACCTGTGAAGTCTTTCCTCGAACACATTGTAACTGGAATCGAAAATTGTCCACGTCTTGTTTTCGTATGACGAAACTGTATAATGAATGTTATGGTAACATGGTATCTGTTGACACTGAAATTCTGCCTGATGAATCGTCGTAGGAGGTATTCTAATTTTGGTTTCAAGTACTTAGTTTGTGATAGTAGGTATAATTATAGGCTGATTAGTTTTTTTTTACTTTATAGCTTTATATCCGAAAAAAAAATGGAATTCTTATGCATAAAAATCAATTCAAATTACATTAAGTAGATGATTATTTATTAGTTCTTTAGATTTAGCGGTGCATTTATATCGAGTGTAATAAATACAAACGGGGATTAGCGCGACTAATCTTTTTAAGTACTTAACAAATATCGTCTAGATTTATTGTAATAGCTGTTTTATTTTAAGAAAAAAAGCAAAGAGATAAAGTAGTGTAGATAGAGTTAGGTACTCTACATTTGCTTGAAAAATTGCAGACAGGTCAATCACCTTTGAACTTTATACTCAAATCTTAAATAGACTATCAGAACATACTCCACATTGTAAGTAACCATTTAATTATTGTAAACACGATTCCAACGTAGAAACGAAATCAATATTGAACCTCAAACTATAATAATCTACTTAGATTGCATGGCCTACCAATGCTCACCAATGTCATGGTTATTGACCTCTGAAAAAGAATATAGTCAAACTGTCATGAAAATGTCTTTCGCGAATATAAGTAAAATACAAATAATGTGTAAATGTGGATGTAAAATTCCACTGATAACATGATTGCTCTTGTTTAATACTAAGATACGCTTTGTGTAAACAATATTATCGGGGAGAGTCAAGACATTTAGTTTAATAATTGGTTAGGGAGCGGACGTTTCGTATTTCGGATTTTAGTTAAAAAAAGTGGTATTTGTGAAATAAAAATGCGGTGGTTTGGTGTGAGGCGAGGCGCTCAGCGTCACGCCTCTTGAAGCAGTGAAGCGCTGACCGGCAACAAAAACTAACAGATGTGTTACGCCGGTCATACGAAGCGCACGTGCGTGACTTTATTTGTCCGTGCTTTCCAGTGATCAGCTGTTTCTGTTTCTGTGACTGTTCCCAGTGCTATTTCACTGCTCCACACTTCGAAAGGTACGTCACTCATTGTTTGTTTTGTAAACATAGCCGGCTATTTCTTTGTAAAGCAGGTTAGAATCGCGCTATGGAATTTATTTATGAATGAGCGGGAGCGGTGTGATGTTATTTTTCGTTGTTAACGCGATAAGTGTGTTTGCATGTTTTGTTTACGGCTCCTGGCGTTCACAGATTCAATTTTGTATATGTTTTTGTTGATATGAACCGTTTATCGCCAATTTAAGGCTTGTCTAGAGAATTTATTTACTGTATTTGCTCTGTATCGGTGACTATGAGTCAAAAGTTACGTTTGAGAATTCATGAGCAGTCTTTTGTTCATGGTATTTACCTGCTCAGACTAACCTTTGTTTAGCAGTTAGTTGTCTATTTTTATAATGTATAATAGGATTATGTTGAGTGAGTGGGTCGCTGCTGGCCCTCTTTCTCCAGGCATTCCTATCCGAGATCTGGTTTAGACTGGATATGTTCGGTGTTAGTTGCTGGGGCCGGTTTGATGGCATTTTAGATGGTATCGTAGAAACTTGGTGTTAGAGTTTGCTAAAGCACTGGGGTTATGGCGGGTCGGTTTGAACCGGTTTTCTTCAAGACGTTACGTAGGTATCTAGAAGTGTGAACTTTGAATCTTACATTTGTGAAGTAAACTAAGCATAGTTGTATTAAAAATCGTCAATGCGGTTGAATTTAGCACTGGTACCTACTACTTATAGGTAGGTATATAGTATTTTAAATAAGTACGTTTAATTCTAATTACTACTGAACATTTAGGTATAACTTGCAAAAACCAAGGATATCTTAATAAGTGCGGAATAGGGGCTTAAACTAAATGATAATAGAAAATCTATAATGACTATTCCTCATCAAGACATTAGAAGCAAAAAAAGTTTGTCACGTGACCGACTTAGTAATGAAAAGTAAATTTTTTGTTATGCGACTTTCCAAAAGTCAAAAGAACAAAATGTTATTCAGAATGCTTGGTATGTAGGGAATTAGGGATGTAAATGCTCACAGAACATCTTCTGTATACACGTATCCCTTTAACGACGTCTATCTGTACGTATATCTACACCCTGTATATTATAGTGTAAGTAGCTCTTAATATACTGTTACTAACGTGTGCTATCATTCGTTTGTGACTTGCAATTTTGCGGCGGCCATCAGACATTTTAAGAAATTGGTTTTATTACTACGCGACTTTGTCATCACAACTCTACTCTGTTTTGGTGAATTTTCTCGTAATTTATTGACATTTCAGCTCTTAGAAATAATAATCAACGCCAAGTTGGTCTAGTGGTTTAATTACCAACCAGGCCATGATTAAGGGGTCCTGGGTTCGATTCCCGGGTTGAGCAAAATGTATGTTTTTAATCTTTCGAACATAGCTCGGGTTTGTGTTCACCATCCGCATTAGCAAGCGTCATGATAAGTATTAAGCCTAATCCCATCATAGTAGCGATGACTTGATTTCTATGATGGAGGTCTTTGCCCTGCAGTGGGACAGTATATAGGCTGATGCTTTTTTACTTATGTATACTTACTTAAGCTTTGGGTTCCAACATCATTTCGCTTCAATAATTTCTTATGCAGCCCTTCCTTTAATGGCTCTACAGAAATAGTTGCATTTACCTTCAATCTATTAATGAGTTTCCAAGACAAATTGCTCAATCATTTCCGCGTTGTAGGTAAACGAATCAGCTGACTTATATGGGCACAGCACACATCAAAGTATATGGACAACACTATTAAATTTCTTCAATCGAATCTAATTATACATTAGGTTGAATATCAATTGAGGAAATTTGACATGTTGTGGTAATCTGATGTGTGTGTGGCTGACTGTACTACAAGAGAAGAAATTACGGGAAGTCCCGATGTAATAATAATTAAAACGGTACTTTATCTTCTTCTATCTATTTTATAAGGGATAACTTCTATATTGACTACCAGAAGGCTAGTTAGATATATTATGTCGCAGCCTGATCGTATAATCCGTCATATATTCTAATAATCCGGCTAGCTGTCATCAAAAACAGGGCTGTTTTGAAATTCGGTGGCAGGCCATTTATAAGATTTATCACGATTTTATTCTCATGCCAACGGTACGTTGTTCATACACTCGCAATGTTCCTAGCATTTTACTCAAATAAAATTGTATATGTTTGCGGTATCAAGTAATAATACATTTATTGATTAGATAGGTTACAGTATAGTACTATCTACCTAATAGTTCGTGATTTATTAAATGCCTATATCTATAAAATGTAATGAGATTATGAACAGAAAAGATTGATGACTTTTGAAATTTCGCATAAACTTTTTTGAGAGACAAAATGACACAAAGTGATGAAATATTTTATCCCTAAATGATTCAAAAGTGGAGAATGCATAAAATAATAAACCCGACGAGATTAAAAGATGCGACATACAAACATTGCTCTAAAGCGCTAATAGCACTCGTAAACGCGGTTAGGTATATATGTTATCTTATCATAATTCCCTGAAGGTTGACGATTACTGTACTGCGAGTATTTGCACGGTGACGAACTGCGGCGGGTGTGATGTGAAAACTGCAGTTTCTCATATATTTTATTCGTCGCTTCGAACGCGCCTTCACTTTTTTTCGGGACTCTGTTCCCATCTTTAGTATGTAGTTCCAAACTGTACCTAATAGATGGCGCTGGGTGTCGATTGCATCGCGCCAGTGTTCCGTGTTTTCGGTTTACTTACAGATTTAATAGTGATCTGTGGGTTTACCTTAAGCTTTGGTCGTTGTCTTAAAAAACTTCAAATTATAAATAGTTTATAAGATGTGGAAGTAGCAGGTGGTACGGTAATGCTAATGCTATGCTAACAGGATTATTGTTTACGCGGAAAGCAACGGTTTTAAGTCAATGTTACCCGGTGAACAGAAAGTGCGGGGAAACCTAGTGACAAGACAATAGCTTAGCGAAGTCAAAGAACTCTTTGATCAACATCAGCCAGAGCTGAGAGCCGATCTTTTCTATGCTTTGTGAAGAAAAGAAAAGAACTCGCAGCGAGACTAGCGTCCCTCTGCATAAGACACTTCGTAGTTAGAGTCCTTTAGATAAATAGTTATAATAATAAACTTACACAATCACCTCATATATTGACCTGACTCCTGACTGAGTTAGTATGCTTTCATCTCACTTGATGGTTATAAATTGGAAGCACAAAAAAGAAATCCTAAAATTTTGAGCTAGTTCTCCATACGGGGGATATGGTTCGAACCTGAGCATGTATAAACTATGGACTTTTCATACAATGTTGGTTAATATTTGGCCATACAAAGTTCATCACGTGACTTAAATTGGTAATGTAGTACCTATGTCGAAAAATTTTCGACGGATTTTCTTTCAAAACTCGTAGAACAAACGATGCTCAGAACGGTTGATAAAAACGTGGTTAGACGGATTTAAATGTGTAGTACAACCTGTATAGATAGGTAATTAACGGAACAGTTAGACTGACAGACTTTTCTCTAAGAGGAAATAAGCTAATTACTACGCTCGGTTCACTACATTAATCTCTATTAAACTGGCACACGACACGACTGGACGGCGACAAAGTAACCGAACCGATTTGATCCGTAAGATTCCACTGTGCTAAATGTCAACGTCAAATGATTTAACATTACTTTATTGGTAGGACTCCATATACTAATACACGCTTCGGCATGACTGGGTCGGCTTGACTGGAGAAATAAGTACCACATCCTCACAGAAGACCGGCGTGAAGCGACGAATGCGCTGTGTTTTATCGAGTGAGTGACTGTAGGCCCAGTTGGGGGGAAAGGGGGTTAAAGGTTGGCAGAGCACTTGTACGTCTGCTCGTCTGCTATGTTTTTTTTGCTAAAGAAAATTGCCGAGTGAAAACCAATAGGTAGGTACTTTTAACTGTGACTGTGACTGTGACTGTGTAACGCTTGGGCATGAATGGGCCGGCTCGACCGGACTGATACCACTGCCTCACAGAAAACCGGCGTGAAGCAGCCCCTGTGCTGTGTTTCGCCGAGTGAGTGAGGGTACCGGAGGCCCACCCGGGAGGAAGGGGATAAAGGGTTGGTAGCGCACTTGTAACTCTACTGGTGTTGTAGGTGTCCATGAGCGGCGGCATTGCTTACCATCAGGTGATCCGCCTGCTCGTCTGCTACCTATCACATAAAAAAAAAGGTACAGTACGAGTGGTATACCGACGTTGAATTGCTCAATACACACATTCAACATAATTTCCATTCAACGCTCTGACGCCAGTCCCGTGATCGTTCTCTCTTTTGAAGTTATTTTTAGTCGTGACGTCAGCGCAGGGACGAACATTGGTTTCATGTCTGTCTAGCGAACCAGCGGGATGGTTGATGGCCTTCTTACTGTTTTTGTTAGAGTCTGATGCTAAGTGCGGTTTCAGATTAGCGTTTTAAGACTTAGCTAGAAGTTTTTTTGAAGCGCGTTTTGGCAGTTAAATCGATCGTTGTCGCGCTTCTAAGCTCGTATCGTAAACAGAAAAACGTTGTTATGGAAAAGTCATAGCAATTAGGTATTTCTCAGTTCATGTAAACATAATATACGATCCTAAACACGTGTCCGGTTTTTTGAAGCACGGTTTAACGCTGACTTGACCTGCTGAATGCTGACCGCGTACACGCTGAATACTGACCGCGTATACGCTGAATGTTGACCACTTATACGCTTAATGCTGACCAGGTATACGCTGAATGCTGACCACGTATACGCTGAATGCTGACCGCGTATACGCGCGGAAAAATACGCTAATCTGAAACCACTCTCAGTGGTTGGTGTGTTTTGTTTTTACTACGTGATTAACATCAGTTCAACTGTGAAGGATCGTCTTTTTTGAATAACCCTTCTTAGAATACATGGGTATTGTATAGCTTCTTGTTCATTTAAATGAGACGTATTTTTGTAACAATAGAGCGAACCAATAAGTAAGCATACCTATCTGAATGTGAAATGTAACACAAGAGGAATGAATAAGATCTTTTTTTGAAAGTCTCCAGGACTTATTACCTTTTAATATGCAAATGATAAATTATTGGAAAATAGCTGATCCGTCTGTTCGTCTACTCCCTATATACCTATCATAAAAATATATTCAGTAACATTTAAAATTAGATTTTTTTCTGGCTGACATATTATTTGGACATCGTTTTTAATTGTAATAAAAATACCATCAAAAATAGTAGGCAACATACTCTTATCTGTCGATAAAAATAGCTATATATTTTGTACTGAGTTTCGAATAAGAGCACAGAAATTCCAAGGGGAAACTCGTACAGTTTTATAAGAGTTAATTTAGCAATGACTAAACACGGTCCAGGTACTTTTCCATAGCAGGACAACGATCTCGACCGGCATTGAGGCAAACTTGTTGCCCGTTCAGTGTTCCCATGGCTTGGGTGTTTCCCCGAAATTCGAGAGATTATGAACGCCCCGTTGGTATATCGGTTTAAGTACCGGGCCATAGGGCTTTTGATATTTGAGTTGTAAATAGGTAAAGTAGTGTCAGCTTATCCTCCGTGATGCTTGGTGTCCCAGGTTCGATTTCCGGGTCGAGCAAAATGTATGTGTCGATTTTTTCGAACATCATCACTAATCCGCATTAGGCAAGCGTGCAAGCATACAAATTCGGCAGATCTGTGTACACTGATGTGTGACCATAGGTACCATTTTGAGTTACGTGATAAGTAATTTAGATCAAAAATTTGACACTTTGAGGTACTATAAATTCCACGTGTGACTGACTGTCTTTAATAATACAATCGCACAATATTTATCTTTGCTCCAATTTTTTTTTTGTTTTTTATTTTACTCGGAATTTTTTGTTGATTTTGGGGAAAATAAAATACGTCTGATGGAAACACTGTGCCCGTTACAAGTTTACGACTGCTTTGTAGCGTTCGGCCTTGCGTGTTTTTATGCTGGTCAGTAGCAGACAAAGTAAAAGTTATTGTGGCAGACGGAACGGTAAAGAAAGGCGAATCTGGTCAAATCAAGTCTGGAATTCAATTTGGGGAGATACCAAATTCTCTTCTTCTTTTAAAAGAAAAAAAATAAGATTCGAATTTCGAACACGCTTTAGCTTAGTGAAAGATTTCACTAAGCTAAAGCGTGTTCGAAATTCGAATCTTATTTTTTTCTTTTATTCAAATACCAGTGGACGCGCGAAGCATTCGGTCGCGTCGGTTTGCCACTAAAATATTTTTACAAAATAAATCTTCGCTTCGGAATGAATGGGCCCGGCCGGCTTGACCGGAGTGATACCACGGCCTCACAAACCGACGTGTAGCAGCGCCTGCGCTGTGTTTCGTCGATTGAGTGAAGGCACCGGAGGCCCAGCCTGGGGGACAGGGTGTTAACGTCGTAAGGCCCAGACAACGACCTTTTATCCCCTTCCCCCCGGGTGGGCTTTCCGGTACCCTAACTCACTCGGCGAAACAAAACACAGGGGCTGCTTCACGCCGGTTTAGTGGAGAAGAGACATAAATACGGGTTGAAGAATCTACCTCCCTTCAAGTCGAAAGGGCTTAAATCCGAAAAGGGTAACTCCACGTGACGTCTGTACAATAATATCTATACTATTTATAAAGAGATAACTTCTATAGTCAACAACAAGGCTTATACGTAAACCGAAAACACGAAACTCTTGCGCGATGTAATTAGATACAGCGCCATCTATTGGTTCATTTCTGAATTACGGTCCCGAAGCGAAGTGAGGGCGGGCCACTAGTACAATAATATAGTAAACAAAGCGGGGTACGTAAACATTTTGATACGGTATAATAATTGGCGTTTAATGAAACAATAGTTATCTGGCTGACATATGTATAGTTAACAACAGTAGTGCGTTTTAATATGTCGATTACTATTATGTACTATCTATTAAGTATTCTCTGGTACTACTTACTAACTGTAAGTAACTTAGAATAGTTACATAATTGTGTAGTTGACTGACTCTCGCTGGCTGGCTAGGAGGTCGCACTTCAACAATATAACAACGAACAACAACACAACAATAATAACAGCTGTGCTTGAGGTATAATTCAGGTAAAATATTTACCTACCAATCAGAGCATTCGTTTAATTTCTCAGAGTTGTAAATAATATAAATAAATAAATAAATGCGCCAGACAATCACACCAGTCAACCTGGCAACCAAGTCTCAAACTAGGGCAACCCCTGTACTATGAGTACCAAATGACAATAATTAGGAACTGAGGGCGTCAACCCAGAATACCCAGACCCAAGAAAATTTACAAAATGTAGTTTTCTAAATTAACTTGACCGGGAGAACATAATAAATTGAGACAACATCACATAGATTGTCCTGGTCCCAAACTAAGGTTTTCCCTTGTGCTATGGAAACCAGAAACAACAAAGGAAGGAACCACAAAAACTCAGACCCAACACAAATATCTGTTTCATGTCTCAACCGGCGCTTAAACCATTGCGCTAAACGGGTCGTCAAAATGTCGTGCGAAATATCCTGATATGTAGGCTATTATTTATCCCTCGTACATACATTCAGGTTGGTCGCTGTAGTGTAATCGGCCGATGGATATTATTAGTTTCACGAGAGTCGATTTATTAATCTAGAGATAAAAGTTACTCAACTGATAAAATAAAAATGTGTGTTATACCTACTAACGTCATGGAAATATAATAAATTCTAAGAAGGATTGTAATCTGCCGAGTAGTACTTAAATACTGATTTATAAATATGACATAGGACGGTATAAGTACTTAACGATTGAAAAATCAAGCCTTATCTCAGCTGATAAATATAATATAATATTCATGTGAAATATGATATTCGAAATCATAAAAAAAATCTGCTGCTCCAAATTTTTTTCATAAGACTGGTGGCAGACGATCAGACGGATCGCCTGATGGTAAGTGATTGCCGTCGTCCATAGACACCTGCAACAACAGTAGAGTCACAAGTGCGCTGCTAACTTTAACCCCTTTCCTTTTTATTGGGCACCCGATACCCTCACTCACTCGACGAAAAACAGTGCAAGCGCTGCTGCTACTGTGAGGTGTTCTGTTATCAGGTCGAGCCGGCCCATTCATGCTGAAGCGTGGCACTCCCACGGTAAAAATTTAATAACGCGAGACACGGACGTATATATAGCTTTGACAAGGGGGGTGTCCCACATTGCAAAACAATTACGAATCACCCCCCCCCCTCCCCCCCGATTATGATTATAGCCGATTCAACCTTATGTCAAATCAGGCCTCAATGGGGTGGTCTGGACCCCCCCCTTATATACTACGTCCATGACGCGAGAAAATGAGTTTGTGATACTTATAGCATTGTTAGGTATATACATGATAATGTTAATAGTTGGTTGTGTATAATTATTGGCTTGTTAATCCATGGGCTAAAAACTTTGTATATAAATTACTCATACCTAACATACATTAACGTCACGCCAGATAAGCTTGACGCGAATAAACTATGTGTGATAAAACGGAATAGTTTGTACCTACAAAGTATTGATTTTATTTCTAACTAGTGGCCCGCACTTACTTCGAAATTAGTTCCTAATAACTATACCCAGTAGAGATGGCGCTGAAAGTCGATTACATCGCGCAATGTTTTTTGTTTTTTTGGTTGACCTATAGAATTTACCTATTTATAAATAATAAATAAATTTTACCAATCAAATTGGTTGCCGAATGTTTCACTTCGTCGATAGCTTTTTCAAATAAATAAACAGAAAATAATATAAAAATAATATTTAATGGTGTTCTGTTAGGTTGTTACTATTTTTGATGGGTTCTAGTTATTTTGAGATACATACAGTTTTAATATTTTTTTTATCGTAGAATAGATGTGTACGTCGCGGATGTCAGTAATATTTTGTATGTAGAAGTCTATAGTTTTTTTCTATCGACTTATTGTTCTACATATTATGTTTAATTTTAAAATTATCAAGAGTCTTTTGTTATTTTTATCTAGCTCGTTTCACAATGCCTGCTCTAGTGCTATTGTAAGTTACTTTTTTGGATACCCACATTATAAAATATGATATTTCAGCCTTTTATTCCTGGTTGTTGTATCCTTTTGTTGTAAGCCTATTTATTGTAACAACCGACATTCGTTTGGTGAATGATTAAGTATAGTTGATTGTTCAGTGTCGGGGGATACCATATGTATCATAGGCAAGCGATATAAATATGTATGTTACAACCTCTTTTGATTGTAATGTATGGGTATACCTATTTTTAAAGTGTAAATCTGACCTAGACTATCGTGATAATAATGTGTATTTCGCCGATTCTACCTATCGCTCTATCACGGTTTTGTTATGTCGGTGCATTCTATATCTTCAATGACCTTAAAAAAATCGAAACAGGATGTGTGTATTACTAATTTGTATTTTTAATTAGGTATCATCACCCCAGTTAATTGGCGCGTTTCAAACAGTTACCAACCAGCGAGATAATAAGGTCATATCTGTTTTAGCCAAAACAACGGAGCGTGATGTCTAGACATTTCGAGAATATACCTATTATAATTAATATAGCAGCATACATTCGCTTTGACCCCAAAGTAGGTAGGTGAAGTTATATGAAAAAAACGATCAAATTTTAAAACACAACCTAAGTATGTTGGTGTCATGGCAAGTTCCGTCAAAACTTATTGGCTATCTTCACAAATGGATATGTTGACGCCGATTAGAATAAAGTTTAATGAAATGTATAAAAAGAAAGGTTCTAGTGTAAAAGTGGCAGGGCACGCCGAACATTCACTTTGGTCGGGGTCGCGTCACAGATTTTTAATAGTAGGTAGGCCTAAGTCAATCAATAAGGTGCCAGGGTGGCAATTCTCGTGCCCTCGACATTTCAGTCCAATTTAGAGATTTCATACATTCGTCTTTGGTGCCCGGAAGACTCGCTGTACTTACCTATTCAAATTTCAGCGGGTCTAATTTGAAGTCGACGTTACGACCGAATCAGAGTTCCCCTCTCTTTCACACGCGCTGTTCGCAGCTTTTGTTTGAATGTGACAGGTATATTCTCATTCGTTACGGGACGTCTTCGTTATAAGCGACCAGGTTTCCATATCATGTCAGGCACCAATGATTGACATGGCCCAAACAGAATAAATGTACCATCGGTCAGTATGAGACTAGCTGACAGTTTACGTGTTAACGTAAACACAACATCTATATTTATATGTTCAAAGACGTAGGTAATGTAAGGCTTAGGTAGTACTTGGCTGTTTCACAAGTCAGTATGTGTGGAGCAGCGCAGGCGCAGCCAAGGTTGCCAAAAATTAGAATAAAGCCGGACACAAATATTATTAGTTTTTTCACGCTTGTATAGGGCGGCATGAAACAATAGCGATGACCGTTATTTTGCGCACTTGTAAAAAAGAAGACTTTCTATTAAAATTGGTTTCTACGCACTCACGGTCATAAACTACAGTTTCATGCCGCAGACTATACCTGGTTCATAATAATGTGGAGTTAACTCTTCTCTTCTTTTTGGCATAATAAATATTACCTATATATTTTAATAAGGTAAATTATATTGTAAATACATATTCGTTCATTTTTATTTTTCTTGAATTAGGCACAGGCCGTCACTTTTTAAGTTACCTATTAGGTACGGACAGCCGCACATGAGGTTACTACAATCTGTCAAATTTCCTCAGTTGATATTGAACCAAACACGTTTTCAGACATAAAGGTGAGGTTCGATTGAAGAAATCTGATGTGCGGCTGTCTGTACATGAAATATGTCAAACCTTAACTACATAGAGCCAAACGTTTATGTATAGGACTCTGAATTTTTAATCATGTGGAGTAAATTGACAGATGCAAATGTCAAGTTTCTATACATTTTGACACTTTACATCATGTCAAATTGAGTGATAATGCCTAATCTGCCTTGTCCGGCTACACGCGTAGCTTGTCCGGCTAATGTGTTTTGGGGCCTGGCAGCCCTAACCAGCGCCGGCGCCGCCGAGGTTGCGGGGTGAACGGCCTGCGAACTGGTCCGCGCCTGCAGGTACTGGTGGATGGGTGTTTTGCATATAGAAAGTACTTTGGCTTTCGCATGCCCCTGACATGGGTGATATATTGTTACTATAGTAAAACAGCTACTCATCTATACTAATTTATAAAGGGGTAAATTAGATAGACATTGACAAATCTTATATGTATAGAAACCGAAAGAGCGAAACACTACTGCGATGCAACATACAGTGCCATCTATTGATACGTACCAGAACTAATAGCAAACTTGTGTTTCAAAACGAAGGCGGGCCACTAGTCTAAAATAATAACGTGCGATTCGACCAATATTTTATCCAACAGTAAATGTATGTACCTATATGGCTGTCATTCCGTACCTACAAATGATACTCTACGACTGATGATAAGCGGCCGTGAGATCCAAATATGAGATTGACAGGCACAAAAGAACAGACAAAGTGTCCAGTGAGTCTGTCACTCACACACTGAAGGCCTGCTAAGATGTCGTTAAACACGCCCCACCTAAAAACCCAGGATTAATCATTTAAATCAAAACAAGATTCCACTTTCCATACCAATGAATGACATTATGTCATCATAAATAAGGAAGCACGAATTGCTAATTTACATTATAATTAGCCTAAATATGCGGGCTATTCTTAGTTCGGAAGTAGGTTAATGTAGTCGCGCCTATGGACCTCCAGGTTTATGGCCTATAAGCACACGCTTTGGTGGGGGGGAAATTAATGGCATTAAAATGTAAGGGAGCAGCTGATCACAACATTGGGATATTTTTCTACCGTGGAAGCACAAAATAATTACACACAGAAAGTAGGCTGCCCACTAAGAGCTAAAAACCAGCGGGGAAATACGCCTTTTCAACCACTTTCTTAATCCTAGCCTATGACATAAGATTGTCGAACTGTCGAGGTCTGGTGTAGAGGCCGCGCGCTTATGTACTCATGCTTGGCAACAACTCTATCATATGACAACGAACTCTTCTAAATCCAAAATCAGGCTGAGTCTATCTTCTGTGTGTAGTTATTTTGTGGTGGAAGGGTCAAAGATTTGGCATGATTGGGCCTGTCGACCGGTGTGATACCGGCGTGAAGCAGCGTCGTACAGCGTTTCACCGAGTGAGTGAGGGTACTGATTTCTCAGTTTGGGAAGGAAAGGAAAAAGTATGGTACCGCATTAATTTTAATTGTGACTCTTCTGGTATTGCTGATGCATAGGCGAGGGCTATAGCTTATCACCAGGAGATTCTGTTTGCCTGGCTCTTAGGAAAAAGAAGATGATTTTACTGCCTAATTTCATTTGTGGTGGAGAGCAACAAAGGAATCAAAGATTTAAAATTCTACACACAATTACATAAATTATTGCACCACCACACTTAGATACATCCAGATTTGCCTAGTGAACATTCTTGTTTGTATGGAACAGCTTACCTATTCTGATGGGTCCGGGATTAAAACGACCAAAATTTACCGAGTGTATTTTTTATATTGAAGATAATCAAGATAACCTCACTCCGCCTGATGGTATAGTCCGAGGCAAGAAAGTGTAGTTATGACCTTGAGTGCGCAGAAACCAATTTTGATAGAAAGTCTTCTTTTTTACAAGTGCGCAAAATAACGGTCATCGCTATACTTTCGTGCCTCCAGCTATAAGCGGCTGTGAGATCCGAATAAGTATGAGAGGTTTAATCATTTTAATCTTCGAAAGGGTACCCATAACATCAAGCTACAGTTGGAGACTAAATCCCAGACGTTTATTTATAGCTGCAAATTGACATAGCCTTATTAAAGCCCCAGAAGGTTCTACGTAGTCAATTCTACTAATAGATCAGCGCTGGCTACAATCAATTGAGCGGCCGTTTGAATATATTACACCATTTAGTTGACCAATTGAACAGTATTAGGGGTTTCACTTCGAAAAACAATGATTATTTATTACAACTAACAAATTATGTTTGTCAAATGTCGTGAATTCACTTTGATCATCCTTACTGCTGCTTAGAAATTCGTAGGAACTGCGTTACACATTTAATAACAATAATACACTGTTAAATTCAAGTCGTTTCAATTCCGAAACATAATAATAGACAGGGCGAATAAAGCCCATTTAACATGTTAGATCATCAAAATAAGTTAAATAATAATCTTCTGTTTCCTTAGAATTATTCTAAGGCTGTTCCATAGATTGTTGCCTGGTGTAAGTATTTCCTTTTTTGTATGAGGACTGCAATAAGGTGGGGGCGGTATTATTTTAAAGTATCCTTTATTGCTTTTCTGAAAATAATATATTATCACTAACACAATCTGGGAGGACACTTCCTCTCAAGCCCTACTATAACGTGAGGTCTGGACCCTCCTTACTCTAGATCCTCCCGGTACAGTCACTTATCTCGGAGGACTCTATACTTAGTTAGGTTGTAATAGTCCTAAGAGTTCTTGAAATTTCTCGAAAAAATTTTCGACTTCATACATAATGATCAATACCGACTTACAAAGTCAGTTTTTTTAAGCATGTTTTCAAAATGTCTTTTCAAATGTTGTTCTGAATTATTGGTAGAGCAAGTTGTCAAAAGGATGTAAATATTGACAGATAGGTATTTCTTGTAGGTATTGATTTTTAAAAATGCATCCTTAACTTTGACAACCCTGTTTAGTACAAGTTAATGCTGAAGCATTAACTAGCCACTCGCTGGCAATTGACTCTTTAATCTACCTAACTGGCTGCTTATCAATTCATCTTTACGATGTTGATTACCTCCTGACATTTTTTGTTCTTTTTTTTTCTGTCCTTTAGATTAACAGGCTGTTTGAAATTGATCTTTATTGACTGTCCAATAGCAATAAAATTTCAATTACCACTTAAGTAGAATAAGACTACATTATTGGTTTTTCTTTGTTGCTTTTTTATAGCAAATCAATAGACGACCTTATGCGGTCAATTCGAAATACGTGATGTTTATTTGTTTTATTTTATAGTTTTTGTTAAACAAGTTAGCTACATCAGTATTGTATTGTGGCATGACATGCGTAAGTACAAGTAAGTAGTAGTACTTATAGTAAATACTTCGAGTACAACTGCACGTTCAAAGCACCCTATTATGAAAATGTTGATTAATAAAACTTTCAATTATTATCATTAATAGGACTGTTGAAGATAATATAGCGTTCCCTATACGTTCTTCAAATGTGTGAATAAAAAAATACAGGTACAAGTTCTTTACTCTCCTCCCCTTTTTGAGGATTTTTCCAAGTAAATATTTAACGATCGATATGATTTGGCGAAAGATTACACCACGTGCGAGTAAACAAGATTCCAAATATAAGTATTAATATCGTATGTACAGATTCAGATCATATCTCTTTGACGTCATCATCCCAGCTGTAGAGGTAGAGATACATAATCTCGTATCTGTTTCAGAGCTCAAAATTACAATGCCGTATCTCTTTCAGAGCTCATAATGCAATTTGGTAGTGACCCTGCCTCATACGCCAATCGTCGTGAGTTCGAACCCTACCTACCATGGACAAACATTCGAATGATGATCACTTGTGTAGGCGTCTGCACTACAACTGATTAGCAGCCGTGGTCACTAGTGAACTGGAAAAACAAACTAGAACAGTTCTTTTGTCAAAGATTTTTGTCATGAAAGGTTTGCCGTCCATAAAGCGTTTCTTCATAGAAGCGTCCACCAAGCAACTCGTAAACCTGGGTTAGGTAATCCTAAACTGGTTAAAACAGTGCCAGACATTGCACTCCAGTAACTAGGAAAATCGAAATAATCACAATAAATTCACACAACATCTCATGGACCTGACTCCGTACTAAGTAGCTTAAGCACTTCTGTTACAGATAAGTACTTACATACATTACACACAGACACCAAACAAACACAAGTGTTCATCACACGAATGTTTGTCCATGGTGGGGGACGAACCCACGAACTTTGGTGCATGAGGTTGATACATATTGATTATTTGCATAGACATACTTAACGTTACGAATCCTTTGAACTTCGTACGGCCCAGACAGCAGACACAATGGAAAATCAATTGTTTTATGCCCTTTAAAAGGTTTTTGGGTCTTACGGCGGTATTAATGTTCGTGTTAGCCTCTCAGGTCACGCTGATCTGGAGCCAGCTGGTAGTGACGTCACCCCGGTATGTCGCGTCTCCAGTTATTTTGGTGCAGCCTTGGGCGCTCGTTCTCCAGAACTCGGTCTGGTAGGGCGAGGTGATTCATGGAGACTTGAAATATTGTTAAAATTATTTGGCTCGTTTAGTTTAGTGTACAGAACAGATGTTGGATATTTAAGTCGAGAGAAGTTCTTTATCCATGAAGGGTTACGTAGAAGCAATATATTTAGTTGTAAATAAAGTACCTGAAGTATCAGCCTATCTTCCGTGATCTTGGTGACCCGGGTTCGATTACTGGGTCGAGCAAAATGTATGTTTTGACGTTTTCGAACATAGCTCGGGGTTTGAGATCGCCAGTCCACATTAGGCAAGCGTGATGATTAAGCCTAATTCCATCTTAGTAACTATGACTTAATATCAATGATGGACGCATTTGCCCTGCAATGGGATAGTATTGTAGACCGACCCTTTTCTTTACTGTAGAATTTACCTCTTCTTAAACAAGTAAGGAACCTATCTAGGATTTCAAAAATATAAAACTGCTTCATTTACTTTTTCCATTCTGAATCATGAACATTCCGCAATAACACACATAGGTATAATTCCATACAATTGTAATTTATCAAATTGTCGCTCTCTGTCAACACAAGTACACTGCAGTAACCGACAATTTGTCCCAGATTTGTAGCAGAGAGTAACGATGTCTAATGAATAGGCGAGAGCGGTGATAATGGCTAGTATTGCACTAAGATAGGTAGGTACTGCTCTTCCGTCGTACTAACTATATCATTAAGCTGGTATTATGATATTTACATGTTTCTTCCGTATATAATTTCTTTTTGTGTATGGCTGTCGCCGGATCTAGAGACTCTTAGGTGATTCTGCTAATGTCGAGTAGTCAAAGAGACATGTTTTATTTTGAAAATCTTACTTACTTACTCCACTGGCTCAGCGACCCGAAACGAGTCTTGGCCTCCGAAACAAGAGAACGCCACTTCGGTCGATCCTGTACCACTTGTTGCCAGTCCTTGGCCTGAAGTTCTCGCAGATCACTCTCGACGACGTTTTTCCAGCGATACCTAGGTCGGCCTACCGGGCGTCGGCCTATCGGTCGGCTTTGGTATGCTTTCTTCACGAGACGATCCTCGTTCAGTCTCTCGAGATGGCCAAGCCAGCGAAGACGATGCGCCTTGGTCTCTTGGTTTGAAAATCTTAATAAAAGTAATATCAAATCAACACGATAACTAAATCAAACATTGTTCCATGCAGTCACATCCCAGAATAATACAACCAAAACTCAAACAACATACAATAACAGTTTTTTGTCTGTCTGTGGAGTCTATTACAGATTCCTCACGTCTCGGCAATAAGCCAAATGGTGACGTAAACACGTGTGGAAAATAAAAAATAGTTTATAACCCATTTTGCAATAAAAATGCCTTATCTTAAATTTATTCTCATCTTATTGAATATGAGTTTTCTTTTTATGCATCACGCCTGTCTTTCACGAACTCTGATCACTATTTGTAGGTACTTGTAGATGGAGTTACTCGTATTTGTAAAACCTGCAAATTGTGGAAAGCTGTGGGAGAGCAACGCTTCGGCATGAATGGGCCGGCTCGATCGGAGTGATACCACTGCCTCACAGAAAACCGGCGTGAAGCAGCCCCTGTGCTGTGTTTCGCCGAGTGAGTACCGGAGGCCCACCCGGGGGGAAGGGAAAAAAGGTTTGCAGCGCACTTGTAACTCCACTGGTGATGCAAGTGTCCGTGAGCGGCGGCAATTGCTTACCATCAGTAGATCCGCCTGCTCGTCTCCTACCTATCACATAAAAAAAAGCCCAAACGCCAAAATACAGTTAGCAACTATAAGAGAAGCTCAAATTATAAGGTTGTCTGGACGAAATTGCCACAAGCAATAAGACCGCGAAAGTAAGCTTTTTGTATTTTGTTTCTATGAAAAAATATCTATATTAAAGAATATTCTAAATTAACCCGTCTAATGTCAACAGATGAAATCGACTTATACCTTCCACAGTCTGTCCACCCCGGTTGTACAGTGACAAATGTTTAAAATGTTTTCAATACCAAGAAGGGGTGGATAGCGAGATTGTTTGTGTTAATTTGGGCACTGTCCAGCTGGAGTGGAATAACAGAGAGCGGACAGAATAAAGTTTAGTAAGTATCAGCCTATATACCTGCCCACTGCAGGGCAAAGGCGGCCTCCACCATAGAAATAAAGTTATCGCTACTATGATAGGACAGAATAAGCCAATAAATCTTCAGATGCATCTGACTACGTGTAGAAGAGCTTAAGTTACACCACATAGCATGGCCATTTGTCTTCTATCTACCTATACTATTTATAAAGAGGTTACTCTGAATTACTCTCATATTCCACGTCAGAGCTTATAGGTAAACCGAAAACACGAAACAGTTGCGTGATGTAATTTGCTACAGCGCCATCTATTGGTAGATGGCGGAACTACTTTCCCGAAACGAAGTGAGGGCGGGCCACGTAGGAAATAAAGTTGTAAGTAGTAACGTGGGAGAGCAACGCTTCGGCATGAATGGGCCGGCTCGACCGGAGTGATACCACTGCCTCACAGAAAACCGGCGTGAAGCAGCCCCTGTGCTGTGTTTCGCCGAGTGAGTACCGGAGGCCCACCCGGGGGGAAGGGGATAAAAGGTTGGCAGCGCACTTGTAACTTCACTGGTGATGCAAGTGTCCGTGAGCGGCGGCAATTGCTTACCATCAGTAGATCCGCCTGCTCGTCTGCTACCTATCACATAAAAAAAAGCCCAAACGCCAAAATACAGTTAGCAACTATAAAAGAAGCTCAAATTATAAGGTTGTCTGGACGAAATTGCCACAAGCAATAAGACCGCGAAAGTAAGCTTTTTGTATTTTGTTTCTATAAAAAATATCTATATTAAAGAATATTCTAAATTAACCCGTCTAATGTCAACAGATGAAATCGACTTATACCTTCCACAGTCTGTCCACCCCGGTTGTACAGTGACAAATGTTTAAAATGTTTTCAATACCAAGAAGGGGTGGATAGCGAGATTGTTTGTGTTAATTTGGGCACTGTCCAGCTGGAGTGGAATAACAGAGAGCGGACAGAATAAAGTTTAGTAAGTATCAGCCTATATACCTGCCCACTGCAGGGCAAAGGCGGCCTCCACCATAGAAATAAAGTTATCGCTACTATGATAGGACAGAATAAGCCAATAAATCTTCAGATGCATCTGACTATGCGTGTAGAAGAAGCTTAAGTTACACCACATAGCATGGCCATTGTCTTCTATCTATCTTCTATACTATTTATAAAGAGGTTACTCTGAATTACTCTCATATTCCACGTCAGAGCTTATAGGTAAACCGAAAACACGAAACAGTTGCGTGATGTAATTTGCTACAGCGCCATCTATTGGTAGATGGCGGAACTACTTTCCCGAAACGAAGTGAGGGCGGGCCACTAGTAGGAAATAAAGTTGTAAGTAGTAACGTGGGAGAGCCACGCTTTGGCATGAATGGGCCAGCTTGAACGAACTGATACCACGGCCTTACAGAAGACCGGCGTGAAGCTGTTTCGTAGTGCTATTGCGTCAAGTTAGTGATACGGGAGATCCAATTAGGAGGAAAAGGAGTTGGGAGGATTGGGAGGTTGGCAGCGCACTCGTGGCTCTACTGGTGTTGCAGGTGTCTTTGGGCGGCGGCAATCGCTTACCATCAGGTGATTAGTCTGCTAGTCTGCTACATCACGTAAAAAGACCTTAGTGTTGGGTTGAAACCGAACAAAATGATCTAACTATGTGGAACGAAATTAGCTCATTTATTATGCTTGTTTAGTTAAATCGTTTTTCGCATAAATTACTTGATTGTTCACGACTGGCCGTCAGTCTTACGTGTGACGAATAACAGAATACGTTAGCAACAGTCGTTTTTCGTGACACAGACAGTTTAACATAAGTAAAGTATCGGCCTATATACCGTCCATTACTACCTACCTACCTACTGCATGGCGAAGGCCTCCACTATATAAATCAAGTCATCACTACTATGATGGGATTAGGCTTAATCACCACGCTTGCCCAATGCAGATTGGTGATCACAAACCCGAGCTATGTACGAAAAATTAGAAACATTTATTTACCTAGGACAGGAGTGGGGAGTTTGGCAAAGCAAAATGACACAATATCCTTATTTGTATGCACTTTTGATATGGTGTGAGAGGTAGGTAAACATATTTTATTAACATATAAGGAAAATTTGTAACTGGTATTTTCGTATCATTCACACTTGTTTGTTAACTGGATGGTAATTTTATAAATCACTTTGAATTTTTCTTGTTCACTCAAACTGAAAAGAGATGCAAAATACTATTGATGAATGAAAGAGAATTGTCGTGCTAACAAGCAATCAGAAATCATTTATCGCTGGAACAATGACTTCACAAGTCGGTTTGCTTAGCACTTAGAGGATGACCTCATTTCGATTAGCTATTGAGGATTTCTTGTGATTGCACTGACCTCCATACAAGGTGTGTCGGTAAACAGTTTATCTGCATAAGTATAACTTAGTGACACTAAATAATTATTTAAATTTTCGGGTCTCCTTATTCTTATGGTTACTCATAATCATCAGCAACCCACACTCGTCCACTGCGGGACATAGGTCTCCCCTGATGCACGCCACTGCTCTCGATTTTCGGCCTCTCTCATCCAGCACATAGCCTTTGAATGTCATCATCCTATCTTGTCGCAGGGCGTCCAACACTACGCTTACTGAGTCGCGGTCTCCACTAAAGGACTTTGCACGATTCCAACAGTTGTCAGTTCTGCGGCTAATATGACCAGCCCACTGCCACTCCAATTTGCTAATTCGGTGGGCCGGTAACTCTGGTTCTCTGTCGGATTACATCATTTCTGATGCGATCCTTCAGAGATACTCCGAGCATAGCCCTTCCATAGCTCTTGAAGCGACTTCGAACTGGTGGACTATTAGTCCAGCCGTGAGTGTCCACGTCTTGGCACCGTAAGTCATAACCGGGAGGACGCACTGGTCATATAGTTACTGGAGTACTGAGGCATTTCATTTATCAAGAGTGAGTTCAATTGAAGTGTAAACGAAGTATGTCAACACAAGGAAACGCCAATCAACGCCAAACACGGCGCGAACCAGTTTTCACCGGTTCATCTAAGAAGACATCCGTTGGCAACACCATATTAGATCTATAGAGATATTTCGATATCGATATCTGTGAGAGTGTGATACCCTTCTATACCATTTATATAGAAGTAATATCTATAGATAGACAACTCCAGGATTTATACTGTCTCAGACTCCCCAAATCCTGAATCATGGTCTAATGTGCCTCGGGCTTCAAAAACCATCACTCTCATGACGATTTTCTTGAAAAATTACTTTACAATGTAAATATTTTTTTTTGACGGGGTCCATATTGTAACTTAAATAATTTAAGACCATTTTACCACATGTGAGGATGCAATAAAG
Organism: Cnaphalocrocis medinalis; assembly: GCA_014851415.1. Lineage (NCBI taxonomy): Eukaryota > Metazoa > Arthropoda > Insecta > Lepidoptera > Crambidae > Cnaphalocrocis > Cnaphalocrocis medinalis. The sequence continues at coordinate 11,662,937 of CM026288.1, forward strand.
ATATTAATTGATCGACTTGCGACTATGAGTTTTCCTCAGAGTAAAGAAATTCATCGATCAGAGAATTCAGAGATCTAAAGCTACAGACATGCGCAAACGCACAGTACCTACACTCGTAATATTGCATAAAGTGCATCGCGAACAAACGAGCCATTGTTCCGCGACGGATGTCAACGGCGCGTGCGCAGTGACATCAGTGTGCATGTCAATATCAGGCCACAATAGAGATGGTTGCAGCGAGGAGACGAGAGTACGTTCGTAGGTCTACGTACGTACTACAGGAGTGGACGTAGCGTGGGGTACGTTTACCCACCCAGTGGCGTAGCATACATTTTCCACCGTTTGGTGTTAATGTGACTGGCTGGATGGCACATTTGGTAGTGACCCTGCCTCCTACGCCACAGGTTGTCGATCTCCACCCTGGACAAACATTCGTGTGTGAACACTTGTGTTTGTTCAGTGTCTGGGTGTAATGTATGTAGGTATTTAAGTATTATATTTTCTGTTTCTCTTCTGTCTGTATCTATATCTATGGTTCTGTAACACAAGTGCTTAAGCTACTTAGTACGGAGTCAGGTCAATGTAGTCAGGGAATTAATTATATTGAGATCGGATCGTGTTACAGAGACACAACATGCATTGCAATTACCTATTTTTTTGGGACCAATACCACTCGGAAACTTAACCTACACAAGGATTCATCACACGAACGTTTAGCTAGGTAGGAATCGGACCTGCAGTCCTTGGATCGTGAGGCAAGGTACCAAATGCTACCTAACTGCAGAAAAGACTCAATGGATTGTCTTATAATATTATGCACGTAACTAAATATAACTTGCATAGCAATAAGGAAAATTTTAGGATACCTACCTACCTTTGAAGTTTTTGCAGAACAAAATTCTTTACAAAATAGGTACATTAGTTTTTATGACTTTAAAAACTGATTTAGTGGTGCAGTGGGTCACACTTAGCGACGGCTCGGGTCCCGCGTTTTATCGCGGGTTGGGTCAAAATTTGTACCTGAGTTTTTTTTAATTGACCGATATAGACAAACACCGCAATATGAGTAGTCACAAGTGCGCTGTCACCCTTTAAGATCATTTCCCCCCCAATTAGGCCTCTGGTACCCTCACTCACTCGACGAAACATGACGCAGGCGCTGCTTCACGCCAGTCTTCTGTGAGGTCACTCCGGTCGAGCTGGGCTATTCATGCCCAAGCGTGGCTCTTCCACGGTTGATGATTATGACATGGGTGCAGATAAAAACCCATATTGTATGAATCATTGCAAGCTGTATTGATTTAAAAACGCTTATCAAGACATACCTACTGCTGTTACAGTAAATTGAACGGCTGGTGTATAATATACTGAATGCGCAAACAATTTACTTCTCGCTTAGTCATTCATTTATACTGAATTGAACGTAACAAACAATGCAAGAGGTTGGTTAGGTCAAGAATTTGCTTGCATTACTAAATGAAGGAAGACTGCAGGTTCTAAGGGCCTGTATTACAATGTAGTTATAAAGGATCAAAAAGCAACAAGTAGGTATGCACTTAGTACCACATAGTAAGTATATACTTTTAATGATTTTGAGGATAAAAATTGCGATTTCTATTTGTCAAACTAATGAACGTAAAGTGAAATATAACGCTATTTGCCAGTGGTGAAACGAAACAGCAGTTGTCATGGTAGCAATAAGTAGCATAATAGATTATCGTCGGTTATGTTCCAGTACTTACCTGCTATCTGCTATCTAACAAATTAATTAACAAAATCAAATGAAATAGACCTGAATGCCATTGAAATAACAAAGTAATTTCCTCGAAAAATCTATGTTATATAGCTGGTAATAGCAATTAACCGTTATGTAGAACTTATCCATATATTGTGAAACAGTCAATTACAAGGTTTATAGGGAAACTGATAAACTAAATCCTTGCGCGATGAAATCGACGCCCAGCGCCGTCTATTGCCACTAATTGGAACTAATGTCCCGAAATGAAGTGAGAGCAAGCTACTAGTATAAAGATAAATGAATAACTATTTACATTTGATTCATTGTGACAAAAAAACTAAGTCTTCAATCCGATGTTAATAAAAATCTTGCAATAATTCTAAGTAGGTACCTAGGTGCATTTCATTTTTAGACGTAGACAATAATGTAATGCCGTGCCGTGTGTTTTGGAATAGCTATTTGCTTCAGCATGAATGGGCTGGTTCACGGAAGGAAACCAAGACCTCACAGAAAGCCGGCGTGAAGCAGCGCCTGCGTTACGTGAGGATTACTCGCTGAATGAGTGAGGACTCGAAGGGAAGAGGTAAAGGTTGGCAGCGCACTTGCTCTACAAGTGTAGAGACTATAGGCGGATAATTCGCCCTCAGTACCGTCGTGTCGCCCCATAGGTATCGCATGACACAGGTAACTGCGATTGCCCTTGGTATAATTCCCTTGTAACTCTGTGCATGTTACCATACATAATAGCATAAAATGACGAGACAGAGAGTCTTAAATCCAGCAATTGGTTAATGGAATGTTTGAAAAAAAATCCATTAACCAATTGGGTCAACGGGTATGCATCAGTTTTAACTGGATTGAGTCCAAGCGTCTTTATGGGCCGATTGATGCTTCCTTCGGTGTCTTTGTGTTGGTATCCATTTTAGAGATCGCGATAGTGATGGATCTTGGGGACGATCACCGTCTTTTAGTTATCTTGTCTTACAGCACAGATCTGGGCTGTAGATATTTTTGTTAGATCTGGGTGATTGTGAAAAATAATTTATTCATGCATGTCAGATTTGATTATCTTGATACGATAAGCAAACTATTGACGTAGATAAAGATGAGTTCTAAGTATTTTTCTTGTGAATGCTTAGATGTTATTTCCAAGGAGATATACCTACTTACATATATATTTTTTTGAGGACAAGTGCTGCTTGTTTACCTATACTTATCCCGTTTCTTAAAAAATCTATTAATTAAAAAAAATGAAACTGTGAAACTTAACTTATGTCTTATGGTTTTTTTTAATGTCATATGGTATGATAACCCCATTAGGTAGGTAGTTATAAAACATAATGGGACCTAAGTTAGTTCCAAAAAAAAAAAAATCGTCTCTCTTGACGCATTACATTAGCTAATAGCCTGCATCCTACGATTTTTATTAAGTAGGTCAGTTTGGGTAATTATAACGCAAAAATACTTACATCTTTTTTTTTCAAAACCCGTCCATCCAGACATCATCAGTTGTATACCTCGTAATTTATCTCAAACGCCATTTGGTGGGATACATTTAGCCAGTAAAGTTGTGTGTCCACTTTTATGCCCTGGACTTAGGCCAAAACCTGGTCTCGTTTTACAGAAATGTGTATACTCCACTCTTACGTAAATGACTGACTAAATATAACCAATGGTTCTGAATGACGCTCGGTGAGACGTAAAACTGCCTAATGGTTCAGTGGCTGGCTGTACGCACAGGAGTTAATGAGTCCGGGACTCAGTAGGTACCTAGTTCAGTAGATCTGTCAGCTGTACCTACTTAGCTCGCTGATACTCATTAACTACAAGATTTCGTGGGTTGTAGCTTCTAGTCATCCGATTAAAAACTTTTTTTTATTAATTTTAAAAACGTTATTTTGTGCCAGTGCAATGAACTTCTTTTTTTGAACGTTTTCTTCTGCGGTGCCACAGTGATGTTTAAGTGTAGTGAAGTTAAACACTTGGATCTTTGTGTATGGTGGTGAAAAAGTGATGGTAATGAGGATGATGAGTGATAAACTGATTATGTCTGTTTCAACGACGGATCATAGTGATATCATGAGGTATACAATAAACGAGCTTATTTATTTTTTGTCATCACAGTTGGATAATTTTAATAAGTTTATCCTTAGCTGTTGCAACGAATTAATTCGCGTGACCTTCCTCAATAAACGTGAGGTTATTTTTATTAACTTTAGTAGGTTAGATATATAGGTGTATCTATCTAAACTTTTGAATGTAGGTAATCACGATTTCTATGTAACATACAGGATGTATCAAGGAATATTTACATCCCTTCCACATCTACGTACTTAGTTAAAGGGATGTAAACTTTCACAGATTCACCCTGTATGTTGATACGTGAGCGTAGGACAAAAAGACGTTAGTGGTCGCTATTATGTTAAGATTTAAGTACTACCACCATTAGTAGTATTGATGAAACGCTATGAATTCATTACGTAGAATTTGAAGTATTTGACTATTGGAGCTACTGGGAGCTCCTATGTTAAAAATCCAAGCACGTACACCTACATTAGTCCGATGCGGTGAGGTATCCACCATCCACCATAAACTGATGTAAACATGATCCAGTTGCCCTGTCTAAGGGTAGAGTCATTTCATGGTTTTCAAATCCTGAACCTTATAAACGGTTCTTTACTTTTACTTGAGTTGACGATTTCCATTAATGGCGGCTATCGCTTACTATTAGACGATCCGTTTGCTCCTCTGCTTCCTATCAAATTAACACAAGTGTGCCTCGCGCTCTATTCGCTTTTCGAATTTCAAACTTTAGACGCAACGTTGAAAAGCAAAAAAAATAGAGTTTCCTTACTGTTTTACCTACATTGTTCTAGTTTAAAATCGGTAAAGCAATGTAAAATAGGTGTAACAAAATATTATCTCCTATATTTATTTATCTACAAGCTGCTGCTAAACCACGTATCAATGGTAGACAAAGACTTATCGTACACTTATTTCCGATAAACGTTCATTGACATGACGTGTTTGTTTATATTAACAGCTGATTTACAAAACTAGTTGTAGTTACTTCAATTACTTAGTTATAACTAATATGAATTGCAAACGATTCCTTTGAGTTTATAAGTCAGTCATTCTAACTCGCTAGAATCGGAAGAGATCGCTAATTTATCAACAAGAAATATGACCATAATTAAAATTAGTAAACTATGTGCAATAAAGAGTAGTTATAGCAATAAATAACGTAACGTGCCTATACGACAGAGTGAATAAGCCGCCTACACCTCTAGCTGGCTCCACCGTTGCTTCTTAATTCTTTGAGTTCTGTGAGAAGCCCAAAACAAGCCCAAAAAGGAGCAGGTATTTACTTAATTTTCTCGTATTAGAGATGTATTAGACCTAAGGTTTCTGATTACCAAATGTTCCTCTACAGCTGGGCGGAAGTATTTTTTTGAACTAAAGCTGTACACGCTCCTCTGGCACCCTCACTCGCTCGGCGAAACAGGGGCTGCTTCACGCCGGGTCTTGTGAGGCCGTGGTATCACTCCGGTCGAGCCGGCTTGGCTTTTCCTTTTCATGCCGAAGCATGGCTCTCCTACGGCCATGTAACGTGATATGAAGACATAACAACCGGCTCCTGTACCACCAGCTATTATTAACATTTTGTTTAGTAAACAGTAATGTAGATTGAGGTGTTTGTTTAACTTATATGAGAACGTGAATGTTGTAGGTAGGTATCTACATAATCATAACCTTTGTTAACTGATTTACCATAATTATTGATACCGGACAGAGCAGACACACACGTATTTTGAGTTTAGACTTTCTGGTTTGTTTTCGCCACTGAATTTTGTTTTGCTTTACATAATGTTATTGGAGGAAAGATTCCTTCTTCAAATTCATCATTATCATACATGAAGAATAAATCGATTATTTTTGAGTCGTCTTCTCAGATTCTTTCTGAAGTCTTGCCGTACAGTGTACACTCTCTCTATATTGATTAGTAATTTTACTTTTAATATTTACCTTTTGCAGGTGTTTTCCTTAATTTCTTTCGTAGTTTAAGGCTTCTCCTATTGATGAAGTTGTACCTATTTAGTTTTTTTTTCCAAACTAATAAATCTAAGTTTTTTTAAAGAGGACAATTATATTAACAAAAGTTTTTCTTTGTTTCAGATTAAAATCTACCCCGTTCGATTAAAGTTTGAGATGTTATTCAAAGCAAAACTTTAATCCTTATGTCAAGAAGGCACTCAGCATTTAAGAAGCGAACGCGCCACAACATTAAAAGTGAATTTTTTGAAACCGTGGAATCGAGGACCAGCCTGTCCTTGATGTACTCGACAACCTACGATCCCTGCGCCCTAACCCTTTGCATATCAAGAAGCCCTTGTCGCTACTCCGCCAGAGATCCCAGGTTAAGACACTGGTCGAGAGAACTAACCGTTTCTTCCCCGTAGAAGAAAACGCTGCATTGGAACCTAAATCCAATTCATAACTTGTGTCCAATACTCAATTAGAGGCACTCGAGGTACGTGAGCCAACGTACTTAAAAAGGAGGTCGTTCCAGTCTAATGGACTCTCAAAGAGCCTACGGAAATGGAGTACCAGGTAATGAGAAGGCATTCAAGCATGAATCAAAAGTACCGTCTGAAGAGGAGAAGACTACGTCTCCACTTCTCAACAAGACCAGTGATATCAAGTACATAGATTCGAATGACGAAAAGAATGACGTGAGAGTAGCGGTGAAACCTGAAAACGATCTCAACACGGTAAATTCTATAAAAACGGATACGGAAAATGCTAGAGAAGGAAACAGTAATAGGCTTTCCGTTACCTATTCGAAGGATGAAGACGCGTCGTCGACAAACGAAGGAGTTAAATTCTTGGGCCTTGGAGATGCAGACAGTATCTGCTCAAGCAAGCCACCACCGGAGCAAACGCCTCAGATACCTGATGGAGGCTGGGGATGGGTGGTCGTAGCCGCCTCCTTTCTGATTGCGACTGTGGCTGATGGGCTTGCTTTCTCCTATGGCTTAATTCACGATAAATTCGTTATATTTTTCGGTCAGAGTGAAGCGAAAACCTCTTTGATAGGAAGTTTGTTCATATCTGTTCCTCTTATAGCAGGACCTATTATGAGTGCGCTAGTTGACCGATATGGATGTAAGAAAATGACCATACTGGGCGGAGTAGCATCTACAATTGGATTCGTTGCTGCGTCGTTTAGTAATTCAGTGGAAGTTCTGTGTGTGACTTATGGCCTTATGGCTGGACTCGGAATGGGTCTGCTTTACGTAACAGCTGTTGTATCAATTGCGTACTGGTTCGAGAAGAGACGCAACTTGGCTGTAGGGTTAGGGTCGTGTGGGGTCGGCTTTGGTACTTTCATATACTCTCCTTTGACGACTTACCTCTTGGAAGAGTATGGTTGGAGAGGAGCGCTGTTATTACTCGCCGGCACAGTACTTAATGTTTGCGTCTGTGGCGCTGTCATGAGGGATCCAGAATGGTTGATTATGGAGCAGAAAAAGCAGAGAAATTTGAGCAAAAGTAAAAGAGCGTCCAGTTCAGTTTCGATATCTGCTAAGTCTGGTGGTGGAGAGTCAGTTTATCCAGGCATGGAGGAGCTAAAGACCCTAATGAAGAGCGGAGAGACACCTGAGTACATTCTTACGACTTTAGTTGCCTCTATAGCTGAGGCTGAGGACTTGGAAGCGGCCACGAAGCAAAATGCCGACTTGACAATGTCGCAAAAAGTGAACTCTGTTATTAACCTGCCTACATTTTTAAGACAGAGCGAAAAGGTAATGCGAAATTTATTTATATTCTTTACTATCACGTCACGTAATGTTTTCAGTTTAATTTTTTTAAATGTTTCTTACAATAAATGTTTGTTTTTAGGTACCAGCGGAGGTTTTAGATCAATTGACTTCAAACAAACGTCTCTATAATATAATTTTACAAAATTATCCATCACTCCTTGCTTTGAGAAGCAATTCGGAGCAAAAACTACCTATAGAACCAGCTGCAGAAGTTTCTAAGCCAAAAGGGATTACCATGTCCATGAAATTGAAGTTGAACAAGAAAGAAAAAGAAAAGAAGAAAAAAGATTTTGAGACAAAACTGGACCAAGTTAGGGAGAAGTTACTACAACCAATTCCGGAGAACAAGCCAGCGGTGATTGCTCCTAGGAACCAAGACTGGTGGACGAGGCAGCTTCAGACTGATCACCATTATTTCAGGGGTATCAGAGTTCATCGTAACTCCATCATGCATAGAGGAGCTATGATGAACATTGCTAAGTACAAACTGCGTGCGTCATCGTGTCCTGATATTTATAGGAATTCTATGTGGTCCATGGAAGATCCTGAAGAAAAGGTAATTCTTACAACTTTAGAAATCCTAGACATTCAGTAATTTAGACATTCTTACTCAACTTTCATTTACATCAGACGTGTTGATTACAATGATACGCCGATGATACACACCACAACTTAATGCTGTTTTCATATAAGAGTAGTAGTGTTTTTCTATTTCTGAGAACTTTTATCCAATACTCAACTACAAATGCTTTGTCTCTGTAAGTAGGTAATATGTTAATTTGTGAGAACAATAAGAAAGATTTTCTCATTAATATAGGATTTTGATAATTACACGTAACCACAGAATACTTAACGTAACCAAAAGAGTGATGAGTGTGAATGTAAATGGGTCAAGGAGCAGAGGACGGCCAAAAAAGAGATGGATGGATTGTGTGAAGAATGACACGGGGGTGGATGATACGATGACAAATGACAGGGACGAATGGAAGAAGAAAACATACTGCGCCGAATAGGGCAGGCAGAAGATGACAGGATTTTGATAGTTTCACTTCTCAAAATGACCTATTGACGTATCCTTTTCAGACATGGGCCAGGCGTTTCCTCAACATGATAAACAAGACTTTCGATTTCAACATGTTCACCGAGTTCCACTTCCTGATGATGAACCTGTCCACCCTGGTGCTGTTTATCTGGTTCATCGTGCCGTTCTTCTACATCGCCACCTTTATGACCATGAGCGGGTACTCCGAGGCCCATGGTGCTTGGATGCTGAGTGTCTTTGGCGTGGCTACTATAGTTGGCATTGTAAGTTTTAGGAAATATCTATACAGTAAAAGTAACGTATTTCCAGCGATACCTAGGTCCACCAACTATTAAGTAAGAAAAGTAGGGGAAGTCCGGGAGAGAACCACTTTTTACATATAATGTCATAATTACTTGCTTGTTGGGTTTAGAGAATCAATTGTACACTTATGCGATGCGTAGGTACATTTGTGCATAATTATATTGCTAATAAAATATGCAGGTAAAATTTTATTGGAATTTACAAAAAAATTAGAAATGAGTCAAGTCTCCCCACCATCAGGAAAGAAGAGGAAAATCACCATTTCGAAACGGGGGCTCAACTTTGCAAGTCTTCCGGTTTTCCCGGTTTCTGGGCCGAATATGAAAATCTGCCGCGCCAGGCTCTAGCTCCAGTCTTTAGGATGAATAGAATAGAATATTTTAATTTGCGTGAAAACTGCTGTAATGGTTAAAACGCCACCGTTTTAGAAGTAAGTAGGTAAGTACCTCATAATATTATGCAAACATCCGTTTACAAGAAGCCCTACTTGACACGTGCACAACCTTTCCGTAGAATATTGGTTTACTTTGGATGACGTCTAGGTTTTAAAACTTAGGACAATGGACGTTGTTAATTCTCAACGAAATTGAACAATTCTATGTTACGCGACATCTAATCGATTACATGGCTTGTAATTTTACGTAATTGCGGAAAGAATATTCATACGTTTTCTTTCTGCTAATACCTTGTTTAGGTATTTTATTGTTCATTCGTTTAATATTTTATTCTATTCCTCTCTGCCTGATGTACCCAGCGCGTACTGTCCTGTCTGTTTGTGTATCTAAATATTACGTACCTTCACTGCTTCTTTCCTGCCTTTCTTTAGATAAGATATACTAGACAGGTACACGATATGCTACAGGGGCTCCCAATACCTGGAGCCCAATATCGTGCACTCGATATACCTACATATCGAATTAAACATTTATATGAACGGATGAATGGAAACCTCTCACTCGACTGTATATCGAGTGCACGACAATTGGGCCCCTGCGTTGTGACTTGACATCAATCACACGGCGCGAGGTTTTTTTTTTTGCCAGGCAATAAATGTAATTTCATGAATTAGATAAATAATCTTTTCTTTCTTCGATATTTCGATAATCTTTGTATAAGTATAATATGTATCTTAATTATTATCTCCACTCGTCTAGCTTGTGCGTCTTTTCGCTGAAAACTTCATTGTCTGAAAACCAGTGCAGCGTCGGGGTTGGCCTCTTGGGCCTGCACCGACTTTTACTGAGCGGCCGCCTATTATTTGGCCGCGTTTGGCAGGGAGAATCATTGTTTATTTTAGTTTCACCTAAGAAACAAGTTTTCCTTATCAGGCCAAATAAAGATATTCATTCATCCATACTAATATTATAAATGCGAAAGTAACTCTGTCTGTCTGTCTGGTCTGTTACTCTTTCACGCCAAAACTACTCAACGGATTCAAATGAAATTTGGTATACAGATAATCTAGACCCTGAGAAAGAACATAGGCTACTTTTTATTGCGAAAAGGGGGTTGTAAGGGGTTGAAAGGGAGGTAAAAAGTTACTTTTCCACGCGGACGAAGTCGCAGGCGGCCGCTAGTACTTTATATATTTTACTTGATTATATTCTAATGAAAAATCTTCTTGTTCCCCCAGGTCGGTCTCGGCTGGATGGGCGACTTGCCCTGGGTGAACGTAACGAAGACCTACGCATTCTGCCTCGTCGTCTGCGGCGTGACCATCATCATGTTCCCTGTGCTCATCAACATCATGGACCCGAAGGCCCCATACAGCTTCTACATCATCGCTCTGAATGCTGTGATCTTCGGGCTGATGTTCTCGAGCTCGTATTCGTACACGCCGAGTATCCTGGTGGAACTGATTGCGTTAGAGAGGTTCACGATGGCGTATGGATTGGTGCTGCTCAGTCAAGGAGTTGGGCATCTGATTGGACCACCTATGGCTGGTGAGTTTAGATAAGAACATATGCCACTGCTGCTTATGTCATAGGGTATATAGGCTTATGCATATGGTAACAAACCCGAGCAATGTTCGAAAAACTCCAAACATACTTTTTGCTCGACGCGAGAATCGAACCCAGGACCCGAGATCACCCGGTACATAAACTACTAGACCATCGGGGCTTCACGATTGATGCGAAGCCTCCATAAATGGGGGGTAGGCCAGCTCATATTAGAGTTCTGAAGATAGCGTACATTAGTGAAGAGTAGCCTAGTGTAGTTATAGGACTTTTTTTGTAATAGGTGGCAGACGAGTAGACGGATCACCTGATGGTAAGCAATGGCCGCCGTCCATAGACACCTGCAACGCCAGTACTGTAGGTAGAGTCTCAAGTAAAGGATATGCCCAATGGCCCACCTCTACTTTATAGGGGGGGTTACGTCAACCTTTTTAGGCCAAGTTGTATTCGCAACTGTTTTGGTTCAGTGTCTGCCATTACATAAGGATAGGCCCATGATTAAATTAAGAGCCCATTTGCTTATTCCACCTTTTCCAATTCCAGGTGCTCTCAAAGATTCGACTGGCTACTGGGACGCGGCCTTCTACGTGTCTGGTATTTGGGTTATCATCTCCGGCCTTCTCGTCGGCGTCATTCCCTACACCAAGAACTTCCGCATATGCGGCGACGCGCCACTCGCCAAGGACGTAGCGGTTGACCCTGAGCCGGGAGTCAAGATCATCATCGCCCATTAAATATTCATCATCATCATCATCATCAGCCTGTTGCAGTCCTACTGCTGGACATAGGCCTCTCCAAATGCTCGCCACTTTGATCGATCTTCGGCTACTCGCATCCAGCTCCAGCCAGATTAAATATTCATCATCAACATTATCTACTCCAAGAACTTCCGCATATGAACACAGTCAGAACGACTGACCCTGAGCAGAGTCAACGTCATCATCGTTAATCTATAAAATCATCTTCATCTAGATACAGATAACCACATGACAGGTTGACAATCTGTAGGTCTTTCTATGGTCCAAAAAATTATTGAAATTAACAAGGTAATAACATCTCTATGTTTACTATGCTTAATTTTTAATTAAATAAAGTTTTCATGGTAAGGTTAACAAAAACGAATTGTATGAACGGGACTTTAGTATTTAAATTACATACTTACTTTTTGTACTAGGTAGGTAAATTTGTGTAATCATTATGTTTAGTTAGATTATAATGTAAGGTACGTATTTAGGTGATCAAATTTACTTATTTATCCTCGAGTGTTTTGAGTGATTCAATATCTTAAGTTGTGGGTTTTATTTATTAATTATTAAGTTTAATTATAACCATTAGCGCTCCTAGAGAGTTTTATTTTAGTTACTTAATTGGTTAGATGAGATTGTGCTTTTTCTTATAGGTAGGTACATAACTTTGACATTTTCTACAAAAAAAATGCATTATAATAATATTATTTGGACAAATAAATCAAATGCTAATTTAAAAGTTGTTAAACTTATGATTAAAATATAATAATGTTCTTAGAGCTTAGGCTTTTTTGACAGTTTTTATCGTCTAGGTAGTGTTTTCCTAGAAAGAAAGAGATTAGTTACTTATGTAAACCAAAAAATATGGATTTATAATCGAAAACTTTTAAAAGTCATTGTAGAAAACTAGTGTTCAATATCTAAAAAGAATTCACATTTAAGTACATACCAATTTGAAATACCTATTATTTAATATGTTACTGTGACATTATGATTAGGGTTGATATGTTAGATCGATGCCGTCATGATAATTTTGTGTTTAGATACGATGCGCAGTCTATTTTGGCCGATGTCATCTACTTATACTTATTTTAGAAAACGTAAATTTCATAAATAATGATAAGATTTAGTTAAATCCCAAACAGGATAAAAACTTGCGCGATGTAATCGACGGCCAGCGCCATCTATTGGTACACTTTGAAACTAAAGACCCAAATCTAATTTGTATAAAAATTAATCTCGCGCTGTTTTTGACTTTTGTCCATAGAAAATTCGGTCAAAATAGCCTTGTCGAAATATTAAGTAATAAACCTGAATATTCATTGATGGTAGACATTTTTAAAGACATCGTAAATAATGTAGTTTCTGAGATGGTAAGTTTAACATTTGTAACACCGATAGGTACCTAATTAATAACTTAATTTAATTTATACCTTAATATTTTTGTACTCTAAGTAAAAAAGTATTGTAGAACGTAAGTTTTTGAAACTACTTAATCTACTTAGCTGAAATAAGTTGGAATTATTGTAAAATATATATGTTTATTTAGATACGCAAACATTTTATTATAAAATATCAGTGAATAAAGCTAAAAAGTTATGATTTGTTTCATTCCATTACCTAACTAACCCATAGTCACGTTGTAGGTCCGAAATGTCCGCATTATCAAAAGGGTAAAGATAGTCTCTAGAGCATTATTTATATTATTACTTTACACAATTTAATTTACTTTGACATTTGAATTATAGATAGTAGGATAATAAATAAAATATTCACATAAGTACCTCATATTTTTGACCTGAATTCGTACTAAGTAACTTAAGCACTTGTTTTCAGATAGGTATCAGACAACAGAGCATCACAAATATAAAACTTAAATACAATATAACACCCAGACACTGAACAAACATAATAAGTGTTTATCACAATGTTTGTCCAGGGTGGGCACGCGCCATCCGGTTTAGTTTCATTTAAACTTTTAAATTCCCGCCTCATAAACATAGTTTTTTTTTCGTGACTGTTTGACAATGACAAGTCTAGTGGTTCCGTGCGTTAAAATAAGGTGAACCGTTTGACGCAGGAAAAAAAGCCTCCTATGGACGGATCGGGAAAATAGTAAATTGCAAAAATTGTTGATAACGCGCATCTCTCTTCGTTATCAATGTGCAAATAAAAACAAAATAGAAAATTTTAACAGTGTTGAAATTGTGAGTGTTTCATAAGAAGTAGTTAAGAAAATGGAGAGGTAAGGGATATAAAGCTTATTTCAGTAGTCTTCCGTGGTGTAATCATAAATTTTGCCTTGTCTACGTAAAAATAATAAGCCATTCCTAGAATAATCACATATTTGCGTTATTATTTAAGTAAGTAGTCAGCATATTTGTGTTTTGTCATTTATTTATTTAGTACTTATCTACCAAAAAGGCAATTATTGTTTCATCTAATATTAGGTCCTTACCTACTTACATATGAAATTGGCGTTTTGTAGTATCGGAGGAACCAAAAGTCGAATATTTTTAAATATAGGTAGCTACCTAATAGGTAAGTATGAACCATTGCTTTATATGCACTTTTGCCATCTCATAGGGAATTCATTGACCTCTTTACTAAAAAAAAACCAGTTGGACGGGAATTAATGAAATCTTTGAAGGCATTGTAGACTGCCCCATCAGAGTGGAATTTTTTCCCTTGCAAGAAGTTAAATACAAATATCGAAAAAAAATGGTAATCTTATAAGGTATTTGTTTCTTTTTTGAGCTGGTTGTATTCATGACTGAAACTATCTCGATTTTATCCAGACATAATGTATTATAAATTCTTTAAATAATTATTTGATATTGCAAGTGTTTGAGGTATGCCTGAAGTATTTGTGTACAAGGCCACTGAGATGGCTGTACAAAAACTTATTTATTTATTTAACTTAGATTTTTTTTTTTATAAGGTTCAGTATGATCGTAAGCTACCATATACCTATATTATAGTTCTTGCTAATAAGGAAAAGATTCACTTCCCATGTGCATAGACCTACATGGTTTATTTTTGATATTTTATGTTATTTGTTTGTAGGATTGTTCATTTGGACCTAAAGGGTGCTCCACCTAAAGTTGAATATTTAGAAAAGGTAAGTTTATAATTTTTTTATTAATTATCTACTTCTTTTCATTGTAAGCTCAATCTGGTTACATTTTCGGAAATATTTTTTTTATTAGGTAGTTTACTGTGTTACTCGTATACTCACAAAAATGTTTACTCAAATGAATGCCCTAAAAGAAAATAATAAAAACATTTATGTGAAAGGTTCTCATATGCATCAAGAACTGGGGAGGTACTGGAGTCCTGCTTGAATGGGAAGACACCTTCCCATACACTTGGGAGCTGGTGGACATTGGCAGCCAGGGGGGCAGCGGGGGTGACGGAGTCTACTTGCAAGATGAAGTTCAGCATATATTCCAGTTTGCGAAGAAAAATGGGCTGAAGGCTGTGAGTATCATCAGGAGCCGCTTCATCATACACACACACTCCATGTTCTGCACTTAGATTATCTTTTAATACATTGTATGTGACGTAACACATACACATTAATGTTAATGTACACATCTTGACCTAAAAATCTGCATTCCCCCCCCCCTTATTAACAAAAATGGGCGATAAACATATTTTTTCATTCCAAATTTATCATAAGTAAGCTGACCTAATAACACCTCTTTTCCGTATTGATGCTTACAATACATACACATCAAAGTTTACAAAACTGTCAAATTTCTTCAATGGATTATCATCTTACTATCAAACACATTAAGTTGAAATTTGATAGCTTGTGGGAACCTGATGTGTGGCTGTCTGTACCTAATACTTGATCGCCCACCCAAGTGGAATCTCATATTTGGATCTCACGGCCGCTTACCATCATCTTGATTGACCTCAATAAAAAAAAAGTAGGTATCACAAAGAATGCAAACACTTTATTAATTTCCAGATTCAACTGATACAAACAATTGGTCACATGGAGTTTGTGCTGAAACACCCCAAGTACCAGAAGATGCGCGAAGCCCGGGAGTCCCCCGCGGTGCTGTGCCCCTCCAAGCCGGAGTCCCAGGCGCTGGTGCGCGCCATGCTGGAGCAAGCGCTGAAGGCGCAGCCTGATGCCGAGTATATCCATATCGGGGCTGATGAGGTAAGGCCACATCTATACCGTTTATAAACAGTGTTATGAAAATAAAGAGTGTGTTGTCAGTAAAAATATTGACTATTCACATTTTTCTCATGGGAACAAGATATTTATTTTCTAACCGTAAGAGCCACTCTTCGGCATGAATGGGGCCCACTTGAGGGGATAGTAAAGGGTGGCAGCACACCTGTGATTCCACTGGTGTTGCAGGTATCTAAGGGTGGCGGCAATCGTTTACCATCAGGTTATTCGTCTGCTCGTCTGCCACCTATCACATAAAAAAGGTACATACATACCCTATAATAAGTTAATGTTGTATTATCGTGAGGAAAACTGTCCGCTTCTTTCAAGGGCGCCTCAGTGGCAAGTGGCCTGGACCGCTTTGACAAGAGCATAATGACAAAGTAGATGTTAAACCAAAGTGTCATACAAAATTTTGTTAAAATCGATTCAACCATTTAATCGTGATGAAGTAATTTTCATTTATCAATAATATTCTTTCAGGTGTGGCATTTAGGCGTGTGCGCAGACTGCCAGACTAAGACGGCCGGCGACGAGCAGAAGACCGCAGCTCTATACCTCGAGCACGTACAAGACGTGGCCGCGTGGCTGAAACGTAAGAAGCCCGGCATCACCGTGCTTATGTGGGACGACATGCTGAGGAACATCGACGTGGGGACACTCAGCAGTGAGTGGTGTACATACACAAACCCACACACACACACACACACACACACACACAGCTTAACAGACGCATACGCCAAACACTTACAAACACGCAGTCACACACACACATACACACACACACACACACACACATACACACACACACATACACACACACACACATACACACACACACACACACACACACAGAAATAAACAGGACAGATCAATGGTGGCTAAGGAAGTTTGTATGCCTCATAAGCATCGACGTGGGCACACTGAGCAATGAGTTCGGGCGTGCATATCACACACACACACAAACACGCAGTCTCACACACATACACAGATATACAGGACAGATCGACGGTGACTAAGGAGTTTATTTGCCTCATAAAGAATGAGCAGATGACCGCAGCTCTATACCTCGAGCACGTACATAACGTGGCCGCGTGGCTGAAACGTAAGAAGCCCGGCATCACCGTGCTCATGTGGGACGACATGCTGAGGAACATCGACGTGGGCACGCTCAGCAGTGAGTTTGAGTGTACTGACATACATACACACAAACACACATACATTCACACACGCACAAACAAAAACAATCATTCACACACGCATACATAACCACACACACTTAAACACACGTGCACACACACACGCAGTGAGTTTGGGTGTACAACCCCCCCCCCCCACACACACATACACACACACACACACACATGCACGCACAATCTCAGCAGTTAAGTTTTGCCTCATAAAGAATATAAAATATTAATTATATCTTGGACATAATGTCTAAATAAATTGTTGTCCCGACAGATGTCCTAGACGATATTGTATTTGTCTCAACTCAGTAGTTTACTCTTTTCAAATGTGTTCATTACAATTTTCATTTTGATAACAATCATTGAGCATAACATCCAGCCAATCGTTTTACAGATTACGATTTAGGTGAGCTCGTCCAACCGGTGATATGGGATTACAACGCCAAAGAGTTCTTCCAGATCAGCCCGGGGCTGTGGGAGAGCTACAGGATACTGTTCCCGCAGGTGTGGGCCGGGTCTGCTTATAAAGGCGCCAATGGCAGCTGTCAGGTACGCATTTGATGCACTTACACACACACACACACACACAAGCAAACAGAAACACACCGCGAACGTACGCACACAGTAACACACACACACAAACATACACAAGGACTCACACACAGGCACTCACTGCACACACACACACACAAAGGAGTGTTACCACGGCTTTACAAAAGACCGGTGTGAAGCAGCGCCTGCGCTGTTTTTGGTCGAGTGAGGGGTATCGGAGATCCAATTGGGAAGAGAGTTAAAGGTTACTTGTGACTCTACTGGGTTGCAGGTGTCTATGGATCGCGGCCATCAGTTGTTCCGTAAACATGAAAAAACAAACACACGCACGCAACCACACGCACACACACACACATACACACTCACACCATAAACACATGCACACACACACACACACACGAACAAATATGCAAATTCACACACACACATATGCACACTCACACAAACACACACACACACACACGCACACACATACACTCCCTCATTCATTGTTAAAAACCTAGTTCGTTTTAATGTTCCAGATCTTATCACCAGTGAATAGATACGTCAGCAACCATGAGGCATGGATTCAGGAGATGAAGCGATATAGCCCTCAGACTACGTTTGCTGGCATCATTCTCACTGGATGGTCAAGGTATAAACTTATGATTACTTTGAAAAAAAAAAATGGCTGATTTTTCACATTACCATTTTTCCACACAAAAAACCGTCCTTTTTATCCAAAAAACGTTCCATTTCTGGTAGTAGTGGTAGTCCAAAAGTGACATGGCAACACTGCACCACGGTAAACATGAATGTGAAGGAAACATCTATCATGGCATGGACAACTACGGAACCCTACATTGCGCGTGGCCCGACATGCACTTGACCGGTTTTTTTCTCAGAAACCTTAAACTTCGATTTTTAATCATGTGGAGTAAACTGACAGATGCAAATGTCAAGTTTGACATTTTGCATCTGTTATATTGAGTGATAATGTATGGGGATGACACATTGACATTTTACTCCACATGATTAAAAAAAGAAAATAGGTCTTGTAACATAATTATCCCTTATACGTTACAACATTATCATTGGGCAAAAGAAGTAAGTATGGCTATTTTGTAGGTACGACCACTATGCGACGCTGTGCGAATTGTTGCCAGTATCCTTACCGAGTCTGGCCAGCTGCTTGAAGCTTCTCACCAAAGCTGACGCCACGCCCAACGGTAAGGGGATACTGATTTTAATTAGTCATAGAATAACGTTTGAAAAACACATTTGGAACTGTTTGAAACGACTGTGACAAAGGCCTCCGTCATAGAAATCAAATTATCACTATCATTATAGGTGATGGGATTAGGTTTAACCACCACGCTCGCCTAATGCGGATTGGTGATCGCAAACCCGAGATATTTATTTATTTGTGAAACAAATTGTATACAACTAAACATTATTTAAATAACTAGCACATTAATCGAAAAATTCGAAACTTTTGCTCGACTCGGGAATCGAATCTGGGACCCCGAGATCACGGCCCGGTACTCAAACCATTAGAACATCCAGCGATGAGGGGCGCCGCACAATGGGCTGAAAATGCTAAACGTGGACTTTGGGATTTTTAAGTGCATATTAAGATTCTACGTAACAATACTATACTTTTATGTTATACTAGCGGTCGCCCCGCGACTTCGTCCGCGTGGAAAAGTAACTTTTACCCCCTTTTAACCCCTTACAACCCCCTTTTTGCAATAAAAAGTAGCCTATGTTCTTTCTCAGGGTCCTAGATCATCTGTATACCAAATTTCATTTAAATCCGTTCAGTAGTTTTGGCGTGAAAGAGTAACGACAGACAGACAGACAGACAGACAGACAGACAGACAGACAGACAGAGTTACTTTCGCATTTATAATATTAGTATGGATTATGTTTTTCAATTTATGCAGTACTTTTTGAGATATACATGTTCAAAGTTAAAAATAATGTAGTTATTATTTCCTTATAAAAATAACTCTAATTTAAAATAATAAATTGAAACACTTTTCCACACTACTTCAGGGATGTTTAAAATTAAAAGTAATTTATGAAAAAATGAATGCTACAAAAATATAGCGTCTAACCTAGTCATTACCTACCTAATTAAAGTATTATACTTATTATTTCAATATATTTTTGTGCCTTTTTTACCCTTTATAATAAAGTAATGAAATAGACATAAACATTATTGACCCATTTAAAGAATTTTCACCATATAGAATATGTATTTACTAGTATATTATTTCATTTATGATATTCGCAATAAGGATTTCCAAGAACATTAATTTAATTGCCTGCATGTTTAACCGAGCAAGCTAATCCACATAATATATGGTGGATGTGGATCACGTAATAATATGATGGTGATCGTGCTCTTAATTTTTGTCCTAAAATCTCATTCCTATAACACAATTTCGGTACTTAGATATTGTGATCCTCCAAAAATAAGTGAGTATGTTTTTTTTAAATAATACTAAAGTATTTACTAGAATGACAATAAGTACCTATAGTTCGTGCCAGATAAACTTGCGATAAAGGTCATTCAACCCACTTGCCACTTCTACCAAGAAGTCGTCAAAAATTCGTGATACAGTTCGCTTTCCATACTAACTGTCGATAAAATTACATTTGCCGTGTTTCATACAATTTCATAGTCCTTGACGTGCGAACTTCACACTAGAACTTTGACGTTTGGTATTATGAAACACGGCAAATGTAATTTTATCGACAGTTTAGTATGGGAAGCGATCTGTATCGCGAATTTTGACGACTTCTTGGTACAAGTGGGGTGAATGACTTTTATTGCAAGTTTATCTGGCACGAACTATAGTTATGTTTTTACATCTGCATCCAAACGTTGCGTTACAAATACCTACTTAGTTAACTTTTACCAACACAAAACACTGAGAATTACCAACCACCCTCCAAATGTTTATATTTTTCGATGTTTAATTTTTTCACTCAAATCTCGTAAATACATTCCTTGTTTCGATTTCTAAGCATACGCGTATATTTTGTGAGTTATGTTTTCATAATTTAATTTATAATGTTTCCGATTTAGTAACTAATATTGATGTGATTGTGAAGTTGAAAGAAAGTAGCAGTAGTTTTAAGGACAACAGTGCCTTTTACAATATCATAAAATCTAAACTGTCTTTCAATAATTTTGATTTAAATAGTGAAAACGATAAAGAACTTAGGGCGTTTTGTTCAAAAGGATGAGTGGATTAGGCCTACCGGGGATACCACTGATAAAAAAAAACGCAGTTGGTTCTCAACCTCGACGGTGGTGTGGAATAGAGATTTTTTGTTACCGGGAAATAAGTTTTGTTATTTAGTGACGAGATCGGTGAATATCGAAGCATAGGTGCAGATGCTAAAATAGGCAAAAAAATTGTGTTATATATCCCTGATAATATTATTTTGAGGAAACTTGAGGAATTGGAGATATTGTACAATTTATGTTTTTCTCCATACAAATTATTTTTCAAAAAAATATTGCTCTTAAACTAACCAATTAATCAAAAACACCAATCTATAAAATGTCTTGTATTAATGGTAGAATCAAAATATTAATTGGTTTCTTAAAAATGCGAAGTCATTTTCGAAGATCCCAAAGTCTTCGAGAGTAATTTTCAGCCTACCGTGCGCCGCCCGGTGAGGACTTCGTAGGAGGGCAGTGCGAGCTGCGTTGGTAACAGGCCGTGCTGGCGTGCCTCGCTGACCATGGGTGGAACGCGGTGCCAAGGTTCACCTACAAGCCCGTATCCCGTAGCCCTGGATAAGCCGGGAACAGCCCCAGGTGTTTTAGTTGGTATGCCTTTTGACCGGTCTCAGATTAGCTGAGGCCCCAGTCATGGGAAAGCCCAACACTACCCGCCGGTCTCCTAGCCGGCGGGTGTGCATAAGGCGGGCCGAGTTTTTGGGGACGAATGGGAGCTACTGCTTGTGGAAAATCCGGTCAGTCGGTTGTTTGGTTGTGGGGGCAGAGGCGGTGGTGTGCGAGTCGCTGGCGGCGCGCGAGTGGCCGGGCGAGCGCGTGGCGCGCGGCGTGCACAGCTTTGTTCTGCTGCGCGAGCGCGCTTTCGCCTTCATACACGGCGACCTGTGAGTCATCCTAACTTCCTAACTAATATTACAAGGTGTATCTGTGAACATTTACATCCCTTTAACCACGTGTTCTATCGGTTGATACAAAGGTTCTTAACAACATTTGTTCAACAACTTTTCGAAATTCATCAAAATTTTTTTCGACTCCCCATACAAAATGACCAAGTCACGTGACCGACTCACCGACCGTATGGAAAGAAGATTATTTTTTTTCGATTTTTTAAAAGTCATAGAACATGTTGTTCAGAATGGTTGGTAGAACACCTGGTTTAAGGGGATGTAAATGTTCACAGATACACCCTGTATAAATGCGAAAATAACTCTGTCTGTCTGTCTGTCTGTCTGTTACTCTTTCACGCCAAAACTACTGAACCGGGCTCAGATGCGCGCCACGAGATAATTTTGTCGACTCTCGTTCGCGAGAGCGCATCCTTCTATCCCGCTCATCACTCAGTCAGGTGAGCGAGAAGCAACTTGCGCCGACACAATACGAGTGTCGACAAAATTATCTCGTGGCGCGCATCTTAGCCCGGCACGTCTCCAACTGCAAGCCATCGCTTTTAAGCCTCCGAAGCTGTCTCGAGTTTCACTTACAAATAGTGAATGGCTAGTACAATAAAGATGTCTTGAAATAAAAGTGACTATTACCAACTATGTATAGAAAACTTGCATATTTTTATATTTGCTATCAATACGCTGACATATAAAATGGCATTGCTTACAGGATATGACGTAGCTAACCGTCACACAGCTCAAGTTTAGTATGCGTGACAGAGTAAGAGCACAAAATAATTACACACAGAAGGTAGACTTAGCCTGATTTTGAATTTAGAAGAGTTCGTTGACATTATGCTAGGGTTGTTGCCCGGCATGAGTACATAAGCGCGCGGCCTCTACCACAGACCTCGACAGTTCGACAATCTTATGTCATAGGGTAGGATTAATGTGGTCGAAAAGGCGTATTTCCCCATTAGTGCGCATGCGTGAGTACATGACACGTTTTTAGCTCTTAGTGGGCAGCCTACTTTCTGTGTGTAATTATTTTGTGGTAAGAGTGCATTAAAACTAAAATTTATAAAGTTTTGAAACATTTTTATTTATTTCAGTGTGACGACGTGGCTCAACTCGTGGCAGATAGAAAACAGCTACACAAATCCAGTGCAAGTAGAAGGCATCGCTGTTGCCGCCAGACAGTAAGTTGTCATATTTAGCAACTAGTGACTTAGTTTTAATTTTCACCAATAGATGGCACTAGGTGTCGATCTTATCGCGCAAGTGTTTCGCCTTTTCGATTTACCTATAAGCCTTGTCGGTATTGATAAATACTACAGGCTGCCCGCCTTCATTTCGTTTCTAAACTTTCGTTTTAATGTGTAACAATAGATGGCTCTGGGTGTCGATTACATCGTTTACCTGTTAATGAATATATTAGTGGCCCGCTTTCACTTTGTTTCGTGCTATTAGTTTATATTTGTACCAATAGATGGCGCTGGGCGTTGATTACATCGCGCTAGTTTTTCGGTTTTGAAGGCATGGTTAAACTGATTCACAGATACTCTGTAATTATTATTAAAAGCCCGTCGTGTCCCACTGCTGGGCAAAGGCCTCCCTACCCCTCCTCCACATTTCACGATCCTGGGCGACTACGGTCCAGTTGGCGCAATAGGTGTCGAGCTCATCCCGCCATCGCCTCCTCGGTCTACCTCGTGGCCTGCCGTCGATTTTTAGGTTCCCACTCTGTGGCTGTTCTGGCCCTAAAAGGTGTCCGACATGCTCTGTAATATTAATTTAATATTTTCAGGTTAATGGGCGAATTCGTAGCCCTCCAATCTGAAATGACGCCCAGTCTGAACGCGGTGACCGGCCGCCGCAGCTCTGAAGAGTGGATGAAGACGTTCCTCAACCCGCTCATGAGCAAGGTGGAGGAGCTGCTCAAGGTGGCCGAGGCCAAGAGCAAGGCCGAGTCGAGCGTCAGTCCGCTCAACACGCTGTTCCTTTGGAATAAGTACTGGAACGTGCAGTAAATTAGTTTGAAAAGTGTATACACTCGAGAGTGTTCTTAACTATGTTTGATGGCCGTCATTTATGATGGCCGCCAATTTAAGATGGCCGTCAATTTAAGATGGCCGCCAATTTAAGATGGCCGTCATTTTAAGATGGCCGCCAATTTAAGATGGCCGTTATTTTAAGATGGCAGCCAATTTAAGATGGCCGTCAAAAGATGGCCGCCAATTTAAGATGGCCGCCATTTAAGATGGCCGCCAGTTAAAGATGGCCGCTAATTTAAGATGGCCGCCAATTTAAGATGGTCGTCAATTTAAGAGGGCCGTCAATTTAAGATGGCCGCCAATTTAAGATGGCCGTCAGTTTAAGATGGCTGGCCGCCATTAAGATGGCCGTCAAAAGATGGCCGCCAATTTAAGATGGCCGCCACCTTAAAATGCCATAATAATATTTTGACTTCATTCCCTCAATGAATATAGGTATCAAATAAAAGGACTCGAGTAGTAGAATACAAATAAGATGGCCGCCGTTACAAAATGCTGTATTAAATAACCGCCAGGCCGCCGCAGCTCCGAGGAGTGGATGAAGACGTTCCTCAACCCGCTCATGAGCAAGGTGGAGGAGCTGCTGAAGGTGGCCGAGGCCAAGAGCAAGGCCGAGTCCAGCGTCAGCCCGCTCAACACGCTGTTCCTATGGAATAAGTACTGGAACGTGCAGTAAATTAGTTTGAAAGTGTATACAGTCGAGAGTGTTCTTAACTATGTTTGATGGCTGTCATTTAAGATGGCCGCCAATTTAAGATGGCCGCCAATTTAAGATGGCCGCCAATTTAAGATGGCCGTCAGTTAAGATGGCCGCTAATTTAAGACAATATTGCGTAGTCGGCATTCAATGTGTTAAGATGGCCGCCAATTTAAGATGGCCGTCAATTTAAGATGGCCGCCAATTTAAGATGGCAGACAATTTAAGATGGCCGCCAATTTAAGATGGCCGTCATTTTATGATGGCCGCTAATTTAAGATGGTCGTCAATTTAAGATGGCCGCCAATTTAAGATGGCCGTCAGTTTAAGATGGCCGCCAATTTAAGATGGCCGCCAATTTAAGATGGCCGCCACCTTAAAATGTCATTTTAATATTTTGACTTCATTCCCTCAATGAATATAGGTATCAAATAAAAGGACTCGAGTAGAATACATAAAGATGGCTGCCGTTACAAAATGCTGTATTAAATAACCGCCAGGCCGCCGCAGCTCTGAAGAGTGGATGAAGACGTTCCTCAACCCGCTCATGAGCAAGGTGGAGGAGCTGCTGAAGGTGGCCGAGGCCAAGAGCAAGGCCGAGTCGAGCGTCAGCCCGCTCAACACGCTGTTCCTATGGAATAAGTACTGGAACGTGCAGTAAATTAGGTTGAAAGTGTATACAGTCGAATACAGGCAGGAGTGTTCTTAACTATGTTTGATGGCTGTCATTTAAGATGGCCGCAAATTAAAGATGGCCGCCAAGTTAAGATGGCCGTCATTTTAAGATGGCCGTCAATTTAGGATGGCCGCCAATTTAAGATGGCCGTCAGTTTAAGATGGCCGACAGTTTAAGATGGCCGCCAATTTAAGATGACCGTCAATTTAAGCTGGCCGCCAATTTGAAATGGCCGTCAGTTTAAGATGTCCGACAATTTAAGATGGCCGCCAATTTAAGATGGCCGTCATTTTAAGATGGCCGCCAATTTAAGATGGCCGTCAGTTTAAGATGGCCGCCAATTTAAGATGGCCGTCAATTTAAGATGGCCGTCAATTTGAAAATGGCCGTCAGTTTAAGATGGCCGACAGTTTAAGATGGCCGACAATTTAAGATGGCCGCCACCACAAAATGCCATAATAATATTTTGACTTCATTCCCTCAATGAATATAGGTATCAAATAAAAGGACTCGAGTAGTAGAATACATAAAGATGGCCGCCGTTACAAAATGCTGTATTAAATAACCGCCAGACCGCAGGTCTGAGGAGTGGATGAAGACGTTCCTCAACCCGCTCATGAGCAAGGTGGAGGAGCTGCTGAAGGTGGCCGAGGCCAAGAGCAAGGCCGAGTCGAGCGTCAGCCCGCTCAACACGCTGTTCCTTTGGAATAAGTACTGGAACGTGCAGTAAATTAGTTTGAAAGTGTATACAGTCGAGTGTTCTTAACTATGTTTGATGCCGTCTTTTAAGATGGCCGTCATTTTAAGATGGCCGTCATTTTAAGATGGCCGCCAATTTAAGATGGCCGCCAATTTAAGATGGCCGTCATTTTAAGATGGCCGCCAATTTAAGATGGCCGTCAATTTAAGATGGCCGCCAATTTAAGATGGCCGTCAATTTAAGATGGCCGTCAGTTTAAGATGGCCGCCACCACAAAATGCCATAATAATATTTTGACTTCATTCCCTCAATGAATATAGGTATCAAATAAAAGGACTCGAGTAGTAGAATACATAAAGATGGCCGCCGTTACAAAATGCTGTATTAAATAACCGCCAGGCCGCCGCAGCTCCGAGGAGTGGATGAAGACGTTCCTCAACCCGCTCATGAGCAAGGTGGAGGAGCTGCTGAAGGTGGCCGAGGCCAAGAGCAAGGCCGAGTCGAGCGTCAGCCCGCTCAACACGCTGTTCCTATGGAATAAGTACTGGAATGTGCAGTAAATTTGTTTTTATTTTGTTTGAAAGTGTATACAGTCGAGAGTGTTCTTAACTATGTTTGATGGCCGCCAATTTAGGATGGCCGCCACCACAAAATGACAATATCACTGGAATGTGCAGTAAATGTGAGTTATTCTTTTTGGTTATGATGTGTAAAATTTTTGTTTTTTTTTGTTGAGGACAGTCAAGATGACCTCACTCTATGTCTGATGTTAAGCGGCCGTGAGATCCAAATAGTATATTTTTAAAGTTCCTTTATACCTATCGGTGCGTTACCAATGCAATTTCATTTTTAACCCCTGATGCAAAAACTAACTAACTTCTAATTTTATGTGTATGTCTGTGTGTATCTGTCTGTGGCATCATAGCTCCCAAACCGACAAACCGATTTGAATTTGTTTGAAAGGTAATGTAGTGGGGAGCAACAGCTCATCCACGATTAATTGTGTTATATTTCTTTTTAATTCCCCGAAGAAAGATACCAAAAATGTTAACTATATTAATGGCCTAACTTATTTGTAAAACATAAAACCTTTTTTTCTATTGCTATCGTTACTAACTTTAAAATTTTATGCAGAATGATTAAGCTATTTACGTCTGATGATCAAACTTTAAAGCAGTATTATTTTTGTAAATATCTACCAATCCCATATATTTTTCTCCTTTTTATTGTATTGATAAAGCAGCGAAAAACATTCTACCCAAATGGTAGTAACATAAACAGTTAGGCCCGGTTCAGACACGGCGGAAACCGCGCAGTATCAAACCGCGCGGATCTTATTTTCATTAGCGCTTATTATTTACTAGCGGCCGCCCGCGACTCCGTCCGCGTGGAAAAGTAACTTCTTACCCCCCTTTCAACCCCTTACAACCCCCTTTTCGCAATAAAAAGTAGCCTATGTCCTTTCTCAGGGTCTAGATTATCTGTATACCAAATTTCATTTAAATCCGTTGAGTAGTTTTGGCGTGAAAGAGTAACAGACAGACAGACAGACAGACAGAGTTACTTTCGCATTTATAATATTAGTATGGATTCGTTCATACCCTATCCGCGCCTACCGTCACTCGACCCGCGCGGCTCGCATCGCGCTCGCATCGCATCACGCGGTTTCCGCCGTGTCTGAACCGGACCTTAGATAAAAAACATACTGTATTTTATAATAAATTATAGTATTTACACAATTGTATGTATTCAAGTTGTATGATAATGACATTATGAAAATAGTTCATATTAGTCCAAATCGGTAACAGGGTTGCCAAATTATTCAAAATTTTTCATTTGTGAAAACCGACATTGAAAGTTATTTACTTCGTTCGTAGTGGTGGTAGAAAAAACAAAATTATACATACATATTATTGTAGGTTAGTAAATATATAATTAATTATCATCTGTCTCGATATTATTACGGTGTTTAGTAGTAAGTTACTATAATTACACTTTTAATAGATGTCTATTTATTATTTGACAATCTTTATCATAGTGAGAAAATGTGTCCTATTCATATACATATAAGATCAAAACTACGAATTTTTATAATATTGTGTATAAGTTATCTTGTATTAAATTACGGCTAGGTTCTGTCTTAGTCTGTTACCAGATTAATCAATCGATGGTAGAATAATAGATTAGTCGATGTCGACTGTCATATTCTACCAGACGAAAGTTATTCGTTTATCAACCACAGCTACCGATCAACGTCGACCGATAGAATCAATCGGTAGGTTAATAAATTAATGAAAGCTGCCAGAACATTCGAACAAAGTCCGCTTGTGACCACGACCGTTGTAACGCTGTCGAAACGTCAAGCAGTATGTAATGTTCTTATATTTAAAACATCCTCGCCGTTAATTAAGTTTATATCAAGTATTTGTTAAAACAACGCAAAAATTTTAAAAAATAAAATTTTAAAAACTTCGATCAACGATCCATTGGTCTGGTAACACAATGGGGCAATTTAGAAGATTATTATGTTTTATTTTCCTGAATGGTGAAAAACCGTTTAAGGTGTTACATATTGCAACTATTTTTCGATAGTCCAGTTTAAACTCGAAAAATAAAGTTGTATCGATATTATGATACTTTATTCAAAATAATTATTTTTGTTGCAAAAGTCACTATTAATTTTTAAAATATGCAGATGCCAATGATAACGAACAAGTAGGAATCTCATATGCATTTTAGATAAATAGATGGATTAATTTGTCTATAAACAAGAAGGACTAGTAGTTTAATGTAATAGGGTAGCGGTTATATTTTTTGTATCTTGTGCCTATTTTTTTTAGAAGAAGAAGCAGAAGGTACAAAAATGTGTATGAACCAAAAACTGGAGCTTTAACTATAAATAGTAGTTCTGTTTGTAATATTTAGTTGCTTGGAAAGCATTTGCCATGATTGGGAAAGACTGATATATGGTAAGGATTAAGGTTTAGGAATGGTGTAAGGGAGGTTAGAGAGATATAGCTTTTTATCGAATAGTTGTTTTCATTTATTATTGCCATCATTGTTAATTGTCTGTTCGTGAAATGTCACCGATTAGGGAATACGTAGCAGATTTTTACGCACATTTTCGTAATACTTACAGTTGTCTTTTGTTAACTGCTCATGTATCGTTGGTAGGTTTGAACGTTAAGATTTTGATGCTGACTGTACCCATATTTCTTGGAATTATAGTGTTGTACTTTGTGGATTGACTCAAAAATCCCTGTTGCTAGATTGTGAGCAATTTTTTACTTGCAAGTAAATTACTTTTCAACCCTTAATAAGGCAATCCCACCTGATTTTGAACCTTATCTATCATTACATAAGAGCGAAAACTAATGTTTTTTTTTCGATGTCTTATGCCCTATTGAGGGTTAATACAACACGAATTATAGACATTTCAAACCATTTTTATTTCTTATTGATTAACCAAATGTTTAAAATTATGTGTCACTAAAAAGTGCGGATAGTCATCTAAGACCAGTTCATTTTAAAATTCAAAGACTAATCCGTGCCTGTTAATTATATTTTTTTCTTAATATTAAATTATCTAAACGACCAAATCTTCGTGTTTCATACTGTAATAAAATGTAGGTACATCATTTATCTTGCTGGGAAAATGTGAAGGAAAACGAAATGTTGCAATTAATTGTATAAAATCGTATGTATGTCCATGTTGTAGCCAAATTAAGTGTAACTTGAATGTGATCAAATAAATAAAATTAAGTGTAAAAAATAATGACGTGTTTTATTTCATATTACCTACATATTAATAAATCCTAGATCTAGCGTGAACGCGCTAAAACTGAACTGAAAGGTATGTACCAGTCTAATACCTTAAAAACGTTCAGTACTAGTTCTAATGGTTGGTAGAGACAGGAAATAGCGTTACAAGTTTTTACGATCCAATGAGACTGATGAAGACAAAATAAAAATATTTTTAGATGTACCAGTTTTACATCTATAAACCATGCATGACCATAAATGAAGTGGAAACCAAACCCAAAAAATATTCATTCATTCATTAAACAACATAGGACACCGAAAAGGTTTAATCCCTAGTCGGCTCTACTAAAGCTTCAACAATTACATGTTCTTTGGAAAATAAAACTATTTGTATTTGTATTTTACTTCGCTTATTATTTTAATGAGCTAACATTCTAAAGGGGCTTTATTCGTGTTACGTAACTACTAGGGTCATCTCTCTATACTATACCGGATCAAAATAATTATTTTATCTTGTGAGCGGTTCGCACAATACATATTTATTATTTACTTAGCTGTTGTACCGTGTTTAGTGACGACGTGACTGTAATTAAATGTTCACAACCTCCGCTTAGATATCTTATAGAGTTCGTTTTGTTTAGGTTGTAGGTACCTGATGATAACTGACTCTTTTAGTTCATATAGTGGCCCGCCCTCACTTCGCATCGGGACCGTAATTCATAAATGAACCAATAGATGGCGCTGTGTTCAATTACATCGCGCAAGCGATTCGTGTTTTCGGTTTACATATAAGCCTCGTCGTTGTCTATAGAAGTTGTCTCTTTATAAATAGTATAGAAGAAGAAGATTGGAATTCATTATGTTGATGGTTTTCCGGCTGATATCTGGTACCAACCTACAGATTATTAAGTTAACTAATTCTTATTGCAGCTTACTATGGCTGAAATGGGTAGCTAACTGCCACTTGAGCTCAGTGGTCCTACCCATCTAAGAGTGAACAGGTGACCTTGGTTCTCTGCTGAATCACCTCACTTCCAGTTAGACGTACTAAGTATCATTGGAGGGACGCAGTGAGAACAAGAACCAGCTTGGGCTGCTGGTCGATTGGTCTGCCGTGGCAAAAATCTAACGAACATAACAAATCACCGGAATGGTATGGTCGGAGACGTACCTAACTACGTACCTATACCTATACGTAGTAGATTGGTCTGGACCAATCGACCGATTCATCGATCTAGGGTACCGATCAAGGA
Source organism: Cnaphalocrocis medinalis (assembly GCA_014851415.1). Classification (NCBI taxonomy): domain Eukaryota; kingdom Metazoa; phylum Arthropoda; class Insecta; order Lepidoptera; family Crambidae; genus Cnaphalocrocis; species Cnaphalocrocis medinalis. The sequence continues at coordinate 11,693,741 of CM026288.1, forward strand.
ATCGAAATTTTCCGACTGGTCCAATATAGGTACCGTTAGAATAACCAAATGATTGGTTCCATCTGTCGATATTGTATTTTATAAAATACTAGCTGCCGCCCGCGACTTCGTTCGCGGGACTTTAGGTTTTACGACCTCACATTAGAAACCTCAAAATTGTAGCCTATGTGTTATTCTGATGTATAAGCTATATTGTGGTAAAGTTCCATTCAAATCCATTCAGTAGTTTTTACGTGAAAGAGTAACAAACATCCATACATCCATACAAACTTTCGCCTTTATTAGTAGTAGGATTACCTAACGGATAGCTATACCTACTGTTCCATTGGGTAGTAAGTAAGTAGGTATACTTATTTTATAGTAGGTACGAGTATATCGATTGACGTCGACTTATCCATTCTACCATCGCCTGGCGTGATAACACCCTAAGTAGCAAATATTTAGCAATATCAAGTGACCTTGTGCGTATGACAAAGTTGCGAAGCGGGGCAAAGTTGTCTGATTTATCGGGGATTACCGCGCGCTGGTATCTAATGTGTTTTGATTTATTGCAGGGGGTGGGGCGCTTAATTACACACTGATACCGATATAAATCTTAGGGAACATCTGTGGAGACGTCTGCTGTGTTTTTGTGATCGAAGACGCCATAGCTACGATCATATAATCTCTAGATAGGTAGGTACAGGATGGGGGTTATCGCGTGTGAAAATCCGCTAGATGGCGTACTGTTAGACTGAGGTCCAACTTCGACATTATTGGTTGGTTAGTGGAATTGTGACGTCTTACATAAAAAATAACCAATCACACCGTGTAAGTAGATGGACCTCAGTTCTAGTACGCCTCCTAGCGATAGCCCCCATTCCATAAATGGATTCCGTGTCTCTCCCGCATGTAATTTTTGCCTATAGTCCGTCTGTGCCTATAGTCCGTCTGTGCCTATAATCCGTCTGTGCCTATAGTCCGTCTGTGCCTATGGTCCGTCTGTGCCTATGGTCCGTCTGTGCCTATGGTCCGTCTGTGCCTATGATCCGTCTGTGCCTATGGTCCGTCTGTGCCTATGGTCCGTCTGTGCCTATGGTCCGTCGGTGCCTATAATCCGTCTGTGCCTATAGTCCGTCTGTGCCTATAGTCCGTCTGTGCCTATTGTCCTTCTGTGCCTATGGTCCGTCTGTGCCTATAGTCCATCTGTGCATAATAATATTATAGTCCGCCTTCACATTTGTGCCAAACCATACTGAGATCACTAAGCGCGCGGTGTAGGCAGCCGACTTTCTATGTCCAATTATTTTGTTGTAGTGTGGCTAATGTTTAAGCCTAAACTTATTAGAAACATAACTAATTTCTTCACGAATTTAAAAACAATAGACTGTAGCATAACAATAACAGGTAGATAGTACCTACCTTAAAACCTCCATAAGCTGTGAATCCCGCAAGTCACCTCTGTATTCATCTTGATTAATACCACAATTACAGCACAGGCTTATAATAATAGCGCCTTATATAATAGGATCCCAATTCACCATTGTTTGCGCCTTTTTACCTAACTTCATTTCTACCTACCTTCATTTGCAAGTCAAAATCTGATATAGGGCGATAGAGTTGCAACAGTGTATCGATAATCCCGTCGGTCTAACATACTTATCGAGTTATTTCAATTCGATTACATTACTTAATTTCATTTAATTTTATTTATAAATAAATAAAAATACATGTCATTCCCGGTTGCATCCAAAACCGTCGCTTGAAGCCTGCCGAATGCTTAGATGATAATAATCGATAGTTATCTACCTTTATAAGACACCATTTCCTGGATCATATTTGCTTGGCAAGAGTTATGACATACAACAGTAGTCATATCTTAAAATATGAAAAGAGCCATAGCTCCGGAATGAGGTGATCGGTCAGAGAACCAAATATGTCATCGACATAGCTCACAGGATTAGCGAGCTACAATGGCAGTGGACTGGCCATATAAGCCGCTGAGCTGACGGGCCGCTGGAGCACACGAATTCTGGAGATGGATTTTGAGGGAACCAGCACATTTCAGATATGGCCTGAACGTCTCGGTAAACGTATTTTAATGTAGGATGCCCTCAAGCCAGATGGGGCGATGATCTGCACAAGATGACTGGCAAGAGCTAGATGCGAGAAGCAAAAAACGATCGGAGTGGCGAATATTAGGGGAGGCATGTCCAACAGTGGACTGCAATAGCTGATGATGTTGATGAAAATAAAATATCGATATAAAATTTAGATACCTACATCTCTAGGCCGAGATAAACAGGGATAAATACAGGTGCCTTTTCTAGCATATTATCTTACCTTTATGCTTTTATTATAATACGTATCAGCTTGGCCCTTTGGAATGATGATATGAGGGTCTATGTATTCAGTCTAAAGTATCGGCTCTTAAACTAAAGGTAGCGGGAATGTTTTCGTTAGGCTTGAAGGTAACATAAACTTTCATGATTTTGAGTGCTACCCTTGTGATGGGATGAAATACATTAGTCTGGCATGTTTTTCTAACACCTAGGTAGGTATATGAATTTTATATTAGTAACGTTTAGTAGCTACCTGTACCTACTTAGTAGCTCCCGGTACCTCCTATCGTCTTTACTCTATAGAAATAGGTAGCGACGAATAAGGACGTCTACGTCACACGGCAAGTATTTTAAATTATGCATTTATTTTTCAGAAATTATTATTTTAGTTGTTACTTACTAGTGCTATATTTTTTATGTGAAAGGTGGCAGACGAGCGATTGGCACCGACCATAGACACCTGTAACACAAGTAGAGTCACAAGTGAGCTGCCAACCTCAAACCCCTTTTCCCCCCAATTGGGACTTCCGATACTTACTTCCCGACCCTCACTTAATTGACGAAACACAGCGCAGTCGCTGCTTGACGCCAGTCTTTTATGATTCGTAAATCCAAATGACCAAGGGCTACTTATGTACAGTCAGCCACACATCTGGTTACCACAATCTGTCAAATTTCCCCAATTGATATTCAACCCTAATGTGTATGACAGTAAGATGAGAGTCGATTGAAGAAATTTGACAGTTTTGTATACTTTGATGTGTGGCTGTACGTACGTAGGCACACATGTACCTACGTACCTGCCAAGTTATAATTTGACATATTAATGTTAAATCATAACTTTATACAATGTATTTCATCATTGTTCTGCAATATTCTCACTTTCCTATAGAGCTCTTTATCATGTGCTAGTTTAATATTTGTCTTTTATAAACCGCCGCGTGTTGAGCGCGAGGCCTTGGCCGCCGAATATTCTTTAAATAAACGCGCTCTTTATAAATGATAGCGGCGCAGGCGCTCATTCACTGTAGGCGAATATTGCGCAGGTTACCTATGTGATCTGGATTAAACTATAATATATAGGAAGGCAAACGAGCAAGCGGGTACCTGATGGTAAACACCGCCGCCCATGGACATCAGCTATACTAGAAGGAGTGCGGATGGGTTGCCGGTCTTTTAAGAAGGTATAGGCTCGTTTCTTGAAGATTTGAATGTCGTACCGGTTCGGAAATACTGCTGCGGGGAGCTGATACCACAATGAGGAGGTGCGTGGCAGAAAGTGTCGAGTAAAGCGCACGGTAGTGGACCGCCATCGATCCAGGTGGTATTGTGGTGGTAAATTATATTAAAAGTAAAGTATCAGCCTATATACTGTACGGGTACCACTGCAGGGCAAAGACCTCCATCATAGAAATAAGGTCATCGCTACTATCATGGGATTAGGCCTAATCACATCGCTTGCCTAATGCGGATTGGTGATCACAAACTCGAGCTTAGATATTTCTGTCTGGTTAAGTTAGGTTAGGTCATCAACAAATATTTGTGTTGGTGCGGGAATCGAACACACTGCATCTCAACCGCTCAAACCACTGCGCAAACATAATAATTATGGGCTAAGCCTGAAATAAAATATTTTAATTTATTTTATAAAATGGCTCGATCATAGGGTAATTGGCAAGAGCTGGAAACGAGTAAGCGAAAAATCAATCGGAGTGGCCAATATTAGGAGAGGCCTATGTCCAGCTGTGGACTGCAACAGGCCAATGATGATGAATTACAAGGTCTGTCGTTCCCTTGTCCCTTGGATGCGGGTGGCACAGGACCGATCTTTGTGGAGAACGTTGGGGGAGGTCTATGTCCAGCAGTGGAACTCTGTTGGCTGAAATGATGATGATGATGAGTCTGTCATTTCAAATTAGTGTTGAATATTTAGGTAGCAACGTTTGCGTCTGTACTTTACTACTATTATCAGATAAATTATTCTACAACGTCAGGTGTTACTAAGTATAAGCAAACTGTCTGTTTTATTATTCATAGGTACTGTTTTATGTACTTTAAGTGAAAACACTACGTAAAGATGCCTACGCCTTAGGGAGGTGCTATATTTTTAAATTGAAATCCATACTAATATTATAAATGCGAAAGTAACTCTGTCTGTCTGTCTGTCTGTTACTCTTTCACGCCAAAACTACTCAACGGATTTAAATGAAATTTGGTATACAGATAATCTAGACCCTGAAAAGAACATAGGCTACTTTTTATTGCGAAAAGGGGGTTGTAAGAGATTGAAAGGGGGTTAAAAGTTACTTTTCCACGTGGACGAAGTCGCGGGCGCCCGCTAGTTAGTATTAGGTATAATATAAGAAGAAGGCACTTACTTCGATACCTCCGCAGCTTGCAAAGGTTTGTCTGCATAATAAAATAAATAAAACTTTATTCCAAAAACATTAGAGCTACACAGACTTCATCACAATGTCATACCTGTCTTTGTGTCGCAGTGGGGAGTGGGTTGCAATCTAAAACGATGGCTGCGCTTGGCATCTCGGGTTCGATCCCTGGGTCGGGACAAAACTTATACAGTCAACTCCAAAAATATGTATACACTTTAGGACTTTGTCACAATGCATAATGCACAAGAAAGTAGAAGTCGTTCGATACATATGTATTGTGACAAGGTCCTAAAGTGTATACATATTTTTGGAGTTGACTGTACGTGAGTGTCAATGTCAGGCCAGAAGTCTGGCAGGTCCCCGTGTCTCGGGATGTGTTAAGCTGTTTAACGTGCTGTTGCGTGTGCTTTTTACTCATTGTTATTTGCGAAAACTTTAAAGACACATAGGCTATTTGTTCTAAAATACCGCAACCATTAATGTTAATAAATTAGAACTGTTGGTTTTCCAATAAGAAATAAATAAATTACCCTATCGATGTTACTAGCGTTATCAATGTATTGCTCTATTTTCTACTATCGACTATTACCCAATATTATCGATATCCTGAATAGTTTTCGTTTTTCAGCAACATTTATGTAAGTATGTTGTCGCAAAATAACAACTTTTCAGAACAACGAGTCTCTATAAGTTAGGGTGCAGCGGCAAACAGTCACTTCGCAAAACTATATATTTTATTTCTTTATTTTCTGTATATCAGCATACAAAAAAAATATGGTTGAGACAATATTTTAATAACAACATGTAATTACCTACTAGTAACAGATAAATAAACACGTAACTTCACCATAAATGATTAAAACAACATAATGAGGGCATAAGTTAGGTAATAAGGAATAATTACTTACACCAAAGGTTTTGGACGGCAAAGTTATTAGAGATTATTTAAAAAAAAACATTCGTAATGAGTTGGGTAATTAATTGTTATATGACGTCATACTGATAATAAGGTATCTCTTCATAACTGATATGACTTTAAATCTTTATGAATGTCCCCATTGATCATTGTTAAATCCAAATCACATATGTTTTCTTATCTCACCTTTCAAAGTTGTTGTTGTGGTAAAAATATTTACGTATAGAGCCATGGTAGATGCCTATAGATGGTAGGTCAGTAAATAATAATGACTATAATTACCAGAGTCCTCAAATCCTGAATCATGGTCTAAGCGTGCCCCGTAGGAGTAGGTGTCGTAAAGTTAGTAAAAAATGGAAGTACAGTAAAAGTTATTAAGGTGGCCAAATACCTACACTACGTTTTCCTAGACGTGGTCACCACTGTACCTAGTCTCTCCCGTCTTAGCCTGAAATTCCCGGTTGCCTCCCAAGCTGTCGCTCTGGAGCCCGGAATCCGCCTGAGATTAAGGAAGCTCAAATCTTGTGAATACCTAAGATGACAAAATGGTAAAGTAATCATTGATAATGAGTTAGATACAAGTTAGTTTAAAATATAAAAAAGAAGAATGAAAATGCAGATGAAGGCTGGTTGGTGTGGGCTGGATGAGAGTGGCCGAAAATCGGGAGCGGTGGCGTGCATTAGGGGAGACCTATGTCCAGCAGTGGACGAGTGTGGGTTGCTGATAATGATGATGATCAAAAAAGGAACAGGTTAAATACAGTAGAAAATAAGAAACGAAACTATTAAATTAGCTTTTTAAAAATGGCGTGTTTGAAAAGCTGAGAATTAGCCCTAAATAAATACGTATTATTTTTATTTAATTTTATTACCTACATAGCAACAGAGTCCAGACTAAATAAAACCGTCAGGGTTTGATAAAACCGATTGTTTCATCACGATTTTAGCGAATTAATTTATTTCATAGTTTAAGTAAAACATGTGTTACTAAAAGGTACCTAACTGATCGTGATAACGTAACTGTGACACAATACACTGTAGATGATCCGTATCGACTTTTAGCTGGTTGGTTACTGGGTTTTACCTACCTATAAAGCGAAAGTTGTGGCGTGGCGAGGGTGTTATCAGACCAATGGATGGTAGAAATAATCTTTCTTTTAATTTTTGTTATAGCAATTTTTGAAATTTATTCTTAAGTAGTTAGGTAAACAATGCACTTAAAAACTTACACAGACCCACCTGAATCCTTCGATGTTTTTTTTTTAAGTTCATTACTTATTAAGAGTATCCTTCCTACCATCGATGGATCCATTGGTCTTTCAGTCGACTGAGTTTACCTGATGATATAAACATTGCCGCGGCGCCTATTATATGCAACACTTTACTGGACTCAGTAGTAGCGTTATGTAAAAAGGAGTCAGGGTACCGGAGGCCCACATGGAGGGAAAGGGGTTTAAAGGTTAGCAGCGCACATGTGACTCTACTGGTGTTGCAGGTGTCTATAAGCGGCGGTAATCGCTTACCATCAGGTTATCCGTCTGCTCGTTTACCACCTATCCATGACATGGGCCCAGATATATCGTGGGGCGGATAGTTCGCTTCCACAGGTTTGTCGTGAGACGCAGATGTGGTTAACTAAAAACTAGTCACTGTACCGTCCTATACTGTGTCATATAACGTGGCAGATCGCTAAAAACAAGCGGGCCGGCAGTCAGTCGCCCTGCGCCCGCGCCGGCTGTGTAACGTCAAGATGGCCGCCCGCGCAACACTCCTCTCGTGCTCGAAGCGGGCCTACAGCTCTGCCGCTGACAAGAATGTCGCCTTCCTGGGCCTGGGGAATATGGGGGGCTTTATGGCGGCAAATTTGGTCAAGCAGGTATGTGTTATCTATGTGTTAGTGTTATTTGAGTTTCGAGGAAGTTATGAGGCAGGTGTGGTTTAGGAAAGGTCAGGACATTGACTGGGTGATTTGAATAAAATCAACCTTTTTAGTTAGGGTTTTATTTTTATTAGTAGAACAAATGAACATGTTGTGAGGCTCTCAAAAAGTATTTATAATAATGATATTAATATGTACAGTCAGCCACACATCAGTTACCACAACCTGTCAAATTTAGGAATTGATATTCAACCTAATGTGTTTGACAGTAAGATGAGAGTCGATTGTAGAAATTTGACAGTTCTGTATAATTCAATGTGTGGCTGCCTACGTAAATAGGTAAGTAGGTATATAATGTTTCTATAATATGGGTCAACAGTATTTTTTATTTTGACAGTTTGAAAGTGAAATTTTGTAGCCTGTTATAAATAGATACAGATTAGGTTTTGTTAAATAAAAATAAAAAGTATCCTAGTATGCCCATCCAGTTTAGTTTAGACCGTCCAGAGATGGTTTTGAACCAGGAGGTTCTAACTACCTCTACGCCAACTTTCAACCAAGTCGGTCCAGCCGTTATTGAGCTATAAATTGTGTAATAATAACATCTTGTTAATTATTAACACGATTTTAATTTACCTTAGTATTATGTATATAATCTATACTATTTATAAATGAGTTAATTGCAAAGTCAAGTCAGGCTTATAGGTAAACAAAAAAGGCGAAACTCTTGCGCGACGTATTTGACTCCCAGCGCCATCTATTGCTATTGGGTCTAAGTAAAGTCCAGAAACGACGGCGGGCCTTTAGGTTTAAGATTTCCTTTAACGTGGATTTTTATGAGTGATAGGTGGCAGACGAGCAGGCGACTAGTTAAACTTAATTCAAAGAAAATATCCAAAGCTAACAGCTCAACGCAGACATGTTCAAACCTAGCTTTTAAGAATTTAGACAATTTAATATTTTATGTAAGTAATAATGATTACTTAGAATGAGAATTTAAGCTATAAATACCAGTCATACATTAATTAGTAGCTCTCTAATATGTAGACATAGGTACGTATTTTATTTCGCAATTAAGTACGAACGTAATGGCAGAACCTACCTATGGGTTCTTTGATTCTGGTCCATAAATGTTTGACATGAAGGTAATTAATTGTTAAATACAATTTGTTTTCAATTTCAATGGTACAGTCAACAGCAGAAGTAGATGTTTTAGATTTTGATCAGCTACTTCTGCTGTTGACTGTACCGAATTCTTTGCAAAATGCAATTTAAAAAATTCTCAACCATGTCATTCCGGTATAATTCGAACCCATGACTTTTTCGCAAAATACTACTAAAAAAAATCGTCAACTAATTAGTGTCCTCGGAAGCTTAGCTTGAGAGCATTTCGCCCGACTTGACTAAATTAAAGCATATAAATTCCACTACTTATTCGGTTTTTATTACTATTGTTAACTGGTTCTACGCTTATCTATCTACATAGGATGTTGCATAGAGGTATTTGAAATGATAATGTGACTAGGTGACATACTTGAATGACGTTTGTTTGCGATCGTAATCACCTACAGTGTAAACAAGTCGACATTTAGTTAAATTTCTATGTTTCCACAGTTTGTATGAGACAATAATTGATATGAGTTAATAAATTAATTTGTTAATTAGAACGAAATTATGATAGTGGAGTCTGTACAATTTTCGCCACGGCGACCCCTTCAACTCCTATAGAGGGTCTAACACGAATTTTTTCAAGGGATCGAAACGTATACGTATCGTAAACCATTTGAAGAACTCTCACTATCGTACGTAAACATTTTTGTATCGTAACGTGAGCCCTCGTCCACAAATTAGGCAACTAACGTTAGATACGTCAATGTGTCGTCCCCATACATTATCACTCAATTTGACACACGCAAAATGTCAAAATGCATAGAAACTTGTCATTTTCATCTGTCAGTTTACTTTACATGATTATGAATCAGAGTGTAAGTTTTAAATATTTTTGTGACGGGAATGGTACGATACGATACGTCTATTAAAATACTTCCAGCTGAGTATTAGCATAATCGTAACGTGGACACGATAACGTATCGTAACGAATTCTTCAATGTTAGTTAAGGGCTAGCCCCTTAACTGTCGTTGGTGAGCACTTGTGTGTGTGATGTGGCTTATGTAGCCAATTTTTCAATTACGATACGTACTATTAGGTGATCCGTCTCCCACCGTTTGCCACCTCTATTCATAAACATGATCTACTTACTGACTAATATTAACATTGTAAATAATAATAAAACTAAAACTTAACAGTAGTGTTATAGAAGTCTTGTGGTTTTCGTAAGTAAATGATTTCGTTTTAAAACTTCGCACGTCTTTACCAAGTCAACTGTGTCTTTAGGTATACTTGTCAATAGCTAATCAATATGCAGATATTAGAATTGCTAAATATGTAGGATTGTAGGGTAAAGACTTGTACACTTACGTTCTCTTATTTACCTAACGTATCTATTTACTTATTATGTTTTGAAATTCGTAAGATTCGTTACTGTTCAAAACTACGCTTTTTCGGAGTAACATAGGTTTCATTTTACTACGGGCAAAGTCTTTTCTAACAGAAAAAAAACTTTTGTTTTGTATACTCTAGGGACAGTAATTTATTTTTACGAATGGCCACGACTAATATTAAAAGTGAGATTTTATTTGATAAATCGCTGTCTATAAAATACTTAAGATACGAATATTATCAGGCCCCCAATCCTCGTGATTTTCGATATGAAAAAACTATGGCGGAAATCGCGCGAAAACTAAACATAAAACTGCGATATAATTAGGCGAAATGTCGCCAGTCCAATGACGTACGATATCTGTAACACAAGTGAATTTAAGCTACCTTAGTACGGAGTCAGGTCAATGTATGACATATTGTGTGAATTAATTTTATTTACTTACTATTTCACCTGATGAAAACTAAAAATCTGTAGCAGGTTTCCTACTAAATGTTTGGACTTACGAGCATATTCAAGGTCGCCTAATTTTGTTCAATCGGTTACTAGATACAATAAATACGTCTAACCGATAACGCTCGCCACGTGCAGACGTGGCGTGTATTTTCCGGCGATTTATTTTTATGAAAATGTGATACCTATCCATACTAATATTATAAATAGGAAAGTGTGTCTGTTTGTATGTTTGTCTTTCTTTCACGGCAAAACGAAGCGACGAATTGACGTGATTTTTTAAGTGGAGATAGTTGAAGGGATGGAGAGTAACATAGGCTACTTTTGCCCCTTTCTAATCCCCTATTTTAGAGAAGTGGGGGTGCGAGCGTAGCCGCGGGCAAAATCTAGTAGCTATATAACTTAAGACACTCGCTATTTCAAATTCCGGCTCGAATCTCTAACGGTGATATTGGGTGCACAGAAATAAATTTTAAATGAATAAATAAATTTAGACAACATCACAAACATTGCCCCCAAAGGATTTCCCTTGTGCTATGGAAACTGGAAATAACGAAGGAACCACAAACACTCAGACTCAACACAAATATTTGTTTCACACAAATACCTATGTGTATTCCCTCTTGACCACGTTTAATATAAATACTAGCTATCATTCATAGGCATAGTCAAGCATGGCCGCGCTAATTTCGTATTTATAGGCGTGTCCGTTACGCAACCGGCGCTCGCGCAACATTGACCTACACATACGACACAGAGGGCTCGAGCGATAACAACCGAAGGACGACTTAAATATCTGTTTACAAACCATTTCGAACCCATTTGTCTGTGTACTAAGGTTCATTATAATGCAAGGAACAGTCTTCTTATCTAGACACGAAGTAGCGTGTCAAAGCCAAGTTCAAACAGAGTAGCACACCGTGTCAAAAATATTTTATTATAATTGATTTTAGTTCATTTGTTTGTGTAAAAAGATACACGTAAGTGTAGATAAAGTCTAGGTAATTATTATTGATCGGGAAATTAGTGTTCGATCTTGTGTAGAAGGGCATTATGATACATTATAAAAAAGATAACAATGAGGATTTTTAACTAATATTTAAATTTTGTTTTATTAAAATATACTACCTATTTTATTTGTCTACAAGGTACACATTAAGGTGTGTACTTATGTGTAAACATTTACAGCCCTTTAACCACGTCCTCTAATATTGATTCGTAACAATACGAGTATCATTTTATTCTATGAATTTTGGAAAATTCCCCAAAAAAGTTTTTCGACGAATTTTCAGAAGTCGTAAAACAAAACAATGTTGTTCAAAATTATTTTTATTTTTTATCTAGTAAATCTAAGAAATCACCAAATAACTCCCCCATGTAGGTACGGTCAGCATAAAAACAACTTAACACTTTTAGTACCATGTCAAAGTAACATTTTGTCCGTCCACCTTGAAAATTGACTAGCAACTTACTTTGATACTTAGTACTAAATGGCTCAAACTACTTCTGATGCTGACTGGACGTAGGTACCTACAATTAATTTTAACTCTCTAGCTAGATTTTAAACTTTACAATCTGGAACAATTTGCTGGAAATAAAGTGGTCTGCATTTCAGTGAAACTCTGAGTTCTATTTACACTGAATTAAATAGTTACGAAAATATGCGTCGGATGATAAAGTGTGTGAATAAATAGAATAACATGTTGTCCCAGGAACATTTGTGTTTGACGTCAAAGGTACTATAAGTATAAATACGAGATGACGGTGGTAGATTTACTATACTTCCGTGTGTTTTTGAAGATTAATACTTTGTTTCACGTCGGTTTTTGATTCTGTGATATTACTCCGATTGAGTCGGCCCATGCTGGAGCGTGGCTTACTTCGGCCAAAAAACATTAAAAAAACAATTAGGTATTTTTTATCTATGTGTCAGTCGTGTAGACGGATCACCTGATGGTAAGCGATTGCCGCTGCCAATAGCAACACCAGTGGCGTCAAAAGTGCCAACCTTTTAACCCCCTTTCCCCCAATGGGTGTCCGGTGCCCTCGCTAACTTGCGAATGCCAGCCGTACCCCAATATTTAATGAGTCCTGTAATTATGATAATAGTATACCTACCATCTCATATATCAGCTCATTAAGGTATGCTTCGGTGATTATATATGGCTTCGCATTAAATTACATATTTTGCTTTAGATATATATTAAGCAGGATTTATTGGTTAAAATTTAGGTACGTGTAACGTACTAATGTAAGATGTAATTATCTGCGAATATTCACATCTCTTCAATTACGTTTTCTACTAATTATTCTGAAGTTCAGAATAATAGAATCTGTTTTTTTTACTCCCCTTATCAAAATACCAGGTCACTTTGTATGAGCATTTTTTGTGCGTTTTTCAAAAGTTATACTCGTAGATAATTTAATGTTGTGGTCCTGTTCATAGAAAGTCAGTTATGTGACTTGGTCATTTTGTATGGGGAGTTGAAAAAAAATCGACGAATTTCCAGAAGTCGTGATTGGTAGAATACTTGGCTAATGGGATGTAAATGTTATACACCATGTATGGTTACAACTTTTACATGAGTATCGGGTTAAGTCTTAAGTCCTTACAAAGTACAAGGCCAGGCAAAACATATGGCTCAGATAAGCTTAAGTGCGGTACTTGCCAATAAACTGTGGGTCTAAGTTTGGGTTTGTTGTTTTTTCTAGAGAAATACAGGATGTAACATAATAATAACATATATTTTTATTACTTTAAAAATTTTGTATAAAGGAAATTGTTCCTATAATGTTGTGATACCCTTACAGGGTTCATTTGCGGACAGTATGTTATTTTTATTTTTAAGACCTCATAACCTACACCAAATGAGACAATAAAGATTTATGATTTACTAGTGGCCCGCCCTCACTTCGCTTCGGGACCGTAATTTAGAAATGAACCAATAGATGGCGCTCTGCTAAATTACATCGCGCAAGCTTTTCGTGTTTTCGGTTTACCAATAAGCCTTGTCGTTGTCTATTAAAGTTATCTCTTTATAAATAGTATAGATAATTTAAGACGACTTGAGCGGAGTGGGGACGGTTCCGGGTTGGATTTCTGGTCGAGCTGGCGAGGTACCTATTGTCTGAGATCTAAATGATCCCGGTCAATAGGTTAACCTACTGTTTAACACTTTGCATTGTACTTAATTAAAACGGGGTAGCGGGGGAAAACGTGTAACTTCACTGGTGTAGCTGGTGACTATGGGCGATACCAATCGCTTACCATCAGGTGAACCTTCTGCTCGCCTGCTACATATTACGTAAAAAAAGATTAACGCGACGATTATTAACAAATGGGACAGACCTGTTCCAAACGGGACGTATGGTCAGTTTGGGTAGCTGCCAGATAGTCGCTCCATTGGATTTTGAGCTGGAGGAATTCACAGGGGGGCAACCAAAAGGTTCAAGTTATCTAATATTTATTTAAAAATACTTAAACATCCCGTATAAACGTTCTTGTAGTCAATGGAATTGATTCCTGGCTTGGATGTGTTGGCATAATCGCCTTTCTTGTTATTTTATTGATAGACTTTCTTATCTACGGTTTTATTTGTGTATCTGTTCTGTAGATAGTTGACTTTGTCGTAGTTTTCATAATTATTATTTGTACAGATGTTAATGCCACCTCTTAATTAGAAAATTCTTCAAGTGTTGCTCGTTACAAACCACACCCAACGCCATCTATTGTTAAAGATAGGAATTATTAAAAAAATAATTTAATATCTAAAAAGTAAGAACAAAGTGAGTTCTCGATTTATGGAAACTAGCGGCCGCTCGCGACTTCGTCCGCGTGGAAAAGTAACTTTTTACCCCCCTTTTTAACCCCTTACAACCCCTTTTAGCAATAAAATGTAGCCTATGTCCTTTCTCAGGGTCTAGATCATCTGTATACCAAATTCATTTAAATCCGTTCAGTAGTTTGGCGTGAAAGAGTAACAGACAGACAGACAGACAGACAGACAGAAGTTACTTTCGCATTTAATAATATTAGTATGGATGGCTGCCCGCCGCTTGCACTCGAAATGTTACTGCAAGTCATAAAATAATGTCAGATTAATTACGAACAGTATGTACAGACACTACGGAAACATTTTTCACAAGAACTCTATATCTTGATTGAACATAGGTAGGTTAAAGTCCTTTCTGTATTACGTAGGTACTAAAAGACAAATATGTAGCACTTACTTACGCAACTAGCAAAAAAAAAACTTTTATTACAACTTCCATTAGTTAAAACCTGGGTGGCGGAGAGAAAGAAGCACCTTTCTAAATTATCTGTTACAAATATCAAAATTTAGTTAATTATTACATAATTCTATAAAACGAACACTTATTCAAATCTGGTGAATATTAAAGAAAGATTCGATTCCTCCATTTAACGTAACATTAACACAAAATTTAAAATTAAAATCCATTCAATTCATTCAAAGATTATGCTAAATAATGTAGATTGATGCTTTTTGCGTGAAACATTTTAAGGTGGGCTCTGAAAATCTGGCCTGAAGTACTGAAAGCATCTGAAATACATTAAACGCTTCGATTGGATTTGCTTCAAGTTTAATTAAAAATTGGAAATGGTTTTTAAAAGAGCGCCAATGCAGCGGTTCAGTTTAAGGAATTTGCACCAGGAACATTTTGGAAAGTCTGAGACCGTTTTTGATCAACGAAAAATTCGTTGATCAAAAACGGTCGATTGATCAAAATCTTAGAGACAACAATGTCTCAGTGACTACAAGATCTTAGATAGAAAAGTTTTAAATTTTTATTGCCTAGTAGTGGGAAAAGTAGGCTAAATTTTTTTTTGACATAAACTATGCAAAGATTTTAAATCTTTGAAATTTTGTAAGATGAAAACATTTTATAAAAGTGACAAGATTGCCCCAACTGCAACAGTGTCAAAACCTATATATCTAACACAAGATCACTGTATAAAAAGAACGTCGATTTTTAATGCGTAAAAGAAAGAATTAAAAGAATTTATTGTGGGAGAGCCATGCTTCGGCATGAATGGGCCGGCTCGACCGGAGTGCTACCACTGCCTCACAGAAAACCGGCGTGAAGCAGCTCCTGTGATGTGTTTCGCCGAGTGAGTGAGGGTACCGGAGGGGATAAAAGGTTGGCAGCGCACTTGTAACTCCACTGGTGTTGCAAGTGTCCATGAGCGGCGGCAATTGCTTACCATCAGGTGATCCGCCTGCTCGTCTGCTACCTATAACATAAAAAAAAACAAGATCACTGTATAAAAGAACGTCGATTTTTAATTCGTAAAAGAAAGATTAAAAGAAAGTATTTACAGTTAAATGATTGGTCCAACGTTCTTGCTAGGGGACCCTAGTTGTGTGTTCAATGTAGTGGATCGGTTACTAGGAAAACCACCTTGGGATATAAGAAGATATGACTAGTGCTTTCTAAAATATCTTGTGAAAGTGCGGGAACTCGATATCAAATGCCAGTATTCAGTTTCTTACGTGAAATGGGTATTAGTATCCTTTATATCATAATAATATGATCGATTTCATACTTATCTTCTGTTTCGGTTGAGCTCATGATAATTTGTAGGTCTGTATCATTGACATTTTTAAATTTGTTTTTCCTATATCAAAATTTAACAATATTTAAAATGAATTCTTTACACTGTTAGTTTTTTTCGAAAATAGGTTAGGTTAGGACTTTTTATTAATTACTCTTCGGACTATTACGGTTACTTACTTACTAAATTAGCCTAATGACACCATATTGTGATCAACAAAATATCATGTATGTCATAAGCAATAATTCTAAAGGTTAAAGTTAAAATTAGGTTTCAATCTATTAATTTTTGTATACCTACATTTCCAAGTTTTAAAATATTTTTATCTATTCCAGGGATTCGCCGTCCGGGGCTACGACCCTTCAAAGGAGGCGCTGACCAGTGCGGCCAAGAATGGAATCACTGGAGCTGACTCCATCGCGAAGGCCGTAGACGGCGCAGATGTCGTTGTGTCCATCCTGCCTAGCAACAAAGTCGTCTTAGACGCCTACTTGGGCAAAGATGGTGTCGTTGCACATGTAAGTACCATGCAAGACAAGTGGCTATGACATCGTCAAGGTAAACCCGGACTCTATCGTCAAGGCTGTAGACGGCGCAGTCGTTGTCTTCATCCTGCCTAGCAATAAACTCGACATAGATACTTACTTTTTTTCAGTTGCAATGGATCCGGGGTGCAAATGGATCAACGTTTATTTAAGCATACCCATCCACCTGGGGTAGACGGGTTATGTCGGGATATGTCGTTGACACTTACCTTAGCAGCGCTAGTTTCAGTAGAGTCTTATGCTTCTGCCTGTGTCATACATGATGAGACAGCAAGTCATACATGATGATACATTATATTGAATATTCTACTCGTATTTACAAAAAAAGCAGCGCCAGGTCTAGGAATGTCCTTACATCACTTTCTAGGATTTCAAGTTCATCCCTCCAGTGAAGCCTTTTAAATCATCATCAAAGACTGGCCTCCATGTCTCTTGACTGGAAACTTTGGGAGGCGGTTGGGGAGGAATTCGCCTTGCTCCTTATGGGACAGTAACAGGCTCATAATGATAATACATTTACGTTTACAGGCACCAAAGGGATCCCTCCTCATCGACTCCAGCACAGTAGACCCCAACGTGCCCAAACAAGTATTCCCAGTAGCCATCGAGAGCGGCGTTGGTTTCATTGATGCTCCAGTATCTGGAGGTAAAGTTCTATACACTTTTACTTTAGGGTATTATCAGACCAACCTTTAATCCAGTAACACCCTCATTGGGCAAGAACTTGAAGTAGAATGTGCAAGTGAAAAAATATCCAGTTTGAACTGGCGTCAGCTGTGTGGTGATCAGTTTTAATATACCTACTTTCTTTTCAACCTTCAGGGGTGTAGGACTGCATATTTACTGATCACTCTCAGAGTCTTCTTTTTTTTTAAGTGATAGGTGTCAGACAAGCACACAAATCACCTGATGGTAAGCAATTGCCGCCCCATAAACACCTGCGACCCCAGTAGAGTCACAAGTGCACTGTCAACTTTTAAATAGGTTAATTATTACCCTCACTCATTTGACACACAGGTTTTCTGTGAAGCCGTGGTCTATCCTATCACTTCGGTCGAGCCGACCCATTCATGCCGAAGATTGGCTGTCTAAAGATTCACACATACTTCTTAATAGAACAAGTCATACTTTTGGCTCAGTTCAGCGAAATTTGAAATCAGGATACCCATTGCTATAGTCACCAAAACTGTGTTTTGGAGCCCAACCTAACCATGTATTTTCTCATTACCAACACAATTTTTTTGCGCAATCACACCTCATAGTAACAAAAGATACGAGTCCGCAATAAACAAAAATAGTGTAATCTTATCAGCTTACATGTCAAGCTACATTAAAGCAATGATTAACGAGTCCTATCAGAGATTTGTGATATAACACGTTCAACAAACACACTAGATATGGCGAATGTCATCTGGAAAACAAACTGCGCCGATACTACGCATTAGTTGAGATCTAAGAGCAAATGAGTTATGATAATGTTACTGAAATGAGTTGTAAACAGGTTTATTTTCTCGTTTCTAAGTTGCTGATTAGCGAATCTTTTATTAACCACCACACCCATTTTATTGCTTACATCACCATCAGGTGATTCTTCTGCTCGTCTGCCACCTAAATCTTTTAAGCATAAAGATAATTAACTCTACAGACGGTGGAACTTCTTATTCTACAGCTTATAATCAGTCAAACAAAAGCATACAAATAATACCTATACACACACTAAAGCAAACAGACCACACCCACACTTGCACACAAAAACATAACTTGAATCAACACTAATTTTAGGAAATTTTAGATAAAACTTACGCGTGAGGAGAAGCTACTAAACGATCACGTAACTGAAAAAGTATGTGTAATTATAAAATTTAAATAATTACTAGTGGCCCGCCCTCACTTCGCTTCGGGACAGTAGTTCAAAAATGAAGCAGTAGATGGCACTGCGCGTCAATTTTACCGCGCTTGTGTTACGTGTTTTCTTTTTCAATAGAAGTTATCTATTTATAGATAGTATAGATGTTATTCTTCCTTTTCAGGTGTCATGGGAGCACAAAACGCCACCTTGGCCTTCATGGCCGGCGGACGCAAACAGGACTTCGACAGGTCGATACCCCTCCTCAAAGCGATGGGCGCCAAGCAGTTCCACTGCGGAGACGTCGGCGCCGGCCAAGTCGCCAAGCTAGCCAACAACATGCTTATGGGAATCACTGGCATGGCCACTGCCGAGTGCATGAATATGGGTATTAAGTGAGTATCTTGAAAAACTTGGCAAAGCGATGGGCGCCAAGCAGTTCCACTGCGGAGACGTCGGCGCCGGCCAGGTCGCCAAGCTAGCCAACAACATGCTTATGGGAATCACTGGCATGGCCACTGGCCGGAGTGCAGATGAATATCGACGGGTATTAAGTAAGTATCAGTAAAAACTGGACAAAGCGATGGGCGCCAAGCAGTTCCACTGCGGGAGGACGTCCGGGCCGCCGGCCAGCTCGCGAAGCTAGCCACCAACATGCTTATGGAATCCACTGGCATGGCCCACTGCCGCGTGCCTGAATATGGGTATTAAGTGGAGTATCTTGAAAACTGTGTCCAAGCGTCTGGCGCCAAGCAGTTCCAACTGCAGAGGACGTCGGCGCCGCGCCCGTCGCCAAGCTAGCCAACAACATGCTTATGGGAGTCCTTGTTTTTCTCTGACTCTTACTCACTTAATGAGTACAATATGGGTATTAAGTGAGTATCATGAAAAACTTCTTTTTGACTATTGGCTTAGTATATTGGCTCACTCAGGCCCTGATGCTCAGTCAAGAGGGAGAGCATTAGTTGTCAGTTACAACGGACGCGATGGCACGGCATCACATCCGTTGGCACTGCCATACAAGCCCGCGAGATGCTTCTTCACGCTTCGTTTGAAGGAGTTCATATTGTAGGACAGAGGAAACACATGGAATGGCAAGGAGTTCTACCGTGTAATAGTGCGGCAGAGATATGAGCTGCTAAACTTTTTAGTGCAAATTGGTATGTTTTCCACAGTAAAACGTTGACAGCGCTGCCCTGCACGTGTTGTTCTGTGACGGAAAAGGGAGTATGGGATAAGGGAGAAAAGCTCTTCAGAGCACTCACCGTGATATAGGCGGTAAAAGACGCTAAGCGACTCGAACTTGGCAAGTTTCAATTAGCTTTTGGGTCTTGCTGATCTGGCATGTTAAAAAACGTTATGGATAAGTCCTGTGGAGTCTCGTGCACTCGACATTGTAGATTTGTATGCAAAGCCCAAATACCAATTTTCAAAGCTCTAGCTTTAAAATTGACAATACGGCGTTTTATCCCCCTTTCTCCCCTTTTTAGGTTGAAGAAAAAAATGCCGAATTCAATTTCTTTACATTTGCATGCAAAGCCCAAATACCAAGTTTCAAGAATCTAGCTTTAAAATTGACAATACGGCGTTTTATCCCCCTTTCTCCCCTTTTTAGGTTGAAGAAAAAAATAACGAATTCACTTTCATTACATTTGTATGCAAAGCCCAAATACCAATTTTCAAAGCTCTAGCTTTAAAATTGACAATACGGCGTTTTATCCCCCTTTCTCCCCTTTTTAGGTTGAAGAAAAAAATAACGAATTCACTTTCATTACATTTGTATGCAAAGCCCAAATACCAATTTTCAAGACTCTAGCTTTAAAATTGACAATACGGCGTTTTATCCCCCTTTCTCCCCTTTTTAGGTTGAAGAAAAAAATGCCGAATTCAATTTCTTTACATTTGCATGCAAAGCCCAAATACCAATTTTCAAAGCTCTAGCTTTAAAATTGACAATACGGCGTTTTATCCCCCTTTCTCCCCTTTTTAGGTTGAAGAAAAAAATGCCGAATTCAATTTCTTTACATTTGCATGCAAAGCCCAAATACCAATTTTCAAGACTCTAGCTTTAAAATTGACAATACGGCGTTTTATCCCCCTTTCTCCCCTTTTTAGGTTGAAGAAAAAAATAACGAATTCACTTTCATTACATTTGTATGCAAAGCCCAAATACCAAGTTTCAAGAATCTAGCTTTAAAATTGACAATACGGCGTTTTATCCCCCTTTCTCCCCTTTTTAGGTTGAAGAAAAAAATAACGAATTCACTTTCATTACATTTGTATGCAAAGCCCAAATACCAAGTTTCAAGAATCTAGCTTTAAAATTGACAATACGGCGTTTTATCCCCCTTTCTCCCCTTTTTAGGTTGAAGAAAAAAATGCCGAATTCAATTTCTTTACATTTGCATGCAAAGCCCAAATACCAATTTTCAAGACTCTAGCTTTAAAATTGACAATACGGCGTTTTATCCCCCTTTCTCCCCTTTTTAGGTTGAAGAAAAAAATGCCGAATTCAATTTCTTTACATTTGCATGCAAAGCCCAAATACCAAGTTTCAAGAATCTAGCTTTAAAATTGACAATACGGCGTTTTATCCCCCTTTCTCCCCTTTTTAGGTTGAAGAAAAAAATGCCGAATTCAATTTCTTTACATTTGCATGCAAAGCCCAAATACCAATTTTCAAGACTCTAGCTTTAAAATTGACAATACGGCGTTTTATCCCCCTTTCTCCCCTTTTTAGGTTGAAGAAAAAAATAACGAATTCACTTTCATTACATTTGTATGCAAAGCCCAAATACCAAGTTTCAAGAATCTAGCTTTAAAATTGACAATACGGCGTTTTATCCCCCTTTCTCCCCTTTTTAGGTTGAAGAAAAAAATAACGAATTCACTTTCATTACATTTGTATGCAAAGCCCAAATACCAAGTTTCAAGAATCTAGCTTTAAAATTGACAATACGGCGTTTTATCCCCCTTTCTCCCCTTTTTAGGTTGAAGAAAAAAATGCCGAATTCAATTTCTTTACATTTGCATGCAAAGCCCAAATACCAAGTTTCAAGAATCTAGCTTTAAAAATGACGAATTTTCCATACGACGTTTTAACCCCCTTTCACCCCTTTAGGGGTGAATTTCGCAAAACCCCTTCTTAGTGCGCGCCTACATAGTAAGAACTACCTATGTTTCAAATTTCATGATTTTAGGTCCAGTAGTTTTGGCTGTGCGTTGATAGATCAGTCAGTCAGTCAGTCAGTCAGTCAGTCAGTCAGTCAGTCAGTCAGTCAGTCAGTCAGTCACAGGCCGAGGCGTTACCTCTTTATTAATAGTATAGAAGATAGATAGTGTCAGCTAACATCATACAAAATTTTATTGTTATCGCTCTATCTATTTAGTCATGAAGATACATCTTCAAGATAAAAGTTTGTAGGTATATTCGTTATAACAAACATACTTACACACTCATGAACTTTTACCTGTATAATATTAGTATGATTTTTGTACACATAACATTTTACTCGTTACTCATTAGATACGAGAAAACTTCAAGATGGATTGCCCCGACTTCCAAAAATACTTGATTGATTGTCTTCGTATTTTGAAAGTGTGTACCTTCCCAGAATTCAAATAAGGATAATTTAATCACCTTACTGATTTTTATCTAATAATGGCTTTTTCTCAATCCCAATATTTGCATACAATTATGTAAATGTGGCTTAGGTTTCATTCGTTCGGGTTTTTGCGATGAGCCGAAACTCAGTCTGTGGTTACTTAACTAGATTGTTTGAGGCGAATTTAAGGCTTAGGTGCTTTCTCTTTGAAGTAAGATTTTTTTTATCACCCGTTAATTCTGTGCTTTGGGCGCGGGTTGAGACGCGAGGGTCGTAGGTTCGAACCCGCCATTGCAACTCGTTCAACCGTTCTATTAATTAACTGGCCGGATGGCGCATTTGGTGACTCTGCCCCATACTTGTACTATTAAGTATTCTGTGCCCATACGCCAAACGTCGTGGGTTTGATTCCCACCCTGGACAAACATTCGTGTGATGACATTCCTTGTGTTTGTTCAGCGTCTGGGTGTAATATGTAGGTATTTAAGTAATATATCTGTAGGTACTTTCTCTATTAACCAATATGTAACACAAGTGCTTAAGCTACTTAGTACGGAGTCAGGTCAATGTATGAGATGTTGTGAGAATTATTATTCACTAGCGGCCGCCCGCGACTTCGTACGCGTGGAGGTTAATTATTGACACTTACCGTCATATTTTGGACAATCCACACAATATATTTTTATAAATTGTAGCCTATGTGTTATTCTGATGTATAAGCTATATTATGGTAAAGTTTCATTCAAATCCATTCAGTAGTTTTTTTAGAAAGTTTTTTTAGAAAGAGTAACAAACATCCATACATCCATACAAACTTAGGCCTTTATAATAGTTTATTATTATTCATTAACAATCCTCTTTCTTTCAGAATGGGCCTCGACCCCCAGGTCCTCCTAGACGTGCTGAACAACTCCTCAGCCAGGTCGTGGTCCACCGAGGTGTACTGCCCCGTCCCCGGGCTGGTCCCGACGGCGCCCTCCAGTAGGAACTACGATGGAGGGTTCAAGAACGAACTAATGGTTAAGGTGAGAAGACGGTTAAGAACGAGGTGATTCGGCAGATAAGCATAGTCTTTGATAGGTCAACGGAGCATCGGAGGTACAAGAGTGAACAGGCATCTTCTAGGCAAACGCGTGTCATCCTAGACCTCATCGTCACTTTCCATCAGGTGCGATTGTGGTCAAGCGTTGGCATAGGCCAACTATAGAGTCTAATAATAATAATAATAAAAAAACAATCCCCGGAACCAGTACTAGGCATACCCAAGTGCACCACCAGTAATGAGTGCTCGATCGAATGGAGTAAGCAGAAATGGCTCAGATGGATAGGTCAGGTACATACCTAGGCCTTAATAACAGAATTTCGAGTATACTCACAAGAACTATCACAGGTCACTGTAGATTGAACAGACATGGCTTCAGAACCGGGCTAACTGTGGAGTCTACCAGCAGATTCTGTAAGGCAGAGGACGAGACACCCACCCTATGCCCTCGGGCACCTAAGAAGCCGCACCCTGGGCAGTTATCACATCAGCTCGGCTCCCAAGGCTATCGCGCGGTTCATGATGACCGTAGGCCTAGGAGACGATCTCTAGAGGGAGCGGAGGATACAATAGATCTATTTGGTCGCAGTGTCCACTCGGAAACTAACACTCCCGGACCTACAAATAATAATAAAATAATAATAGGTCAACGGATCAAGCTAAATAATAACTGGGAGTAGGCTGGCGACTCGCCCGATGGCGCATTTGGTAGTGACCCTTTCTCGGTAAATTTAGTAATAGGACACCTCCAGGCTAGAAGGAGAGACGATTGTTTTTTTTTTATATCTTGTTTTGTTCTTATTGTGGTTAACTTTGAGTGTCAAACTTTTATTTTTATTTTCAGGATCTCGAACTTGCCAGTGGCATGGCCCTGGGCATCCGATCCCCCATCCCCCTGGGAGCGGTCGCGACGCAGCTGTACCGCATCGTGCAGTCGCGAGGGTACGGCCAGAAAGACTTCTCCTTCGTCTACCAGCTGTTGAAGGAAGAGAAGAACCAGTAGAATAAAGTTATTATTTATTGTTATTTGGATATTTTTATTTGAAAAGTCATCTAGATAAATTATTATTTAGCGCCTAAGCTAAGTTTCGCCGAGTGGGTGAGGATATAGTCCGTGGCATATAACTATAGCGGTGACTGTTAATTTACGCATTTGTAAAATAGAAAACTTTCTACTAAAATTGGTTTATGCGCATTCAGGGTCATCGTCAAACTTACATGCCGCGAACTATACCTACCAATCTAATTAGGGTTAGGGGCTAAAAGGTTGACAGCGCATTGTGACTCCACTGATTATCCGGCTGCACCGATCATAAAAAAAAGATATTTGTACTCGAACCGATATTTCGGCTATGGCGGCCAATCTCTACGATCTCGGCCATCAACGCAAATGTATTTTGACTTTGTGCACTGTATTTCCTACATAAAAAAAAACAAATAACATTTCAATGTAAAATGTAAATTAAACGAGAACAGAAAAACAAATTAAACAAAGGTTTTAAATCTCTATCAAATTGCAACCGTTCCAACAGTTTAATTCTATTTTTAAATTAAAACCGTTCTATCTTTTTTTATCCATGGAAGTGAGCGGAGTAAAACATTTTAATCTGTCCACAGCATAAATTGTCGTGACGCAGGTCCACCGGCTGTCGCTGGCCAGCGACAAATCTTTAACCTCAGTAATTCAAAAACAAATTTCAAAAATAGAATGGCATTTTGTATTTTGTTTTTGTGCGCGCCATCTGCTCGGGACGATCGAAACTGGCGGCCTATCGTTTGGTCGTTAAGTTACCCTTTTGGGGATGATATTTTTGACGGTGTGAGTTGTGGTAAAGATTAGGGTCTAAACTGAAGCATATTATACACATGTGATGTCCTTCAGTCGATATTTCGGTAGTCATAGTACATAGGTGTGTACACTATGCAAACACTTTATTCCAATACTAATCCAAGACCCCAGGCGGCCCGGTGCCTAAACCACTGGACCAACGGAGCGCAGTACCGAATACTAGAAAGCCCTAAGTATTTGTGATTTTGCAACGTGAAACGCACGGGAGTCAAAACTAAGACCAAGTTAAGTTAATAAAGGTATGCTGTACACTATAATATTCATCATCATCATCATTTCAGCCTCTAATAATTGTACACACACATGCGAAGCTGAAGTGGATTTTTATTATCTTTCATCTTCCCTTCACATTAATGAGGTCAAGCGCATCCATTCATGCATAAAAAACTATAAAGCAGCCATTTTCCTTTCCAAAATATTCCGTTCCATTCCCTAAAAAATGCAAGGATGAATTTCTCATTACAGTCTCGAGGAAGGCGGGCAAAAAGTCGGACTACACTCATTTATTACTGGCCACATTAACGAAAGAACTCCTTTGTGCACACAAAAATATGATTATGACACAAGCGGACCCTCCTATTGTCCTTTATTCGATTTTTTCCCTCCAAAAACCTCAATATGGCGGCGTTTTGTTGACCGCCGGTTGGGGATTAAAAACAGAATGTGCGAATATATTTTCGCGAAATATTAGGAACGGAATATATGAGTTCCTAGACGTAATTTATTAGGTTTATCCTAAGTTAGTACTATCCTAAAATGTGGCAGTATCTTTGTAACGCTATTTTGATGAGACAGGCTAGATCGTACCTACCGATAGCTTAATGGATAAAAACCTGCGCCTTCTAAGCAGGAGTTCAAGAAAAAACGCAAACGCTTTTTTAAGTAAAAGCAGAAGCTTTTTGAAATCTATTTGCGTATTTCCACCATTAGACAGATAGACACGCTTGCAAGAGAGTCTCAGTGGTGCATACTCGGATTCAAACCTCCGATCTCCCGTATAGCCAACAACGTCCCGGTATCCACTGAAGCTACCATCGCTCGAAGTTTTCTTATGTGATAGGTGACGAGACGAGCAGACGGATCATCTGATGGTAAATGATTTCTGCCACATATAGACACCTGCAACATCAGTAGAAACACCAAGTGGCACTGCAACCTTACAAGCCATCTTTAAATCCAACAATTGGGTCTCCAGTGCCCTCACTCACTGGACGAAACACAGCACGGGCGCTGCTTCACACCGGTCTTCCTGGTACAAAACCGTGGGTGATCATTCCTGGTCGAGAACATTCATGCGGCCGAAAAAAAACCCACGCTTCGTAGGATGCATTTACCAAGGAGGGGCCACGGTTCCCTAAGGTTAAAAGTTAATTCGAAGTTCACTAGGTCACTATGTAGAGATAACCAAGATTCCTTTACTGGCCGGGTTATTTAGAGTTATTTATCCCCGCCAGCCATCGCTAACCGCCGGCCATGCCAAATGGCGGCATTAGCATGGGAATTATTAAATTAAACCGAAACAATGCCTCTATTACATTCTTCTGAATAATAAATTCGTATGGGGTAGTGATGCGTTGACTAACTCAATTGTCTTAAAGGACTCAAGTGACTTCATGCCTTTACTCGACACAGAGTCACAGAGACAGAAGAAGAAGCAGTAAGCATTTATTGATCACAGAAAATAGACACACAACAACAACAGTCGGAGATATAGTTGTTGGCATACAATTGAAACAAAAAACACCAGGATAGGTATAACTATTAAAGCAGTCGTTGTCAAATAAAATTAATTTATGAATATAGATAGAGCCTGAACAACGACTTTGGATGCCACAGACACTCACACTCGGCGTGTAGGATTCCCGGTTGCATCCAAAGATCAGTCCATATCACCAGCTAGGAAGTCTAGTTACACGTTTTAAGGAATTATCCGAAACACGCAGATTTCCTCACGAAGATTTCCCTCACCGCCGAGCAATGGTAGAATATGCACATTTAGTTTCAAAAAATCCATGTGCATGCTTGGTTTCGAGCCTACAATATGTCTTATGGAACTGACTTTCAATGACTTTCTCTTTCGATAACCGGCAATGAATCGCTAAAACGCTAACGAATCGAGTGATTTTGAATCGAGTCACATCACTAAAGCTACTATACTACTATTGAATAATTAATCCATATGTTAGCGGCCAAAATACGGATGTTTGACTGGGCCGATACACATTGTGGCTAGTTGGTATTAGTTAGGTACCTATTTAAATTCAATAATGGGCCTATGCATCCATCGAAAATTGGTTCACTATTTCTCTGGGAAATATCAATGTGGTATATTTTCCAATAAATGAGGACTGGTTGCGATGAAGACGGATGGCTATAAATAAATAAGTTCTCACAACGAACAGCCGTAGTCGAAACATCAACGTATACAAATCTGTTTTCTCTGTCCTACAAACATGGGCTCCTTTAAACGAAGCGTGAAGAAGCATCTCGCGGGCCAGTATGGCAGTGCCAACGGATGTGATGCGGTGGCCGTCGCGTTCATTGTTTAACTGCAACGTAGGCTCTCCTCTTGCTTATCATCAGGCAGAGGCGAGCTAACTGAGCCACTATAAAAAATAAACTAGTTTGGTTTGATTTCAATTGGGGAGATTAACAGATTCTAGTTGTGATGTGATCTGATGTGTGGCTGTTTGTACTTTATACCACTTAAAAGTGTTATATTGAGTAAGAACGCACCGTCAAACGTCTTTTGTATCTCAGTAATCTAAAAAACATTATTACGAAACGATTCTCATTCAATACAAAGCTTGAAAAGAATTAGACTTGAAAATTCTTCCATTCTCGGAAAGAAATTCAATTATAATCAAAAGAAATTGAAAGAAAAGAAAATGTTTGCCTTGTCTTCGGAATAATTAGTTCTTCTCAAATCGCACCGTATTTCCCTCACGTAAACCACAAAAGAAAATTAAGGGTGCTTGTGTAAATTTTTTTGGGAGCCTCCCGCATAGGTAGGCGAGGTTACGCGGGGTGAGCCTGCTTCCAAATGAGTAGTTAATTGAACTAGGTCCTTAAGCTTGTACAGTGGCCCGCAACATCAAGTTCTACAATCTTCAAATTCCTCAGTTGATATTGAACCAAACACGTTTTGAACATAAGTAGTTGATTGAAAGAAATTATGCACATATTTGTAGTAACTGATGAGCAGGCCACCGGACATGCGCTACGACCTTAAGGAATAAGAGACTCGCGCTTGCGTAATATCAACAACAGAATATATTAATAAAAATTAAAACCTAAGAAACAAGAATTCCTCGTCAGGGATTGTAGTGTGACATTGTATTGTTTGTATATAAAAAATCCGTCATCCGAACTGTTTAGTTATCGTAGTTTATAATCCAATATTTTGCATAAAACCATGTTTTACGTTATATTTTTTACCTAATGAACTATAAACATTTCAATGTTTCTCACGAGGATTTTTATTCATAAAAATCCTCGTCAGAAATTCAAGATCGAAATCCAGTCTATAACATGTATTTTTTTTTAGGTATCATTCTTAACGATTTACCGAGTTTAAACATACACAAAAGTGCCCAATCCGCGCACAAGCCTTAAATTAACCGTGGGAGAACGCTTCGGCAAAAATGGAGCGATTCACAAAAGACCGGCGTCAAGTAGCGCTAGCGCTGTGTTTCTTCGAGTCAGGGTGGGGAAAAAGGGGGTTAAAGGTTGGCAGCGCTCTTGTGACTGCCGCCCATAGTCACCTGCAATACCAGTAGTATTGCAGGTGACTATGGGCGGCGGAATTCGCTTACCATAAGGTGATTCCTCTGCTCGTCTGCCACGTCTATCATGTTCATGGGCGGCGATCATTCCTCACCAGTAGGTGACCCGTTTGCTCGTTTGCCGCCTCTAGTACAAAAATAGACCGGCAAAACGCAGCGCCTGGGCTGTGTTTCGTCGAATGAGTGAGGAAACCGGCCTAATTGAAGGAAAGGGGGTTTAAGGTTGGCAACGCAATGTGACTCTACTGGTGTTGCAGGGTGCCGCAGCAATCTCTTACCATCAGGTGATCTGTCTGTTCGTCTGCTACCTATCACATAAAAAAATATAAATGTCAAGAGCGATGGTAGCTCAATGGATAAGAACGCGCCATTAATACGGAGGGTCATGGTTCGAATCCGAGCATGCACCTCTGTATTTTTTCAATCTTTTGTAAATGGAGCCTTCATTGGCGCCAACACTTTTATTGTTGTGGGTCCAAATTAATTAAATTATTTTCTTTGTTTTCTTTCTTACAGTAACCTTTTTGCTTGAGTGAACTATTCTCCCAAGACTAGTAGACGCAAAATGTATCAGGAGATGTAGATGGTATTCTTGTCACGATCCACCATTACTTGTCGGCAGTGACTTCCAATTTCTAACCTCCCCACACTAACCATTGGAAACACCCTCCAGCCACAACCGGAAATCTACTTTAAACACTCAAAAATAAGGCTTGAAATAGAATAATCCAAAGTTCAAGTTAGGTCCGCCTTAAGGCAAATATAAACACCGTAACGTGAAAATTTTAAATTTCGTGTTTAAGTGAAATTTTATTGGGATTCGCCTATTTTTATTGGATGCTATCCAAATCGTTCTAGCTCGTAAGTAATATTACTATTTGTCGTATTTTTCATAGGTCGCTCTTGTAAATTCATTGTCAAGGGAAAACTTTAATAAATAATGAACTGGAAATTAAAACTCAACTTAAGGCGAGATTTTTTATGGTGATTTGGTTCGAAGTTGATACCTCATGTCACTGACGAATTCGCGAGCAAAAGCTAGTATTATAACATAATATAGACAAGGGCAATTATTTTCACAAAATCGTTAATTTTTATAAAGTTACTAAGCACAAACAAAACATAACAACTAAACATACAACAATTAAGCAAGAAAATTCTTGTAATCTCTTCAACTTGGCCTTTGTAGAAGTTCAGTCAAATAAACCTCTCTACGACTTCTACCAGCCTTGTCGAACTATAGAAGTCCTAAGTGAAAATAACTTGAATCAAAGTTAGTTAGCAGAAAAGTCCTTATCAAATCGATTAGAACTGCAAACTACATCGAGAGCCTTATCGATTGTTCCACACACGCTGGTACCGGCACTAAGACGAACTTTGGACTCGGTTAGAAATTTCGGTCAACTTTTAATAAGGTTTGGGGTAGTGACGTAACCGATACTGCTTGGATAGCTGCGCGAATATAATAATAATAAATAAATAATGCCATTCCATTAATGATCGCGACTCGGTAAGCCGGTGTTGGACGCCCTGCGACAAGATGGTATGATAACATTCGAAAGCTGGCTGGTGAGGGCTGGATGAGAGTGGCCGAAAATCGCGAGCACTGGCGTGCATTAGGGGAGACCTATGTCCAGCAGTGGACGAGTGTGGGTTGCTGATGATGAATGTCATTCGGTACGCGCTACCCGTGCAGAGTAAATACTGAGATTATTTCATCATGTCACATCAAAACCATAAAGATATTGTTGATCCTATGCCTTTACTTTCAAAATAAGTGTTCGCAAATTTCAGTAGTGCAAAAGAGATAGATGATATTGCATCATCATAATCTGTTGATTATGATGATACCATATCATTTATCTCTTTTTGACATAAGCAGTATCCAATATCCATAATGATGGCGTTTTCTCTTTCTCGGGCTTTGATGGTGTCTTAGCAGGGCAGCAGTCTATCTCGTTACTGGTCTGTACCAAATGATTAAGGCGCTGCGTGCCTCCTTTCGATGCTTGACCGTTACTTGCTAAAGCGCTCCATATTTCTATATAATAGGTATGGTACTGATGATTGGGTCACAGTCATAGCGCGGGACCAGCGCCAGAGTGGATAAATGACTAAATAGTCACGCATTGATTTTGGATGGTCATACTGCCATCAGTCGGTGGCCAGCTACCAGCGTCATCAGCAACCCACACTCGTCCACCGCTGGACATAGGTCTCCCCTAATGCACGCCACCGCTCCCGATTTTCGGTTACTCTCATCCAGCCCACACCAGCCAGGCTTCGAATATCATCATCCCATCTTGTCGCAGGGCGTCCAACTAGTACACTTACCGAGTCGCGATCTTTACCGGCTACCAGCGTGTATTGACAACATTCCACGAAATTGGCGTATCCGTCCCTACCTCCGAATCTCCGGGGAGTTCCCAAGTTTGCGTTTGAGCCGATTCGAGCGCGAAACAATAGTGTGTCGACAGGCGCAAGAGTGGTCGCGGCTGAAGTTTTATAAAGTTCGAGCCGCGAACAAACCCAGTGTGGGTTTGTTCTCAAGTTCTTGTTAATGGCGGGACTGTGGAGTGTTTGGATAGATGAGACGGCGGTTTAAATGTTTAAAAAAGCAATTCAATAGTAGGTATATTAAACGTTTTTTTTTATTTAATAATATTACAGTTACATAGTATATCTACGTACAAGGTATTGCAAAAGGTTTGTTTATATTTAGCCTTTAGTGTCCAGGCCCTCAATTCTCTTGGTAGTTATAGAAATCAGATATTTATCGCAAGTACCTAGTTTTTATGTATAGTTTTCGCCTGATATTCTCTTTGGATTTTCATATCGAAAATCACGAGAATTGGGGGCCAGAGATGTTTAAATATAATTCTACACAAAAATAGGTAGGCAATATGACTCCAATAGGTAGGCAGCAGCAATCGCTTACCATTAAAGTTATCGTTACCTACGTCATCAGTATCGTACTTATGTTTGAAATCAAAATTCGTAAATATACAGCCAGTAGCACGTTAGTAGCTAAAATGACGATATCTTGCGCATTATAGGTATTATTTATAGTAAGTACCTATAATGCTGCCTTTATAAATAAATACCTCCAATAGGTAGGCAGCATTAAATACCTGCCCAATCTCGCGGTTTAAAATTATTCTTATTCTTCTATTCTTAGAGGAATTCGCATCGCGCGCCATTCCTTGAAGATGCCGAAAAATATAGACTTTTTCAAAACTCTGACTTTCTTTGTTTTTTCTTAAAAAACTTAAGAAACAGAAATCTCGAAAACATCCGCGTATTTAAACTGTACCTGTCCCATACAATCAATCTCGCGGTTTAGCGGAATTCGCATCACGCGCCATTCCTTCCTTCGTTTTTATGACGCGCGCGCGAAGCCCTCGGAATAACAATGGGCAAGTCGGTTTTTTAATTTTTTGAACTCCAAGGGACTCATTGTTGGGCGGGAGGCGCATTCTTCACGTCAGTTTAGCCCTGATGAAATGGCTGTGGGCTTTTTATTTTTGAAAGAACAATGGTGTACTTAGGTGGTTGGAATTCTAAGCGTTTTTGTTGGGGTGTTTTAGTTCGCGGTTTGGAGAGAGAAGCCAAAAGTGGAAAGTTTGTTTACTTTACTAAACGAAAAAAATTACATCAGATGGAAGACTATAATATAAGTAATGAAGGGGGTTCGATTCCAGCACCAATACAAACCGGACCGATCTGTGTGGAGAACTTTGGGGGAGGCCTAAGTCCAGCAGTGAGCGTCTATTGGCTGAAATGATGATGATGACCAATACAAATGTTGGTTGGTGAAACAGAAATGTGTGTTGGGTCTGGGTGGTTGTGGTATGTACCTTCGTTCCTGCTTGCCATAGTAGGTAAAAAACCATAAAGAAAACCTACCTTAGTTGAATAATGTAAATGCGGTGTTTTTCATCGTTTTTTGATCACTCGTGATTTCTTGAAACGCGTCTCCAAGATAATTAAGGCGCGTTCAAACTACCTGAGATTTGGTACCGAATGACATTGTTCTTCTTGTACACGTACCTACAGTACATTCTAATTCTATGGTTTCGTTTTCATCACACGCGTTTTCTTCTAACGCTCGAAAATAATAAAGGCGCGTTCAAACAACCTTAAAGTAATAATCCTAGATCATATTTTGATGAAATTGTATCTTTATTTAGGTCCCGCCCTCGCAATCGCAAACGGTTCCGTTAAAGTTCAATCCCAGAGGCGCATTTATTGCGCGCCTAATATCGCGCTCGTGAATTTTCCTCATTTGCCTTTAATTTTTCCTGCGCAAAGAACGGGATGCGACCCATTTGCCCTGAATATTCCTAAACTAACACGGATATAGAGAAGCTAAGGAATCGTAAAAATAAATTCATACTATTTATTTAAAAAGATAAAGATATCTGTAAACAACGACAAGAATTATATGTAACCCGAAAAGACAAAACACTTGCGCGATGTAATCGACACCCAGCGCCATCTATCGGATATGATTGGAACTAATAGCAAGACTAAGCCATGAAACGAAGTGTCGGTATGTGATTATATAGGAAATTCAAAACAAATAAATACTATCAATTAACTATAGTGAATACTATAGAGAGACCATAGGGTCTCCATTTATTAAATGGTTTGTCTCAACGTCATTTCATTATTACCTCTTCGGTTGACTCTCAACTCAACTAGAAGAAAGTATTTGGCAACTTCAAATTAGACCTCCAGGTTGTTAGGCATTCTTTAAAATTTGCTAGACCCGCAGTTGTCTATTTCTTATGTGATAGGTAGCAGACAGTCACCAGATGGTAAGCGATTGCCGCCACCAATAAACACTTCAACACCAGTAGAGTCACAAGTGCACTGCCAACCATTAACCCCAATTGGGCCTCTGGTACCCGCTATCACCGACGAAACACAGCGCAGGCCCTGCTTCATGCTGGTCTTCTGAAGGGCCGTGGTATTATTCCGTTCAAGCCGAAGCGTGGCTCTGCCATGTGTGTTATTTCTGGTGCCACATCTTGCCTCCTACCTCTCCGCCACACTACACCATGTGCGTAACTCCATTCCTTCTAAACGATTGCTCGCACGTCACGCCTGGGTTACGGGATCAATTTATTTTCAATTTTTTCCTTCCATACCCCACGTAACTGTGCCAAATTGGATGTCTGGGCCGATTTACGCGTGACAAGGGATAGAGATTGCTAACTTTTAATTCGGGATTGTGAGATAAGACCGCTTCGGGTAATCTTCTGATTGGCGGATAAGAAGGGGGGCTTAAAGAATTAAAGGTAATCTTTAAACATGCGAAGTCGCACGCCTCGCTTTCTATTCTGGGGATTTGAGGTTATTTATACTCAGTAATTTTTAAACTTCTTCAGGCATCTTCTAGGCAAACGCGTGTCATCCTAGACCTCATCGTCACTTTCCATCAGGTGTGATTGTGGTCAAGCGTTGGCCTAATAGTCTAATAAAAAAAAACTTTTAAAACTACGCTATACTAGTTACGCTATTGTATTGTGTTAAACCTGTAAAGATAGCTATAAGTGTGCAAACAAATTAATAAAAAAATAAACCTTTTGAGGCTATTTCATTGGTGACAACCATGAATAATGCGTGAAACCGGAAATAAATCTTTGTATTCAAAATCGCAAGATTTAATACATCGTGCTTGTTTAACCCTTAACCAGGCCTTAAACATATTTTTTTTCATTGGTTTTCAACCTTATCATAACTGCATAAAGTTCAAAATCTGGTGGTCTGGTTAAATGTTAACATCCTACTCACTTCTTGAGGGCATTATACTAATGACAACAAACATTTTTTTCCAAGGAACGTAGGGTCTAATATAAAAATTACAACTCACTTCCCGTACAAAAGTGATCAGCTGATTGATGAAAATTGTAAGGCAATTTATTTGAATTGGACCTTACGCTCCTAGGGGAAAAAGATTTGTTTTCATCATTATAATTCTCGAGAAGTAAGTAAGACGGATAAAAAAGAGGTGTGTAATTTGAGCTCTATGTTAAAATAAATATGTTTGTTATTAGGAGCACAAAGTGAGCTGGAAGTGAAACCATCAAAAACAAGTCCTTAAGAGTTCAAATTACATTGAAGAAACTCGAGTACCTAATATATTTTTATTTATAGAAATGTCTGTTATATGTATGTTAGATTGAAGCACAATCCTGCTAATAAAATAGTGTTTTCATTTGTATCGTTGTATGAATTACTCATAAAAATATGATCCTCATACGAGTATCTACTCACAGGAACAAAATAACTTAACACTTGTGATTAGGTTATGTTGCTATTCGTAGCTATTTTTACAGACAAAATAGACATCCACAATGTTTTATGTAGATAATCCACGAGAGACTAACAAATTTGTTGACTTTTATAATTAGGGAACGCTTTTAAAAAGGGACGTATCACATTTAAAAAAAGTCAATTATTACTCGCATAAAATTAATTCTGGATCGAGGTCGTAGGCAATCGGCGACACTTGTGTACGGGCCGCATGTAATGAGCAATCAGACGTGTGTGCCGCCCCTAACGCGCTGTAATCGCGCGCGGGAAAATGAATGACGCTGATTGGCCCATTTAAATTCGGCAGCTTTCCGCGTTGACAGCCGGCGATTTTATTTTTTTGTTGCATGCCAGTTTTATTTCTTTTTCCTTTTGGAGAATAAACGCCGTTTGAAATAGGAATGTTTGTGACATGTTAGGCTCGCGATCAAATGTTTACGGTTCGTTTCTTATTCCAGTGGAATAAGGGTTATATTGATATGTATGATTTGCACAAATATGAAGATATCTATGTAGAAAAGTTTTTTATCTACACCCATGTCATGTTATAATAAGGTTATAATAATGTTCAAATTATTAGAACCAAGTCAAAGATAAACACGTTTTGACAAACTTTGCCTATCTATTCATTACTATGGCTTTAAAAAAAATCCATCATGCAATACCTAAGTAAGTTATTTTTTAAGGGTAAGGAGCAGTTATATTTTTAAAACATGACTAACTTTAGACCACATAATATTATAATAAGGGGGTAAGAAAATGTAAAAAAGTATAAAAAAAATGTTATGAAAAGACATTTATTATGTAAAGTTTTGTACTTAGCGGTTAACCTAAACCCATACCCAAAGTTCATGCTATCATTAACTACGATAGTGTACGAAACAACCTAACTAAATAAAGCTCTAATAGCCCAAAGTAGGCGAGCACACAAATTAGCAGACACAACTAAATGCATAAATTAATTAAAACTTGGAAACCGTAAGCCTGCTCCGATGTGTACGAGCTGTTTTGAAAATAGGAGTCCTACTTACGTACTGGGACGATATGGTAGCTTAGTGGATGAGACGCACCTTCCATACAGAACGTAGGAGATTCTAAGGGGTTATGGGTAAAAGAAAGCAGGATTATACGAAATAAAATTAGATTTATTTCAGTTGAGACAAGTTCAGACCACACCAGGGCACAGACAGAGATACTGCACATAGACAACTTATCACAGACAACAAGTAGGTAGTTAACAAGGAGTATAATTTTACTTTCTAACAGATTCGAATCAGAACATCGGATTTTTCAAATCTATGTCCGTATTTTAACCATTAGCTCGACAGTGAGGGAATACATCCTGTGGACACCTACACGATTCGGATTTTTCTTTAACGCCTCTTTGATCAATGGTTTAACGTCGGGACCTAAAAGCCATTTAAAAGGCAAAAACAATTGATTTTCTATTGTGTGCTTCGAATTTTTGATCACCGATCCGCGTTAGGCAAGCGTAGTGATTAAGCCTTACCCTATCATAGTAGTGTTGACTTGATTTCTATGATGGAGGCCTATGCCCTGGAATGGAACAGTATATAGGATGGTACTTTACTTTACTCAAACGCGTATATATAACTCAATTGGTCTAGTTCTCCTATTAAAGGGTTGCGGCGATGCTCAGACAGCAGTCGCTTCTTTATAATAAGAGTCCCCAAATCCCAAGGTTGCGTCCAAAATTATCACTTTGGAGCATGCTATTCAATCCATCACCTATCATGGAAGCATGGAAGAATCTTGTACACCGAGCTACCTTCGCTCTCAGTAAGCCCAACACAAAAACCTTAGAAACAACTCCTTGACCCAAATATGAACTTTGTAACAAAATTACGCAAGACGATAGCAACCCAAAGTAGCTGTGCCACTGAAATTAGCAGCCACAACTGAGTGCATAAATTAATTAAAACTTGGTAACCGGAGCCTGGTCGATGTGTGGTCTAAACTCACTTATTCAGATTAACTCGGTTGTGTGTGGGAAATAATGGAGTTATCAGTACTGCGGTGTTTGGGCTAAACTTGCTACGGGAATGGCATTAAAAAATAGTCTCCGCTGCAAGGCTTATTCCTGCTGTTCAGTGTCCACCCTTTGTTTGATAGGCTTATTCCTGCTGTCCATCTTCTTTTCGTCCTGGGTGTACTGTGACACAAATGTTTAAAACATACCCGATGGCCACCCTCTGTTTGTGCGCCCCGGGTGGACTGTGACACAAATGAGCCAATATTTTTTGACCCGACTACAGCAAAAAAGGAAGGGTTATGATTTAGCAGTCAATGTATTTAGGTATGTTTGTATGATTCCCGATTGTGCCTAAACATACACTTAGGATGTCGCCCTGCTAGAAGACCAAGAAAACGTGGGAAAGAGAAAACGCCAACTTATGAACACTTTTCTTTTTGGCGCGAAACTTTTCTGTAACTATTTCCGTAGTTAGGAATTAAAATGGTATTCAACTTAATTACTTGCAATACTAACGAACTAGCGTAGATATAAATCTAGAAACACTAGAACTTTAAAACGTAATATTTAATGCATTGTAGATATTTGTAATGAAATATCAAAACGAATTTTGTAGGTATCCTGATTTTAGCCACAAGTTGTGGCCTGCGATATAGCCCAAACTAAATGCATAAATTAATTAAAACTCGTAACTAACAGGTTTGACGCAAAACTTTGTTTTTTGGATTTAACGTTGTTTTGTATTCACTTTCATGATAATTTGTGGCATTGGCTAAAACAGAGTGTATCTGTGAACATTTCCATCCATTTAACCACGTGTTTTACCAAGCATTCTGAGCCACATTTAATTTTATTCTATATCTTTTGGAAATTCGCATAAAGAAAATTCAACTTTTCATTTCAACTGGTCACGTAACTTGTTTGTTTTGTATGACCTCACACAGAATGAACAAGTCGAACTTGTCAACGAATTTCCAAAAGTCGTAGAACAAATTGTGATCGATGTTATGTAGATAACAAGTAACTAAATTACGAGCCCTACTCGGACTTGGACGTCAAATGCGAGTTGGTCACTAACACGAGAGGTTCCGTACCATTTCCTATCCATACGTTAGACCTTATTGTAAGTAAAATTGTACGGAACCCTAAAAAGTAAGTAGTAAAACTTGGTAAAACCATCAGTTACTAAGTGAAAGTAGACGAAAAAATATCCACCACGAGACAGCAACAAAAAGTATTGGTAGATAATCCACTGGGTCGTTAGAACAAAGGAACTTGGGTAGTTAAAACTTCGCTAGTGCGCGTTTTTACCCGGGA
This sequence comes from Cnaphalocrocis medinalis, assembly GCA_014851415.1. Lineage (NCBI taxonomy): Eukaryota > Metazoa > Arthropoda > Insecta > Lepidoptera > Crambidae > Cnaphalocrocis > Cnaphalocrocis medinalis. The sequence continues at coordinate 11,732,079 of CM026288.1, forward strand.
ACGGCTAGGGATGTGAAAAATGGGATATTGTTGTATTAAGAAAATATTGTTTAAAAAAATAATCCAGCAAGCGCCTCAAGGATACTTGCGTCCGAAGTTGAATATTAATTAATTAGTCCCGTTAATGTGGTCGAAAAGGCGTATTTCCCCGTTAGTGCGCATGCGTGAGTACATGACACGTTTTTAGCTCTTAGTGGGCAGCCTCCTTTCTGTGTGTAATTATTTTGTGCCTGTATTATGAGTACCAGATGACGATAATTAAGTGGGGGCGTCAACCCAGTACACCCAAGAAAACTTAGAAAGTGTAGTTTCCTCAATTGACTTGACCGGGAATCGAACCCGGGACCTTTCGCGCACACGAACATCTTAGCCACTGTGGCCGTCAAAGTATGGGGTCACTCTAAAACCCACTATCTACTGCGCTATCGAGAGAGTCAAAGAGCTGTATCCTTACCATGAGTTTGAAATACTATCCTCACTATCGAAAACTATCGCTTTGTCTCTTTCATTGTGATGCATTTGAAAGAGACACAGCAATAGTTTACGTTATGTCAGTTTTAGATGTCAACTCATGGTAGCGCTACAGTGCATTATTTAGAAAATTACTCACGTAATATCGATAAAAAGTTAACAACGCTTTTTCACATAAAATGTGACATCTCTAATAATGGCCCATCGCTTCAGGATTTTACCCGTAATAAAGCTTATGTTGAGTTATAAGGGCCTGCTTAGAATTACACGGACCTTATTATTCAAAAGCTACTCGTTATTGGGCAACCGCTTGCGCATGGTTGGGAGACCGCTATATTTTGTGGTTTCTTTCTACCTTCGGATGTAGCTACATATCTCACATCTCTCAGCGTGTGCCTGTCAGTGTAATTCCCGGTTGCGTCCAAAGGCCGACGGCCTCACAGAAGACCGGCGTGAAGAAGCGCCTGCGCTGTGTTTGATCGAGTGCGTGAGGGCACTGGAGGCCCAATTGGGGCGAAAGGGGGTTAAAGTTAGGCAGTGCACTTGTGACTCTCATCGTTATAGGTGTCTATGCAGGGCGCAATCGCTTACTTTCAGATGATCCGTCTGCTCGCCTGGACACCTGTTACATAAAATAAAGTCGGGGCTAATACATAGATAGATAGATACTCTTTATTGCACAACGCATTACAGTATCCTAACCATAATCCTCGCTATCGAAAACTATCGCTTTGTCTCTTTCATTGTGATGCATTTGAAAGAGACAGAGCAATAGTTTACGTTATGTGAGTTTTAGATGTCAACTCATGGTAGCGCTACAGAACTTAATGCTAATAGTAATTTACAAATACAATATCGGCGGCCGGCGCTAATAGCGATCTCTTCCAGACAACCTTTGGGACAATAGATAAGCAAGTTATGCGCATAGAGACGTACCTACGGCGCATGTCAGAGTTTATTCGTCGTTCGTCGTGTCAGAGTTTATTCGTCGTTCGTCGTGTCAGAGTTCATTCGTCGTTCGTACGTTTTAGCGTACTGTCAGAGGTCGTTCGTCGTTCGTAGCGTACGGCTCGCGTGAAATTGCGGTGCAATGGAACAGTCCTCGAGGGACGCGCCCAAATATGAAACTCGTTCTCGCCATGTTGATTGAATTTGTCGCTAGCAACAGTAGCAACACAACTGTCGGACGTCAGACGTCAAATGGACTTTTTTATCGGTTTGTGCGACACAATAAGTCTCGTTTGGTTTGATAAATGATCCTTGTACAAAAGTACTTACAACACGTATTGTTAGTGGCGCTACAGTTATTTGGCTCCTGGTAAAGTCGGGACTAATCCATGGGTGTATCTGTAATAATTTACGTCCTTTTAACCACGTCTTCTACCAAGCAGTCTGAACAACATTTGTTATGGCTTTTGAAAATTAGCATAAAAAATGCAACGTTTCATACAAAGGAAGTTACATGATTTGGTAATTTTGTATGGGGCGTCGAAAAAAATATCAACGAATTTCGAAAATTTCACACACATGTGGTTACATCCCTTTAACTACATGTGTGTGAACTTTTATTTAGTTATACCTACTTGCTTAAGTTATCGTCGATTTTACCCACTTGCATAATACGAGACACACATTTTGAAAAAGTTGTCTTTACCAGGGCTGTCATTAGTATTACAAGACTTGTACTGCTTGCGTCTATACTGCAAATAGTGTGCGAGCGAGAAGTGAATATATTCGCCGCCATTTCTAATACCATTCTTTATCCGCACGGATAGTACCTACTAACCTGGCCTAACTAAAACCAATCACTAGTTATCACCACGTATCACGTTTTTCGGGGCATGTAAAACTAATCTGTTAGTATAATAGGAAGTTAAACTCAAACACTCCGGATCTCTTGGGGAGTAACCCTCTTCCTCATGGAAGATCATATCACCAACGGCCCATGAGGAGGGTCCCTATAATCATAGCGACATGTCTCGTGTTACCCGTTTAGGATGGCGTAAGTGTTTTGACGTGCTCAGTGTGGTGTCATTGTAAGGGCCTTTTGAAATGAAGGTATATACTATATATATGTTTTTAAACTTTCGCGTTGCATTATACAAATACTTCATATAATCGCGAACTCTCGCTCGCTTGTGACCACGGCTGTTGTAACGCAGTCGAAACGTCAAGCAGTAAGTGCTAGAATGTACTTATTAATTTTCGTCGCGTTTAGTCCCGTTTATATGAAGTGAAGGTATATATGTCGCAGCTGGAGCGTATCCGCTATATTACATTATAGCTATTTTAAAATCAGGGCCGTTTAGTAATGTCGCAGATCGAGGATAAGCCGGATGTGATGCGGCTGATTAAAAAATGGCCGGAATGTATTCGGCAGCCATACGTCATTCAATAATGTGATTAGGTGAAAGATTAGCCGCCTCTTTGGCAGTTTTTAGTTTCCGATTCGTAACGATGAGGCTAAACATGAGCCGCCATAATGAAGAACGTATCTCAATTAAATGCGGCTAATCGTTTATCCGCCGCATTTCAAAACGGCCCTGTTTTTGATAAAAGCTAGACTAAAATGTAATACGGCGGTTTATAGCGATCCGGCTGCAACATTATAGATACAGTGTATGGCTTGGATATAGGCGTATTTCTGTAATGAGAGTTTTTGCAAAAGCATAATCCGATAGATGGCGTTACGTTGACGTTAGGTCCAACAACGAGTGAATTGGCACTTTTTGACGTTTCATTTCAAAATTATGAATTTATGTTATGAAACAACGAATGTCAACGTAACGCCATCTATCGGATTTTGCATTTGTAAAAACCCTTATTTAACTCGTCGATGAGGGAATGCATCGTGAGGAATCCTGCTTGTTTCTAAATTATAGTTTCTGCAACTAAAATAGTTGTCAGGGAGCATTCGTGCATCTCGGGTGGAATCTAGAGGCGTTTCAAATATCCAAGCCTTTTGCCGGCTGCCTGTTACAACGTAGAAATCACATGTCATGATGAGACTGTAGCGTTATACAAGGCCTTTGCATATTTTATAGGTAAAAGTAAATATCACAAGATGTGTCTTGACTACACTCATATCTAAGTTAGATGGACAGCCTATGAGCAAATGATTAGGTGAATGAGCCTCCTGGCTATGAGGGCCTACTGATACGTGCGTCAAGGGACGGCTGTTGATCATATTTTCCACTTCAGTCATCAGTGTCAGTAGCGTCTCCTCATTAGGAGATCTCTCCCTTAGGACCACTTTGAGCGCTGTCTACACGCTGCGTATCAGCCTTTCCCAGGCGCCACCCATATGGGGACTCACAGGAGGTATAAACCGCCAGTCAACTCCCTTGTTGACTGCTTGAGTGACTACAACATCTTTGTCTAGCTCCTGGAAAGCCCGTCGCAGTTCTTTATCTGCACCTCGTATGTTTGTTCTATTGCCGTATACGACGAGCAACGCCACAACCACCAAGGCACTATCTTAGGTGTCTGCAGAAAACCAGCGTCGAGGCCAACAATGTCTTTGTGGTCGAGGCACACTGTGTCCCGACATATAGCTGAGCGGTGACCTTTTTAGCGCCTTTTAAATTTAGATTGTGTATATTGTATTAGATTAATTATATTATAAGATTTTGAACTGCACAATAGGTATCTGTATTTTTGGTGCCAAATAAACTTTTTCTATTTAATTATATTCTATGTAGTTCGGTGTAATTGCTGCAAGACTAGACTTTAGCCTCCAGTTGCAAAGTTGTATTGTTGCGAAGTCTGGATAGGAATTGCTGAGGACCTCTCACCCGAGCCTTGCGGATCGTATTTTCCAATTCTACAATCCATATTTCTGTGTTTGGCTGCAAATAATACGCCCTTTGTTGAAGGGGTTTCTCCATGATTTGGTTTAGGCTGTTTGGCAAGAATGGCTTAGTAGATTCATTGATATCTGCACGTCTATGGTGCAAGTTAAACAAATAGTTTATTTCAACAATTTGTTACATACATGCAGGGCCGTCTTAGACTAGGTCGGGGCCCTTAGGCACACAAAAATTGGAGGCCCTTTTGGAAAGTGAGTAAAAGTAACGTGTTCCATAATTTTTTTTGAGAATAAATGTGTGAGGTAAATTTTAGGTTCTTCGGGGCCCTGGGCGCGGGCCCCGTGTGCAAAGACGGTATTGCATACATGGTGACTTAATATTACTATTTCAAACTTTTAGTTACTACCTACCTGCCTATAAATTGTAATCTTGTGCTTACGAAGAAAAAGCCGCTTCCAAATAGCTTTAGCCAAACGCGAGATAATCGCGGACAAACATACCTACATACATACATGAAAGGAAAAAAAAAGTTGAATCTTAACAACGGTAAATTTTAGTATACTTTTTATTTGATAGGTGGCAGATAAGCAGACGGATCACCTGATAAGCGATTGCCATCGCCCATAGATATCTATAACACCAGTAGAGTAACAATTGTGATTATTGATATTGACTATTCGAACTGCTAACTACATTCGTAGCCTAGGACCGACAGTCTCTGTTCAAGTATTAAACAACATCTGTAAACTATTGTACGACAACTCGATTCTAAGCAAATTATTCAGCTACAGGCCAGCTAAATCGGAAGTGTGTTCTGTGGTGAGGCCTTTAGGCAAAACTTACGCTGTGAGCTGTTACAGCAAAGGGACTTGTGATTCTAACTAAATCAACTACAAACCAACCAAATAGGTAGGTATATCAGAAGTGAGTACTAGAATAGTATTATTATGTATAACCAGTAGCTTGACGTATAAATAAAATCTTCCAACCGATATTCGGCTACGGTGGCCAATCTTAAAGATAATCTACGTATGCGGGATATATTACAATGCTCAAGTAGGTATGTGCGCAAAAACAGATGCACTGTTCATTCCCTTACCCTCTTAATTCGATGGGACAACAGTGTGACACGATCCGAAGAATCTAAACGTGCTTCCCGAGGCATAGGTTTATAAGACCGTCAACTTCCAGACTTCGGGTTGACACTGAGAATTTCTGAACAGAAAAACAGTGGTACACATTTTTAACTCGACATAAATATACATAGGCAGATACTTACCATTTATCAAAAGGTAACAGTCTACATTTACAAAATCAAAAGGTCCAAACATTAGCATGATGCAATTAACGCCCAGCGCCATCTATTGTTGGTGGGTTGTATTTTTAAATTGCGGGCCATGTTATTATGTAGGTGCATACAACTACAAATTGGTCGCAAATGCGACCCGGTGGTCAAGAAAAGAGACTTCGTTTCCTTCCTTCTTTAAAAAGGCAAAATATTAGCTGTAAGTCATAGAAGTAATGTTAATATTGTATAAAAGCTGTGGATTTAAAATAAATAAAAATATATGAAATAAAATTAATATTGTGTTGGCTCGCGTATTGCAGAAGTCCTGTGTAAGACATCACATACATTGTTCTGGTCCCAAACTAAGTTAAACTACTGTACATTTGTACTGTTGTGTTAAGGTCCGGCAAGACGTCTAGGCACAAAGTTAGGCGCCCGCAGCGTCCGAGACATCTGTCGAACTTGCGCTACGTGTCGGGCAAGGCTAGACATGGCGATACGAGTGTTCTACTAGGTGCCAGCTGTATTGCACATAGGAGTAGCCAGGTTTCAATTTCGAGTTGGTGGGGGGGGCGAGAAAATACAAACAAACAAAACTATATAACCCTTTATTCATGAGAAAAGAACGATCTCGAAGCATTTGACCTCGATCACATCTGATGTTAAGTGATTATGAGGTCTAAGGCTGTGCTCGCCCGTGAAAAGCCTATTCGCTCTTGCCTGCAAGAGGTCCAGGTTATACTGATCTGGAAATACATCGGCGGGTAAAGCGTTCCATTCATTGGCTGTTCGCATCAAAAAGGAGGTTGCATAGCGCTTAGTGCGAATGGTAGTTACGAGCTTGTTACACTTAGTATTTCCTTGGATCTTGTATCTGAAAGCTGTTGGTCCTGCGCCTACTCTCTACGGTCGTATCGACAGCGAAAAAGGGTCAGAGAAAAAAGAGTGCAAATGTGTTTGTGCACACACACAACACAATATTCTGCGTACGGGTGATTTTTCAGATGGGCAGCCGTAGACAAATTGGTTGATTAGCCGTATGCGGTGTAATTTGTGGTAAAAAAGCTACTAGTTTTTAAGTTTACAACTTTAACCTTCAACAGCCAATAAGTACGTTAGTCAGAAGTACCAACATACCGACATCAGAATCCCCTAAGAGTGAGCCGTCTGCTTCTATTGTGTCTGCAACTTCGCTCCGGTTTGCTAAGTTTAACAATTCATAGCGTTAACACGGATGTAAGGCAAGTCCTAACTTAGAACTCCCAAACTCGTCTCAGACGCCAATATCTAATAGAGGCGAGCGAACATCGGCGTCTATTATTGTGGCGCATGTAAAGTGCTCAGTTTACGGCAGAAGTCTATGCCTTAACATGTATATAGGTGCATTCAACTGTGAACCGTAATGCATCGGCACAAGAGTCATGTGTGCAGCTTAGTGCAATCATAGTATGAATATTGCCAGTAGCAAGATGTAGGACGTTTTGGTGGGACGTTGAAATGTGTTTTGATAGTCGAAGAGATACAAGCTTGACTGAAGTGAACCACAGGATTACAGAAAACGACTGTGTGTGTGCCTTAGTGAGTGAGAGTACTGGAAGCCCAAACCACGGATTCTCTCCGACGAAGGGGATTCAGTGCGCTGCAAACTTCTACCTTGACCATCATCGCACCTGATGGAAAGTGACAATAAGGTCTAGTATGACACGCGTTTGCCTAGAAGATGCCTGTTCACTCTTGCCTTAAAGATGCCCAGATTATAGTGGTCGGGAAAAACAGACCTCGGCAGGGAGTATTAAGTCCAAAAAAGGTAACTATATATGGGTATACATACATGCCAAGCCACTGAACATAATACATTGTGGTACTTACACTATACAGACATTGCACGTCTATGATAACTGACAGGGTCGGGGGGGTACAGTGTAATTTCATAGCTATTGCTCACTCATATCTAGTTTCGCCAGATTAGCTTGTAAGCTTTAAGATGTACAAATTGACCTTAAGTCAGTGGGATAAGGTTCATGTTATATCTTAACGATGTGAGTGTTACACCCTTTTAATCTGACCTTTGGTATTTAACCCCCGATACAAAACTAGGCCTTGTACGGTATGTTGGAACGTGTCACGTGTGTTTATTTATTTTTTAAGGTGATTGTTGGGAGACGAAGCAGACGGATCACCTGATGCGTAAGCGATGCCGCCGCCCATAGACAGGTGTATATACTAGTAGAGTCACAAAAGCCCTTTTTGGGAACTGGTCTGGTTCAGTTTACCTAATTTTTTGCTTTCTATTTTCTTCATTTTGTCTATTAGACTGTATGAGGTGATATGAGTTTGAGTGTGTTGCCAACATTTAACCCACTTTCCCCCTACTTAACACAGCGCAGGCGCTGCTTCACGCCGGTCTTCTATGAGGCTTTAGTATCACTCCAGTCTTGCCGGCCCATTCATGCCGAAGCGTGGCTCTCCCACGGTAGCGTGCCTCTCCCTCGGTGGCACATATAACCCTGTTTAAGCATACCACAAGTATTGCAGCCAATAAACAACAACTTATTCACAATCATTGCATGTCAAAGTTGCCAGAACGTAAAACGGGGATATTCTCACAACGGCGAGCTCCGGAAAAATCCAGAATGTTCTATGCAGTGCGGCAGGAGAATGGCTCTTTTATATTTCAGGCGTACGTCAAGGAGCGAATATTCTCCGAGTAATGTGGATCCCTTGAAAATGAGCTCAGGACATCTGTATTGGGGAGTTACGGGAATGGAGATCGGAAAACGGCTGGGTTTAAAGGTATTGCCAGACCAATCGATCCATTGAGGGCATCAATCAACAACGATCGAAGTTTTTTTCACTTGTAAATCACATTGCAACCGAACCGATTTAGCAAACTGAAGTGGCAGTGGGCTGGTCACATTAACCGCAGAACTGAGAACCGTTGGAGCCGTAAAGTCCTTGAGTGGAGACCGCGACTCGGCAAACGTAGTGTTGGACGCCCTGCTACAAGATGGAATGACGACATTCGAAGTCTGGCTGGAGTGAGCTGGATGAGACTGGCCGAAAATCGGGAGCGGTGGCGTGCATTGGGGGAGACATAGGTCTGACATAGGTCCAGCAGTGGACGAGCTGGGTTGCATTTTCAGATTAAAAGTAAATAAATTCACACAAATTGGCGCAGTGCGTGGTGGTGGACCCAAGTTCGATTCCCAGGTCGAGCCAACATGCGTTTTTTCTGTCTCTGAGTCAGCCCGAAGTCTGTAAGATGGTGTTCTTGTACCCCGTGCTTTTAAAACCACCTTAAACTATTGGTCCCTCTTCGCTATTGTCACACTGGTACCCCGTTAAAATATGTGGCTCAGGGAATAAATAGAAAGTGCACTTGTGTCTGCGCATACACTTGTGCACCTGCCTCGATGACTGATCGTTGAGATTAGGCGCCATTGCCTAAACATCGGTAAGTATTGAAATTACTGTGATCGCGGTAAATAATAAAAAAATCTCGTTCGCCAATCTCCAAGCTCGTGTGTTCCCGAACCAAGTCCCAACCCAGGACGTCGAGTTTGCTTTAATATAATTAGCTGTTCGGCTAACTCGCGAAGCGAATTTAAATTATGTATGCCTACAATTATTAGTCGTGTCTCGTACCCGTTGTCTTTTACATTTTGAACGTATAAACGGTTTTAATTTCATGGCTTAAAGAGACTGGGGACGTTTGCAGGCTGAAGACATTAATGGAATTAATGACTTAAGGAACTGACATGGTAGACGAAGTAATTTGTATGTTTTGGTTTTAGTATTTCAATAAAGAGTAGGTACCTAAATGGGACTTAAAAGGTAGAGCGTTAAGTTTTCTATCTTAATGCCGCTAGGTAGCGTTGAAAATACCTAAGCCATCTGGTAGTGAGCTGCTAATAAGCCAGAATCGAGCTAAGCTTCGGTATGAAAGGGCTGGAGTGATACATAAGACTCACAGAACACACGACACCAGAGAACACAAGATTCTCAGAAGTGTGTTTACAGAAGACTGTTGTGAAACTGTGCCTGCGCTGTGTTTCGATGAGTGAGTGAGGGTACCGGAGGCCTACTCGGGGGGAAAAGGAGTTAAATGGTCGGTAGCGCATTTGTCTCATATAATGAAGTTTTCACTAAGCTAATCAGACACAAATTAAAATAATCCGGAAATGTATGCTCAGTTTCGAACCACGATCCCTTGTATAGAAGGCGCGCTCTTTACCACGAAGCTACCATCGCTCTATTATCCGAAAAGTAAGACTGTCCCGTTCAAATCGTAACGTCTGGTCACGCTAACCCTACCCCACATGATGGCAGGAGGAATGCCCGATAAATCACATTAAATAATGCTCATAATCCCAGCAATGTTTAATAAAGAACATACCGGACCCAGGCAAAATAATAAAGCTGAATTAATAAAATACTCTCGCTTTTGTAAGACTACTCCGAATACAATATCAAACTTCTGATAAGTCTTGAGTAAAAACACAGGTTCTAACGGTAATGGGGACTACGGTGCGGCGACCTCCCCGTGTGGCCTCCCGGTAGTATTTTCGTTCTGTTTGGAACTGCTACCGGAGGGGTCCTGGTGTCCCTGGGCAACGGCGGGTAGCAATTGGCTTAATCCCGGTATTGCTACTCGACGACTGACAGCTGCACATTTTAGGCACAGCTCTGCCTGGGCCGGGACCCTGTCCGGCGCCCTGTGAGGATTTCCTCTACCTTGGGAGCACCTTGACGTGGGCCCCACCGAGCGGGGCGCCTCTGGGCGGCAAGATGTGGATCTTTGTGCGGATCACACAGATTGGATCACAGCCAGTGGGATGCCCCACACTACCTGGTCGTCTCCCAGCGGCCGGGTGTGCACAAGGCGCCATTCAATCTGCGTGAACAAAAAAAAAAGTTCTAACTGTAGATTTGTTTAGCCCGTATCCCACCCCGTAGCCTGGAAAAAGCCGGAACAGCCCCAGGTGTTTTAGTGGGTATGCCTATTGACCGGCCAAAGGAAGAACCCAACACTACCCGACGCGTCGGTCTCCCAGCCGAGGGTGTGCTTAAGGCGCTGCCGAAAGGTGGCGACGTCGGCTCATTGCACTACGAGCATTTCTCGTGGGTCAACAAAAAAAAAAAGGTTCTAACTATGGTGAAATCCACAAAATACTCGTATAAGCAATGGCCGAATGGTACATTTGATAGTGACCCTGCCACATACGCCAAAGGCGTGGGTTCGATCCCTACCCTGGACAAACGTTCGTGTGATGAACACTTGGCAGTGTCTCGGTGGTGTAATAATTATGTACTTAAGAATTGAATTTGTGATTCTTTTGTTGTCTTGTACCTGTAGCACAAGTGCTTACTTAGTACGGAGACAAGTCAATGTATGAGATGTTGTTGAATTTTATTTATTATTCACTAGCTGTTACCCCGCGACTTCATCCGCGTGGAATAGTATCTTTGGGTAGCATTTTTAATTATTTAATAATTTTCACCCCCACCATTTAACCCCTTACAACTTCCTTTCGCAATAAAAAGAAGCCAGTGTTCTTTCTCAGCGTCTAGATCATCTGTACACCAAATTACATTCAAATCCGTTCAGTAGTTTTGGCGTGAAAGTGTAACAGACAGACAGACATAGTTACTCTTGCATTCACACTAAGTTTACTAATATAATGGGAAAGTGTGTCTGTCTGTATGTTTGTCCTTCATTCACGGCAAAACGGAGCGACGAATTGACGTGATTTTTTTAATGGAGATAGTTGAAGGGATGGAGAGTTATAAAGAGTACTGTAATATTAGTTAGGATTAGAATGTGCTGTGAAAGGACGGTGACCGCTTTATTGTAGTAATAGTAAAAATATAGTAGCTGTGACTCAACGCTCGCATTTCTTCCCAGCAGAAATGGTGACATTGCTCAGCTACATACAACAGCAAGTTATGAAAACGCAAATAAGAAGCGAGTGACGGCACTCCTTGTGAATTGCGCTCGCCTCGTGCGGTAAGACGGAATGAAATAGAATGCTGGGACGAGGAAATGAATTAAAAGTAGTGGAGTTTTGTTACGTGAGGATGAAGGAGACTTGGAATGTGTAGGACAAAGGCAAAGGGTGGATGGTGGTGGTGGGATGGCAGAACCGTTTTTAAATATATAGTACAGGGTGTAACTGTGAACATTAACAGCACTTCTTCTACCAACCATTTTAAATAACAACATTCCAGAATCCTTACAAAATGACCATGTCACGTGACTAACTTATTATGAAATGAAAAATTGTAATTTTTATGGTCCAAAAGTCGTAGAACAAATGTTGTTCAGAATGATTGGTTCAGAAGAAGTAGTTAAAGGGTAAATGTTCATGATACACTCTGTAGAGATACGTCGGTCTTCTGGGTGGCTCATTTATGCCGAAGCGTGACTCTTCCATTTATCGTATTCTTGTACATAGCACCGATTGTTTTTTGTTTTCTTTGTTCTATTTTTAGTTCTTGTTGTCTTCTAAAGTATTTATGAAATATTTTTTACTTCTCTAGTTATTATTAAAAAGAAACCTTAGTTGTGAACCAGACATTAATTTATGTTGTCTGTCGGTTGATAAAAATATTGTGCGAGGTATAGTCTAGATTCTGCGATAAAAAAGCTGACGCAAGAATAAATGATTACAATATAAGTACCGTTTTCTTGGAAGATGGTGGCGAAGAATACAAAGGCTGAGTAATGAATTCCATTGAAACAACGATGACAGTTATAAATTGTTACCTGCCCCATCTTGTTTCATGCTAATAAATAAAAAAAACGGCCAAGTACGCAACGCGCTTGACCAGAAAATGTTTGCTTATTTTTACTATTTATTCATTTTCTTAATACGTACAGCCACACATCAAAGTAAGCAAAACTGTCAAATTCCTTCAATCGAATCTCATCTTATTGTCATACTCATTAGGTTGAGTATCATGTATGGTAGAGTATCATGTGAAAAACAGTTTGTGGTAACCTGGTGTGTGGCTGACTGTACTGGAGTACTCGATGTTGACAAGCGAGTGTGTGAGTTTAAGTGGAGATGGATAGGAAACCTGGCAAGGCACAAGGATGATTATATAAAGCTTGCTGAGATACAGCCAAGATTGAGACGACGTCCTGTGGGTAGACCACCTGTCTGTTAGTCGGAAGATGTCCTGTGTCGATGGCTGATTATTAAAATTGGTCGTTATAGCCGTATTAACAGTTAGGAGGACATTATACGTATCTTATTAAATTGGCCTTGTATTCAGGAATTCAATTGGTTATTTTCAAACATCGAATACTTACAAAATCATTGTTTCTGCAAGCTCAACAAAAACACATGTATGTACATTTACCGCTTAAAACCAAACGGAATCTTTAAGCAGAATGTTCCACAAACGTTCCTATTCACAGAACACAATATTTGAAGCCAAACAATAGTCTGGGACTTTTATTTATCCTTCAAATACCTACCGCGTTGAAAACCGCGACTTCGGAAAATAAATATTGTTCCTCGTCTTGTAATGCGATGGAACAGTTTAATGCGGAACAAGGTTTGACTGTGAATGTTAGACAAATAAAGATTGCCAATAGAACTGTCATCTCAGCGCATAGTCCTAAAGTAGCTGCTTTAAGACTGGTTTATACAGGTTGTATCTGTTAACATTTACATCTCTTGAACCACGTCATCTACCATTCTGAATAACATTTTGTTCTATGAGTTTTGGAAATTCGCACAAAAAAAGACAACTTTTATTTAAAGTCTACCGACTTGACTTGGTCATTTTTATTTGGAGTCGAAAAAAAATCGATCAATGTTCAAAAGTCGTAAAACAGAACATAGTCCAGAATGGTTGGTAGAATACGTAGTTAAAAGGATGTAAATGTTGTTTTAATGTATGTTTAAATTATGTTAGTTTCCCTTAAAAACAAAAAAATATGAACCCTCCTTAAGACAACACATTTAGTTAAATTATATGAGCTACCTACCAATGCTCTTCCTAAAGATAATTTTAATATACGTACACCGTAGCAGATGAATTTAAACATAGGCCACTAAGAAGCAAAATTACTTATCTACTCATAAAGAAAATTCACTAGACCTTAAAATTGCTATTAAACCCTAAAGACCGTTGTAACAACTACATTTAAGACAGTATTCGAACCCTTTTAAACACGTCACAAGATAAACTGTGACGTCATTCCGCTATTATCCAACTATCATCCTTAATCCCCTAATGCGTCCCATTCATAGTATCACAATGAATTTAATTACGGTCCGTAACTAACTCACCTCATAAAGCCAGCACAAACAGTTGCATATTAGAGAGCGGGCGTGCGGTGTGCACACCTCATAATGTGCATGGTTAGACTTCAATGCGCGCCGACTCAAAAGACGGCAAGCGAAGCGACGACTCGAGGCGCGAGGGACGAGCGGAGCGGTTTTTTGTTTTTAAATTGTATGGCACGATATTGATCATTGGATACTGGAGGCCCAATCGGGGGGAAAGGGGGTTAAAGGTAAAGCACTTAACGTGCATGATTGGCCGGAATTGGCGCAGGACCGAACAAATAGGCGAACTTTGATGTCGGAGGCCAAGCCTCCTTGGATCGCTGAGCCAGCGTAGTAAGGAAGCACACTTGTGACTCTATTGCTGTTGCATCTTATCATTAGATACATTTAAGAAGCCAAATTACTTACCCATAAAGAAAATTCACTAGACCTTAAAAGTGCTATTAAACCCTATAGACCATTTTTAACAACTACATTGAAGATAGTATTTGAACCCTTTTAAACACGTCACAAGATAAACTGTGACGTCATCCCGCTATTATCCAACTATCATCCTTAATCCCCTAATGCGTCCCATTCATAGTATCACAATGAATTTAATTACGGTCCGTAACTACCTCACCTCATAAAGCCAGCACAAACAGTTGCATATTAGAGAGCGGGCGTGCGGTGTGCACACCTCATAATGTGCATGGTTAGACTTCAATGCGCGCCGACTCAAAAGACGGCAAGCGAAGCGACGACTCGAGGCGCGAGGGACGAGCGGAGCGGTTTTTTGTTTTTAAATTGTATGGCACGATATTGATCATTGGATACTGGAGGCCATATCGGGGGGAAAGGGGGTTAAAGGTTAAAGCACTTAACGTGCATGATTGGCCGGAATTGGCGCAGGACCGAACAAATAGACGAACTTTGATGTCGGAGGCCAAGCCTCCTTGGATCGCTGAGCCAGCGTAGTAAGGAAGCACACTTGTGACTCTATTAGTGTTGCATCTTAACATTAGATACATAAGAAGCCAAATTACTTACCCATAAAGAAAATTCACTAGACCTTAAAATTGCTATTAAACCCTAAAGACCATTGTAACAACTACATTTAAGACAGTATTCGAACCCTTTTAAACACATCACAAGATAAACTGTGACGTCATTCCGCTATTATCCAACTATCATCCTTAAATCCCCTAATGCGTCCCATTCATCGTATCACAATGAATTTAATTACGGTCCGTAACTAACTCACCTCATAAAGCCAGCACAAACAGTTGCATATTAGAGAGCGGGCGTGCGGTGTGCACACCTCATAATGTGCATGGTTAGACTTCAATGCGCGCCGACTCAAAAGACGGCAAGCGAAGCGACGACTCGAGGCGCGAGGGATGAGCGGAGCGGTTTTTTTTTGTTTTTAACCCCCGACGCAAAAAAGGGGTGTTATAAGTTTGACGTGTGTGTCTGTGGCATCATAGCTCCCCAACGAATATCCCCCATTTCTATTGTATGGCACGAGATAGAAATCTTCAAGAAACGAGCCTTAAGCCCCCCAAAAGCCTGGCAACTCATTTTGCATTCCTCCTAGCGTAGCTCCATAGGTGGCGGTGATCACTTACTATGAATTTCTATTTCATCCAAAAAAAACCATTTATGCACACACACGCAGTTTATTTGTAAATAAGAAAATCACTTTAATAGCTTTGCAGTTAATGCATTGATTCTAATGCCGTATTTTTCAGAATCAATTGACGATTGGGTTGAATTAGAAAAATGAATATTTTTTTATATAGATAGAGGAAGTCTGTATCGTTTTCTAGTACTTTATGCATTGTAAAGGTAATGCCCTAATTTGAGATTAAACCACAGGTAAAGATATATAAACTTAAAAAAGCTGTAAAAACATATTAAACATAATATACCTACAATTTAAAAGGAGGCTGATCCGGCCATTCGACAACAATATTAACAAATTCAGTGTGCGAATCTAGTACTATTTATAACAGATAAAAATAAGACTTATCAAACTGGGTAGGCGTGTATCGATTGTTTAATTTACACACGCCTTTCCAGGTTGCGTTTACTTGCGTAATGTAATCGACACCCAGCGCCATCTATTGACAATATTAGAACTAATAGCAAAACTAAGTTCCGAAACGATGTAAGTGTACACGTGTAAACGGGCTACTTTGGTTTTGGCAAATAAATGATTTCTGATTTATTTCTAGTCTTCTATACTAATTATAAAGAGATAACTTCTAGAGACAACGACAAGGCTTATAGGTAAACCGAAAACACGAAAAACAAGCGCGATGTAATCGACGCCCAGCGCCATCTATTGGTTTAGTTTGAGACTAATGTCCCGAAACGAAGTGAGGGCAGGCCATTTGGTTTGGTTTGGGTTGTAATTTTTTTCTGGCAAATAAATAATTTCTGATTTATTTCTAGTAAAGAATAAAGGCAGAATAAAGCCATATAAAACTCGCTTTTCCTCGTTACATTGCAGCGCACCCCACCACGTTCCCTCGTAATACTTGAAACACAATGCCGTGGCTCCTTTGTGGCTATGTAAAGTATGTTCATGATACACTGTAGAGATACGTCGGTTTTTGGGTGGCTCATTTATGCCAAAGCTTGACTCTTCCATTTATCGTATTCTTGTAAACAGGACCGACTGTTTTTTGTTTTCTTTGTTCTATTTTTATTTTGTTGTCTTCTAAAGTATTTGTGAAATTTTCTACTTCTCTAGTTATTATTAAAAAGAAACCTTAGTTGTGAACCAGACATTAATTTATGTTGTCTGTCGTTGATAAAAATATTGTGCGAGGTATAGTCTAGATTCTGCGATAAAAAAGCTGACGCAAGAATAATGATAACAATATAAATACCGTTTTCTTTGAAGATGGTGGCGAAGAATACAAAGGCTGAGTAATGAATTCCATTGAAACAACGATGACAGTTATAAATTGTTACCTGCCTCATCTTGTTTCATGCTAATAAATAAAAAAAACGGCCAAGTTCGCAACGCGCTTGACCAGAAAATGTTTGCTTACTTTTACTATTTATTCATTTTCTTAATACGTACATCCACACATCAAAGTAAGCAAAACTGTCAAATTCCTTCAATCGACTCTCATCTTAGTGTCATACTCATTAGGTTGAGTATCAAATAAGGAAAAACAGGTTGTGGTAACCTGATGTGTGGCTGACTGTACTAGAGTACTCGATGTTGACAAGCGAATGTGTGAGTTTAAGTGGAGATGGATAGGACACCTGGCAAGGCACAAGGATGATTATATAAAGCTTGCTGAGATACAGCCAAGATTAAGACGACGTCCTGTGGGTAGACCACCTGTCTGTTAGTCGGAAGATGTCCTGTGTCGATGGCTGATTATTAAAATTGATCGCTATAGCCGTATTAACAGTTAGGAGGACATTATACGTATCTAATTAGTACATGACCTAAATTGGCCTTGTATTCAGGAATTCAATTGGTTATTTTCAAACATCTAATACTTACAAAATAATTGTTCTGCAAGCTCAACAAAAACACATGTATGTACATTTACCGCTTAAAACCAAACGGAATCTTAAGCAGAATGTTCCACAAACGTTCCTATTCACAGAACACAATATTTGAAGCCAAACAATAGTCTGGGACTTTTATTTATCCTTCAAATACCTACCGCGTTGAAAACCGCGACTTCGGAAAATAAATATTGTTCCTCGTCTTGTAATGCGATGGAACAGTTTAATGCGGAACAAGGTTTGACTGTGAATGTTAGACAAATAAAGATTGCCAATAGAATTGTCATCTCAGCGCATAGACCTAAAGTCGCTGCTTTAAGACTGGTTTATACAGGTTGTATCTGTTAACATTTACATGTCTTGAACCACCTCATCTACCATCCTGAATAACATTTTGTTCTATGAGTTTTGGAAATTTCGCACAAAAAAAGACAACTTTCATTTAAAGTCTACCGACTTGACTTGATCATTTTTATTTGGAGTCGAAAAAAAATTGATCAATGTTCAAAAGTCGTAAACAGAACATAATATCTAGAATGGTTGGTAGAATACGTAGTTAAAAGGATGTAATTATGTATGTTTAAATTATGTTAGTTTCCCTTAAAAAAAAAAAAATATGAACCCTCCTTAAAGACAACACATTTAGTTAAATTATATGAGCTACCTACCAATGCTCTTCCTAAAGATAATTTTAATATACCACCGTAGCAGATGAATTTAAACATAGGCCACTAAGAAGCAAAATTACTTATCTACTCATAAAGAAAATTCACTAGACCTTAAAATTGCTATTAAACCCTAAAGACCATTGTAACAACTACATTTAAGACAGTATTCGAAACCTTATTAAACACATCACAAGATAAACTGTGACGTCATCCGCTATTATCTAACTATCATCCTTAAATCCCCTAAGGCGTCACCATTCATCGTATCACAATGAATTATTACGGTCCGTAACTAGCTCACCTCATAAAGCCAGCACAAAAACGTTGCATATTAGAGAGCGGGCGTGCGGTGTGCACACACTCATAATGTGCATGGTTAGACTTCAATGCGCGCCGACTCAAAAGACGGCAAGCGAAGCGACGACTCGAGGCGCGAGGGATGAGCTGAGCGATTTCTTTTTGTTTTTAACCCCCGACGCAAAAGAGGGGTGTTATAAGTTTGACGTGTGTGTCTGTGGCATCATAGCTTCTCAACGAATATCCCCCATTTCTATTGTATGGCACGAGATAGAAATCTTCAAGAAACGAGCCTTAACCCCCCAAAATGGCTGGCAACTCATTCTGCATTTCTCCTGGCGTAGCTCCATAGGTGGCGGTAATCACTTACTATGCATTTCTATTTCATACAAAAAAGAACCATTTATGCACACACACGCAGTTTATTTGTAAATAAGGAAAGCGTAGCGGGCTAATGAATTAATTAATTCTAATGCGGTATTTTTCAGAATCAATCGATGATTGGGTTGAATTAGAAAAAATATCATTTTTTAATATAGAGCAAGTCTGTATCGTTCTCTACTACTTTTTGCATTGTAAAAGTAATGCCCTAATTTGTGATTAAACCACAGATAAAGATATAAACTTAAAAAACCTGTAAAACGTATTAAACATAGTACACAATTTACATGAAGGCTGACCCAGCCATTAGTATACAAGAGTATTAACAAAATTTAGTGTGCGAATCTAGTACTATCTATAACAGATAATTATAAGACTTATGCAATCTGGAAAGGCGTGTGTCGATTGTTTAATTGACACACGCCTTTCCAGGTTGCGTTTACTTGCGTAATGTAATCGACACCCAGCGCCATCTATTGACAATATTAGAACTAATAGCAAAACTAAGTTCCGAAACGATGTAAGAGTGTGTAAACGGGCTACTTTGGTTTTGGCAAACAAATGATTTCTGATTTATTTTTAGTCTATACTAATTATAAAGAGATAACTAACTTCTAGAGACAACGACAAGGCTTATAGGTAAACCGAAAACACGAAAAACAAGCGCGATGTAATCGACGCCCAGCGCCATCTATTGGTTTAGTTTGAGACTAATGTCCCGAAACGAAGTGAGGGCAGGCCATTTGGGTTTGGTTTGGATTGTAATTTTAGCCTGGCAAATAAATAATTTCTGATTATTTCTAGTAAAGAATAAAGGGACTACCGTGAGCTTTACTTGACACTTTTTGCCACGCACCTCCTCATTGTGGAATAAACTTCCCGCAGCGGTATTTCCGAACCGGTACGACATTCATATCTTCAAGAAAACGCCTATACCTTCCTAAAAGGCCGGCAACGCATCCGCACTCCTTCTGGTGTAGCTGATGTCCATGGGCGGCGGTGATCACTTACCATCAGGTGACCCGCTTGCTCGTTTGCCTTCTTATAACATAAAAAAAAATAGTAAAGAATAAAGGCAGAATAAAGCCATATAAAACTCGCTTTTCCTCGTTACATTGCAGCGCACCCCACCACGTTCCCTCGTAATACTTGAAACACAATGCCGTGGCTCCTTTGTGGCTGTGTAAAGGATCGCAAGTCGCAACCGGCGGGATTCGTCAGGGCGCAGTTTTTGCTCCAAGATGTTTTGCGTTACCAGTTTTATACAGCGATATGCTCATTAGTCGAGCTGTGTTTGTATTCTTCAAGAATACATCTTGGAACTGTGTATTTGTGAAGGCTCTCGTTATGCAGTTGTTAGCGTATTGTGTTGATTCTTGGGTTGTTTTTCTTTTTCAAAAGTTGGTAACAGGTACTTAATTGTTTTGTTTAAAACCAAAAATGGTGTAAAGTCATGAGATCGATGTTTTTTTTTCTAAATGAAGGGTGGCAGACGAGACAGATCACCTGATGGTGAAACGATTGCCGCTGCCCATAGATACCTGCAATACCAGTAGAATCACATGTGCGCTGCAAACCTTTAACCCCTTTCTCCCCAATTAGGCTTCCAGTACCCTCACTCACTCGACGAATCACAGCGCTGGCGCTGCTTTACACCGGTTCTCTGTGAGGCCGTGGTATCACTTCGTTCACGCCGAAGCGTGGCTCTCCCACGGTCACTTGGATCTAGCCTGTTATTTCTTAATCAAACTAGAACTCTTCAATGCGCAAAGAAGTAGTTTGCTCCCCGTAATATTGTAACTTTACCTATTAGAACTTTGCAAATATATTTGTGAGTTTACTCTTATTGAACACCAGATGGCGTTGGCTAAAATAAACCATTTGTTTTTAAATTTTCGCGTTGCATTATTAACATTCTTCACCACCATCATTCTCTCTGTATGACCTAAAGATTGACCGGTAGAGAATGCCTCTTGGCATTATGTTCGCCTATTGTATTAATCTTTTAGTGCAATAAAGTTTAAAATTAAAATAATAATAAATTCTTTATATAAACGGGACCACACACAACAGCGGTGGAGACTGCTTGTGACCACGGCTTTTGTAACGCAGTCGAAACGTCAAGCAGTAAGTGCTATAACGTACTTAGTTAATATTTAAATATCCTCGCGTTTGGTCCCGTTTATATTAAGTAGGTATTCAAGTTTGAAAATAAATTAGCTATATTTATTCGAATATTTTGGTAGCACCAATGTAATTTCTATGTTTAACGGGAAATAAATCACCAGTACCAAACGCGTAATTATCAGGTGTCGTGGTAAATGCGTGTTATTATTCTTGGATCAAAGGTAATGGGGAGATTAGTGCGTATTAAAATAAAACATTTTTGCCAACATTTACAGAGGCAGTTGACCTGGATGACACCGCAAATTTGAACTCTTGGCAGCCATTAAACTCTGAAACAATAAAATATGAAATCCCAAAGGAACATCGGAACAAAAGGTAATTAATCCAAAAATAGCTCGCGCGAAATATCCAAAAGCAATTACGTAATGACCGGCCATTTTATTCTCATTCTGTTAATTAAGCAAGATGTCCGACAAGAACTATGACACAGCGCAGAGAATTACAGTAGAAAATATGTAATTTAGTTGGGAACTTGTGATATATATTTTTATTATTATTGCTATCGACAAACAGCGTAAATGGCTTTAATCAGATTTGGTGAAATTATTAAATTAATTTTAGAGAGCGCTCACCCAGTTTTGTATCATCTTATACCCTATATCATTTAATGCTTTTATAGTTGCTAATCGTAGGTATACTTTTGATCCGAAACAAGCAGTTGTATGTATTGATGAGCTTAATAGCCAGATGATTGTTGTGTCGTTATAGATGTTGTGTGTAGGTTATATAGGACCTCTCTATTTTTTCTAAACTTCATAAAAGATGATTGGTGTCTGCACTTAAGTCATCTTTCATTCATCTAAGCCCACTCACTAATAAGTTGGTATAGACCTCCTTCAATTTTTTCCACTAAGATCTATTTTGAGAAACTTGAATTCAGTTTGTGCCCACCAGTCTTATCACATCGTCCTTCCATCACATCTGCTTTTTTCCGATGGATCTCGTTTGGCCCATTGTCTCCATCCTCATATAGATATGAGTATATTACTTAAGAAGTAGGGCCAAAATAACGGGACTACCTATGCTAGTTGAAATTGCCGTCCGTCAACTGTTGCGGTATATAGTTTTTTAGAAGAAATTTTTCCAACTATCACGCATCGATATTTTCAATGCTTCACTATTATTCACTGCACTATGACCGTGAGAACAGCTTGTCGCTAATTGGGGCTGAAATTTACAATTATTACGAGAGAACACACTAGATTTTCACAAAAGTCATTCGTACTACTGCAAGTAGGTAACTCAACATTTTCCCTTAAACAAAGATGAAAGAACTTATCTCGAACGTGTCTCTAAAGTTATTATTCTTATTTTTAGAAGTGTTGGAATTTTATTTATTTTTCTAATTGGGGATAGGGCTGTCCACTCCATTTCATTGAATTACTAAAGTTTTTATAGGTAAGCTGTATGTATTAAGGCAGCCACTGAAACTAACCTTGGCGATGGCTATATCTGGCTAGTATTAATAAAAGCTGAGTGGTCGCCTATTTGACACTACTAGTATTTAAGCAAATAATGCACTTAAAAAAACCCTCAAACCCTTGTTAGACAAAGACACACTCAGGGACTCAGACCTGAGATAATTTAGAATCTTGATTCGAAAAAGTCTTGTTCCTTTTAATTTAATAGATTGGTATGTTAATGTAAAGTACCTAAATTACTAAAACGCTCACCATCAAGTTTCCGTTAGACCTACGACCGCTTGATTGAAAAAGTTCTTTTTTTTTCCTCCTAAAAGCAGGCTTAAGGGACCTTCGAAACAATCAATTAAGGAAGTTTGAACCTCCTTGAATTGTAAATGTGGGTCTCGCCCGTCTTTTTTTGTTTATTTTTGCGAAGCCTTTTGTTTTGTTTAAATTTAATTATGACGTTTTGTTCTTACGGACTTATTGTGAGGAGAATTGGGCTCATATTGATTGCAGAGGGTGTGGGTCGTAAAAATATTGGCTGTGCAAAGAATATGAGTACGTTTTCAACGAGTTCTGTTATGAAATATGACGGTATTTTCAGCCGGAGATGGAAAATAAGCTTTTCGGTGCACATGACTGAAATAATTTTGTTGAAATGAATTATAAATTGGAAGCTATTTGGAGCGATGATAGCTCATCGTTAAAAACGCGTATTTTATACAGTGGGTTTTTGATTAGGTACCCATCCACATTAGGCACGCGTGGTGGTTAAGCCTAACCCCATCATAGTAGCGATGACTTGATTTCTATGATAGAGGCTTTTGCCCAGTAAGTAAGCAAAGGGACAGTATAGGCTGAAACTTAACTTTATCATCGTCTAAAGATTAGCATCACTTAAATATAGTCACGTACACTGGACCGAAAGAGAGTATAAGTGCGGAAAATGGAGTCCACTTTACATTTCATTAGTAACCCACGCTCGTCCATGCTGGACATAGGTCTCCCCCAATGCAACGCCACCGCTCCCGATTTCCGGCCACTCTCATCCAGAGCCTCTCCAGCCAGCCTTCGAATGTCGTTCATTCCATCTTGTAGCAGCAGTTATCAAATGGATGTTATAGCAAGGTGCTAACTTATACTTCGATCCAATCTGTACAAAGAAAACATATTCTTTTTACAAACCAGAGCCAAATCTTTCCATTCTTCCATTCTATAAAGTTTCTACACCAACTTCTCCACTTTTTCTCTAGAGAGCCGTTGAAAACCGAAACTTTTTCAAATAAATACTACTTGTACCGATAACTATGAAAGTTTTTTGTGCTCAAAAACATATCCCCGGGTTTTCTTCGATAACAAACAACTCTAACTAGCGGATGAACTTGGACAAACTATTTATTTTTATAGAGACAAAGAGTAAGACGGTACAAGTGTAGAAAAAGATAAATAAAAATGGAAGTTGGTACTTTTGTGGATTGGGTTTTGTTTTGAAGTTTTTATTTTAAGTGAGAGTGGTGGCAGAGCAGGCGGATCACAACACCAGTGGAGTCACAAGTGCGCTGCCAACCTTTAATTATATACCCCCTGGACAAACATTAGTGTGATAAACACTTGTGTTTATTCTGTGTCTGGTTTGTAAAATATGTATTTAAGTATTTATATATCTGTAACACAAGTTATTAAGAGTGATGGAACTCAAATGGAATTGGGCAGGAGACCTAGCTAGGCGAGATGATGGCAGGTGGAGTAAGCTCCTTACCGAATGGTGCCCTAGAATAGGCAAACGAAATCCTGGTCGTCCAGCGTCACGATGGGTCGATGATATCACGAAAATAGGAGGTCTTACTTGGATCCGAGCAGCTCAGGACCGGGAACTTTGGCGGAAAAGAAAGGAGGCCTATACTCAACAGGGGTACTGCCGGACTGATGATGATGATGATGATGAACACAAGTGCGCAAGCTACTTAGTACGGAGTACGGTCAATGTATGAGATGTTGTATGTTTTTTTTTATTATAATGCAACGTGGAAATCTAAAAACCATTTCAAACTGTAGCTTGTCTATCTGTCCAAGACACACAAAACGGCAACTCTAATTCTCTATTCTGTGAGGGAACGCTAAAAATGTATAAGACGGTCGTTTTCAGTGAGCAAGACACTGGTTTTATTTTGATTTCCCCGCAGCGACAGGGCCTTACCTTTTGTTTTCAACCCCCGCTGCAACTCGAGACAAATTCCTTATGTATACATAAACAACCAGACAGACGTAGGCGAGACATATTACGGTAGGGCTCTAAGGTAAGCCTAACAATCGATTTTAGGCGTAATTTTTCCAAGTGGTCTGAGTTTCCGATCTTAGCGTAGAGATTTTAATACTTCGTCAGTCAATCGTCAATCTAGTATTGACTACACTAAGCGTTAAGCATGCTTCAAGCATTGGTGTAGAACGTTCCACTAATAAAATTAGAATTGCTATAATGCATATAGCAATAATGTGGCTAAGTTTGTTATGCAAACATTTTTGTGAACGCTTTAAATAGCTACGAGTTTGCTACGTGCGCAAGCGCTGCATGCTACGAGTTTTACGCTGTGCTACGACACTATAGATCTGCCGTAGCAATTTCGTAGCACTTCATAGAAGTACATCGAATTTTTGCTTAGAAATCTTACAATGAAAACTAAATGCTCAAGCAAGTCAAGAAATGATTGTAATATTTATTTTCTTTTGCTTTTGTAGCCAATAAACGCTATTTATCTATCAAGTCGAATGTCCGAATCGCATGTGCTCATAAGTGACATCCAAACAGTGTAAATTGCCCGGAATCTGACTTGTACGCTAGTTCACACTAAGGGCCGAATTTCTGATACGTAGTTAAATAAACGATTGGATAAAAAACTACCTAATCAATGGTCACTTTGACCATTGGTTCTGATCTTTTGCCAAAGTTGATTATAGTCAATTTAGTTAACTACGCTGGCTCAGCGATTCAAGGTGGGTCTTGGCCTCCGACGTCAAAACGTGCATGATTGGTCCGAATTGTCACAGGATCGATAGTCAATTTAACCAAAAGGTAACTGTGGATCAAAAGAAAGGGCGTAATTATGTTTATAATGGCGACAAAAAGTGTCATCTAAAAATATTAGAATCATTCGAGAACCTTTAGTACCACTCTTCTCTCTACAACAAAAGTGCATTCAGTTTTCGTTTTTCAATGTTAAGACTAACTCGTATATTTTCGCCGTCTCCGAATAATTGCGAGGATAATGCCGACGCACGCGCAGTATTCGTGGCGTATTCTTTATTCGTATTGGAGAAGGCGTATTCTTTTTGTATTTGCCTTTTTGTATTTTAGAAGCCTGCAGTGTTATTTATAGCAAGGAGTTTGAGTGATTCATTGGAGAAGTTAGACTTTTAAGAAAGCACTTTTAGTTTTTTAAAAGAAGCGACGGTTTTATAGCGCATAGGAAGTTTTATGGTATATAGCGGCCGCCCGCGACTTCGTCCGCGTGGAAAAGTAATGTTATTTAACCTATAGAAATGACGTTTCGTGCGCCATACTGTGAGGTCACTGTGCGGGAAATGACGTTTCGTGCGCCATACTGTGAGGTCACTGTGCGGCTTTTTTGCCAAGTTTCATCCACTTCTGTGTATTGTTTGGTTCTGTGACTGTGTTGAGGGGTTCCTGTGTTGACTGTGAAGCTGTGTGAGTGTGGGTTCCTGTATTCTTGCACAGAATACCGAGAATTCTGGACTTGTTTGCTCGCCCGAGATATTTACATTTCTCCTGGAGGGTAAACAATACCCATCGGTTTCTCCGATTGCCTTCCTCTTTCGACTGCAACTAGCGCAATCTAGCGGGCAATAGCATACACGCCATCTAGCGGTACCAGAGTTAACCGTTTATATTAGACCGCACATATATCGGAACCATTGACTGCTTGCTTGCATAGCGTGCTTCTCTGGTGGTGCCATCTAGCGACGAGTAGCGGAAGATCTTAGCCATGGTCAATTGTGGAGCGTGCGGCAAATTCATGACGGCGACAGGTGGCGTTGGGTGCTCTTCGTGCGTGCTCAAGTATCATCGAGCCTGTCTAGCTATCCCCGAGCGCGCACCAATCGGGAAGGAATGGTCCTGCCCGAACTGCAAAAAAAATGTGCGAAAGGGTGATAATAACCATACGCCCGTGAAGGGCCTGTATGATGAGCCGGTTGCTGCCGCTGGTGCTGCGCCGTCATCCTCAGCCTAAGGAGGGGGCGCTCTCAGATGCCCCTGCCGGCCGCGGTGATGGAGAGCTCATAATCTTCATGGCAGAGATGAGGGAGTTCCGGAAGGAGATGACCCAGCTGTTGGGTGCTTTAAGGAGCCGGATGGACTACGGTCGAGCGCAGGCTTGATGCCTGGAGCAGGCTGGGCCGGCTGTCGCTGTCCCTAGGTGGGACCGCCGAGCTGGAAGCAAACTATAGTGGAGCTGAAGCAGGAGCTGAACGACCGCGACCAGGAGGCCCTGCTGTCGGACCTCGAGATCGGGCAGCTGCCCGAGGAGAGCGGGACGTCCGTAGCTCAGTCCGTCACTGTGATGGCCGCGCGGCTGGGCGTGCAGCTGGAGGACCGGGACATTGTCTTCGCCGAGCGCGTGGGCCATCCGGCCAAGGAGGCGGGCGGGCGGCCGCGGCGGGTGGTGGTGAGGCTGGCTCGGCGCGGGCTGCGCGACGAGCTCCTGCGCGCCGCGCGCGTGCGCCGCACGCTCACCGCCGCGGACGGGGCCCGCGTCTACGTCAACGAGCGCTTGACGCGGTTTAATCGGCAGCTGTTCCACCGGGTGCGCGAGGAGTGCCGCAGGCTGCGCTGGAGATACTCCTGGACGAGGCGGGGTCGCATTTACGTCCGTCAGGCGGATGGTTCTCCAGTGTTCCAGCTGCGGTCAGATGCCGATGTGGAGCGCGTGCTCGGTTCCTCTATCCCCTGACTCGCGTACATCCTGGAAATACATAAACATCTTTATTTTTATATTCAACTTCGTGTTTAATTTAATTTATATTTATGTTTTTAATAAGGCTAGTTTACCTGTGCTTGTTTTTAATGTATTTATGTCGTCAAGGGATCATGATGGAGCGTTAGGAACCAAAAATCTCTTCCTAGTAGTGAAAATAATATATTTGGCATATTGCATAAATCTTTCATCACATATACACTCACAAAATCATACACTACATCACACATACCTATACATAATTTCTACATATCAACTATGCTACACACTAACATACACATTACTATATACAATTTTACAAACTTATATACAAACATTATACCTAGTCTACTCATATTTATATTACTTTATTCTATACCTATACCTTTCTTTATATTACATATATATATATTTACACTTCCTCTAAAAAACTTAAAAATTGGGTTGTTCAATGCAGGCTCACTCAGCACGAGACAAGAGGAGTTTGTAGTGGCAATGGAGGAGCTGCGCCCCGACATCATGGCGGTAAATGAAACGTGGCTCAGGCCTGGAGAGGAAGACAGAGCTCCTAAAGTCGCTGGTTACCGTCTAAAGCACTGCCCAAGACCATCCAGTATCCGTGGAGGCAGAGGAGGCGGGGTGGGGTTCTACATCCGTAGGGGCGTATACACTCGATCGTGTGAATGGCCGTTGACTGCGGGGATTGAGCAAATGTGGCTCAGAGTTCGCACTTGTGGTAGGGAGGTAGTGTTGGGTACCGCCTATAGACCTCCTTGGCAGGAAGCAGATACCTTCCTCGATGCGATAGGGGACTCCATTGCGTCTTTCGCTAGTTATGATGCACTCATTGTGACAGGGGACTTCAACATAAACCTTATGGATGCCGGCAACGGCAAGACAAGACTTCTCACACAGTTCCTAGGCAGTAATGGCCTCAACCAGGTAGTCTCAGAACCAACTCATTTCACGGAGCACAGCTCTAGCCTCATTGATTTGATTTGCACAGATGCTCGGACGCTCAATGTTATTGTGAAGCACACTCCGGACTTGGGAGGCCATGCCATGATCACAGCAGAGCTCAAAATTAAAGCTGAGAAACCCATCCCGCAGTGGGTCACCTATAGGCCCATAAAAAACATTGTAACAGAGCAATTCAACAAAGACTTAGATTCTATAGACTGGAGTTATTTTTTGCAAATAGATGACCCTAATGCCCTTGCTGTTGCCCTCTCCGGCTGCATCAACAACTTGTTCGACCTACACGCTCCTGCCAAGACCAGGAAATTCCGTCATCCACCTCACCCTTGGATTACAGACACAGTAAAAACTATGATGCGGATCAGGGATGAGTATCATGCAACTTGGAAACGACAGGGCACCGCAACTGCCAAAGAAAACTACAAAGTTATGAAACTCATTGTAGTCCAGGCTATGGAACGGGAGAAGAGTAGTTACTTTAGCAGACACATAAATAGTCACATAAAGGATACTAAAAAGTTGTGGCAGAATCTTAAGGCTACTGTCATTGCTAAGAGGACCATCGATTTGCCCTTATCATTTAGGGATCCGGACGAAATAAATGCACACTTTTTGAGGGTGCCTGGGAATGGTGATGTTCAAATATCACAGCTCTCATATTTTGGACACCATCGCTTTGGCTCATCAGCATTCACCCTGCAAACAGTGACAGACGACAAAATACTAAAAATAATAAGAATGCTGAAATCCAATGCTATGGGCATTGACGGAATATCTCTGGATATGGTCTTGCTTTCCCTGCCTCAAATCCTGCCTGCTATCACGCACATTATTAACCGCTCCATACTTAGTGGCATATTCCCAAGCAGCTGGAAGGTAGCAGTAGTCAAGCCTCTCCCAAAAACTAGTGATCCCTCCACCATGAAAGATCTCCGACCAATCAGCTTACTACCATGCCTTTCCAAGGTCTTGGAAAAGGTAGTATGCGAGCAGGTGACAGATTATGTGGAAGCTAATAACATTCTGCCACAACTACAGTCTGGCTTTCGGAGGGGTCACAGTACAGCATCGGCTTTAGCCGATGTGGTGGACAACCTATTGGTCGGCCAGGATCGCGGGGGGGTCAGTGCACTGCTGTTACTTGACTTTTCTAGGGCATTTGATACAATCAACACCTCCCTCCTGCTTTCCAAGCTAACTTATTATGGGTTTGATGCTGCTGCGGTGAGGTGGTTCCAAAGCTATTTGAGTGACAGGTGGCAGATTGTCGAAATAGCAAATCCGGACGGCTCTAAGTCTCGATCGAATCAGCTGGCTGTAACACGGGGCGTCCCACAAGGCTCGATTCTCGGTCCTCTGCTGTATGCACTGTATGGTGCTGACATAGTAAACTGCATTACAAATTGCCAATTTCACCTCTACGCTGATGATCTGCAGCTTTACTACACATACAAGCAATGTGACAATGCCCTTGCATCAAATAAGATAAACGAAGACCTGGACCGAATTACTCAGTGGTGTCAATCTAATTGTCTCTCTCTCAACCCTACAAAATCTAAGCTACTGGTTACAGGCTCTAGAGGGAATCTGGCTAAATATAATGACACTCCGCTCAATATTAGTATCAATGGCGAGGCAATTGAGCGTGTAGCTTCAGTGAGAAATCTGGGACTGATTATGGACGGCCAACTTAACTTTGAGAGCCATATAGTTGAGTGCGCTAGGAACTGTTTCTATAGGTTAAAAGTACTATATAAGTTACGACCCTATTTAAACGAGAAGGTCAGAATCATGCTGTGTGAGTCACTAGTCCTATCTAAACTTAATTACTGCGATACAGTCTATGGTCCCTGTATTCTGGTTAGAACGGAGAAGCTTATACAGAGGGTGCAGAATGCCTGTGCACGCTTTTGTTTCAGCGTTCCACCCAGGGCACATGTCACTCCATTCCTAAATGTGAACAACTTGCTCAAGATGAAAGCTCGCAGGCAGCTCCATCTGGCTTCACTGTTATTTGGCGTCATAGCGACGGGTAGGCCACCGTATCTTCACAGTAAGTTGGTCTGGGCTGCAGATCGTAGCAAGTATCCCAAAAGGTCGTGCACTCACGTCTTCGCTGCTCCCAAGCACCACTCAGTAGCATTCCGTGGGTCTTTTAGGTTTGCGGCCACGAAGATGTGGAATTGCCTGCTCCCGCCTGTGCGTGACCTGGAATCGTTACACGTCTTTAAAATCCACCTCAAAAAAATATTGCTAAATGAACAAAAATTCGGGAACGTACCTCTAGGTTGTTCACGAGGGTCCTCGGGGGCGGCGTTCTGGCGGTTCTGAGGCTCACTATCTGAACCTGGGTAGCTGCCGGGGCCAATAGCCGCATTAGACGAGCAGGGAAGTTGCCCCTGGGCGCAGGCGCGATCCAGGCCAGGCATCATCTTCATACAGTTTTTCTCGTGCAACTAGTCTTGTCCTGTGTGTTCTTTCTTACGCTGCATTGAACTAAACTATATATATTGTACAGACAATACCATTTATCTATCTAAGGATATTGTAACCCTAAAATTCGCCATATGCTTGTTACGTGGCAATGACATTTGGTGGAAGTGACGTTTAAGCGGATGCGTTCCGCTGTGCGCTGTGGTTACTGTCGCAAGCGGCAGTGGCGCCATCAATATGACTTTCTTGGTGCACTTGCAGATGCGTCAACAAGAATTGTGCAGTGCGTCGGGAAAGTCACGTCATTGTATGTATGTACTTATATTATATTATTTATGTACTTACATTATTTATTTTTTATTTTTATATATATATATATATTCTTTTTTCACTGTCATGTTCCCTTTATGTTACCTAGGTACTTCATGTTTAAATGTGTTTGTTCCCTCGTTCTACTTTCATTTTGTTTTTATTATTTTTCATCATTATTATTCTCTCGTGTATGTAGATACTGCACATTCGTCGCCCAAGGCTCAGCCTGAAAATCAGCGCTGCAGTGGTTACTGGCTGCTGTAGCAAATGCTGAGGCTGCGCCTTGTTGGCCACTGACCACAATGTTTTTGTTATTTTTATTTTTGTTGTCTTGTTAGTTTGTCCACTTACCTTTCTGTATACTGCTGTATGTACTCTTTATGGCCAATAAAAAGTTATCTTATCTTATCTTATCTTATCTATAGCCTTCCTCGATAAATGGACTATCCAACAAAAAAAGAATTATTCAAATCGCACCAGTAGTTTCGGAGATTAGCGCGTTCAAACAAACAAACAAACAAACAAACAAACAAACAAACAAACAAACTCTTCAGCTTTATTATATTAGTATAGAAGAAACGAGCAGACGAATCACCTGATGGTAAGCGATTGCCGCCGCCCATAGACACCTGCGATACTAGTATTCACAAGTACGGTACCACACTCATTTCATGAATCACAGCGCAGGCGTTCTGTGAGTCTGTGGTACCACTCCGGTCGAGCCGGCCCATTCATGCCAAAGCACGGCTCTCACATGTTTACACACATATGTATGTAGGTTTTCCTTGCAGAGATTCAATGGAGAATTGCCATACGACCTACTAATATCCAATAGTAAATTAAGGAAGCAAGAAGACTTTTTCAATCAGAAGCCAAAGCTTAAGAAGTTATTTGAACTGAGTCCAAGTTTGTAATAATTGGATGAGTAAAGATTTTCTTTCTACAGAGCTATTGTAGCTCAGTAGATAAACGCTTATTCCATTTGGAGGGTCGTGGTTCAAATAAGAACATGCACCCATGGATTTTTAAATCTATATGCATATTTCTACCATTAGCTCGGCGGTGAGGGAAAACATCGTGAGGAAACCTGCACGTGTCGGATAGACTCTAAAACGTATAAATCTGAATGATTCAGTTGATATGAAAAAGTGATCCCCTAACGATGTCGTACATCGATAGATATTTAGAATTTTGAAAATGCCGTCACTATATTTTGATTTCGATTTCATAATCCACTGTGGATATTTGGTATTAAATTCCAACAATTGAGTTAAACCTTATTATTTAGTATAGGTAGTTATTTTTTAATTAGAACACAATCTATTCCTACATACGAAGATGTGCACAGTCACACATGCTCACTCGCACACACGCATACATATACCTACAATCATTACATTATTACATCTTACAGACATTACTAAAACAACAGCTTACATATATGGAAGAGCGAAGAATTCTAATACAGGCTTGCTTGCTTAAAAGAAGTCTTCAATCACAAACCATTGTATGAACGTTTTTTTGATGAAAAAAAGCTGTTTTATTTTATTTTATTTTAGTCTACCTAGAGCAAAATAACATACGTACACCTACAACACAGTTTCAGGAAGGATAATTATTACTGTGAATATATCGTATAATATCTCAAAATGACAGTCCAAAATCGAGCACGACTAACTCGCGCTCCAATAATGATGAACTGTTCGATAAATCGAGTCAGTACAATTAATTTTGCACCACACTGTACCGAGTAATCAATTGGCAAAGGAATAAATCGGCTAGTTGCAAATTTAAGCCGTACACTGGCGTTCAAATTAATTACATCAACTGCGACGTGTGTCGGTGATAATTCACTGGTACGTTTGTCACTCGATATTTTGTGAAGTGCGATATTCATGTGGCGCAGATTTTTAATTCTTTCTGAGGACTGAAACTAGATATTTTTTATTTTTGTCTATTAAGTATAGGCTAATGCCCCGTTGTTCTAGTGGTTTAAGTACCAGGCCATGATCTTGGGCTCTCGGGTTCGATTTCCGGGTTGAGCAAAATTATTATTTAATTTTTTTCGAATATAGCTTGGGTTTGCGATCACCAATCTGCATTAGGGAAGCGTGGTGATTAAGCCTTATCCCATCATAGTAGCGATGACTTGATTTCTGTGATGGAGGCCTTTGCCCTGCAGTAGGACAGTATATAGGCTGATACCTCACTTTTTCTTTAAAAATAGGCAGACGCTTGACCACAACATCAATATTGATGTTTGCATAGTTATTGTCTATGGAATACATCTCTTTACAAGTTTTAAATGCAGATTGTTTCATATTAAACATTTTGTCATTAGTCTACAATACATTTGCCCATAAGGTTAATATAATATACTCAAATGACTGCAAAATAAAACTAATTAAATAACAGCCGCAAGCTATTGGCCTGGATAGAGAAATAATACCAAATGTTCATATTGTACAATCAGCTTCGTTGCATTTTAAATGCGGATTGGGTCTGTACAGTGGCCGGCAAAGTAATTACATCAACTAGCGAGCTGGGCGATAATTTGCTCGCTCGTTTGTCACTCGATATGCACGCCAGTGTAATGTGGTAGTCGGGAATTTTGATTTACACTCAAACAAAACAAGTACCTAGGTATCTGGTAATATTGTGTTATTTTTTTGCCTTGTAACGCATTGTTAATTCTGCCAATGTCAATTTATTAAGATCCATTCATTGAGACCGTATAGATGCGTTCGAGATGTTGTGCTGGAGAAACATGCTAAACATGGTTTCGGAACGGCGCGCACTCACAAACGCCTGATGGTAAGGCGCCCATTGACATAGACCTGCAACACCAGTAGAGTCTAGTACTAGTACTAGTGTACGCTGCCAACCTTTAACCCTTTTTTCCCCAATTGGGCCTCCCTCACT
This sequence comes from Cnaphalocrocis medinalis, assembly GCA_014851415.1. NCBI lineage: Eukaryota > Metazoa > Arthropoda > Insecta > Lepidoptera > Crambidae > Cnaphalocrocis > Cnaphalocrocis medinalis. The sequence goes on from CM026288.1 coordinate 11,766,020, forward strand.
CACTTAACTTCACGCCGGTCTTCTGTGAGTTCGTGGTCACTCCGGTCGAACCGGCCCGCTCATGCTGAAGCGTGGTTCTTCCACGATATGGTTCGACAGAAGAGATATCACGACCCCAGTAATGGGTATCGACGCAAGAAGAAGGTAGACTCTTTTTTTTTTTTTTTTTTGTTGACCCAGGAGAAATGCGTTACGCATACCCATCCGTCTGCAAACGGATGGGTTATGTCGGACTCCCCCCCGCAGAAGGCGGGGGTATACCGACTAAAACTCCTGGGACTCTCCCTCATCGTCCTTAAGTGGGAGAGGATCGTGGGGCAGTGGTACGGAACCTTACTCCACGATCCTCCCCCGGACGGCGGCCCGCCTTATACGACAGGCCTAGGCGCTTCCTCCCCCGGGTCCGGGGGAGGGAGAGGGGACAGCCGAGAGAGTATCGAGCCGTCCCCTCCAGGCGTAGGAGGTGATCCGTGCAATGCCGGTGGTGGGGTTACAGCCCCGCGCACCAGCGGATCCCCTCCTCGGAGAGGGAGAAGACGCACATATTGGCGTCGTCTCCTCCCCCTCCGTGCCCTGCGGAGCGCGGGAGCAAGAGGGTCTGCCTCTCGCTCGCGCTCCGCAGAAGGTAGACTCTAGGCTAACACAGTGAACTAACTGGTTCAAAGAAAGAAAGTTGAGTCTGAAAGTTGATGGCTCTGTACCGCCGTATTGTCTTGACTCACTTTAGCCTAATTGTAAACATAAGCCCAAGTTGCAGTTACAACGGACGCGATAGCACGGCATTACATCCATAGGCACTGCCAATCAGGGATGTTACGAATATTCGCATTCGCTTATGCGAATGGTTCGCATCGTTTTTAACATTCGCATCAACATTCGCATTCGCTTAAATCAATGCGAATGTTATGCGAATGCGAATGTGTGCAGGTCGTGCATGCGTGAACTCGCGACTCTTGATCTTGCTGACCCAGTTTATTAAAACTATAATAACAATAATTATTAGAAAAATATAAGGAACATTTAATCTTGCTAGACTGACATGTCTAATGTCTGTCAAGTCAGTACATTATGTATTTTTTTTGTCTTTTAAGTAATAAAAATGATTGATTTATGTGTTTTTTTTTGACATTTGATGTGACTGATGTTTTAAGTGCTTAAAATTCGCATTCGCACATTCGCGGCGTAAACATTCGCATTCGCATTCGCGAATGTGAAAATTTTGACATTCGTAACATCTTTACTGCCAATACTGCTATACTGGCCCGCGAGATGCTTCTTCACGCTTCATTTGATTCCATATTGTAATGCATGTCTCACAAACCGCCGCAAGTTAAAATATTCCATTACAATATATGTTTTGTTCGGCGGTACAGCGCGTCACTTTCCCATTTGCGTAATGCGACAAAATATGTTTGACGGTTTAATGGAGCTTTTAAAGATAACAAGGCGGTTCTGTTTCGAACAAAATATGCGGCAGACATTTTGTAAAGTATGGAAATAAAATATAAGGAAGGATGTAATGAATGATTCATTTTGGATCGTCTTGGAAAACAAAGTCAAAATGTGTATTGCTAATAACAGTACAACTTACAGTTTGTAATAAGTAGCTTAGAACATAATTTTCGTTTACGACATGTAAATAAATAGATTCACACCACATCACATGCATCGACTTGACTCCGTATTTAAGTATCTTAAGCACTTGTGTTACAAATGTCAGACAACAGGGGACACTGAAAAACACACGTATTCATCACATAGATGTTTGTCCAAGGTTGGGATCAAACCCACGACCTTCGACGTATGGGGCAGGGCCCCAAAGGCACCATCGGGCCAATGAGGGTGTTTGCAAATGCAAAATCCGATAGATGGCGTTACTTTGACGGCAGGTCCAACAACGAGTGGATTGGTTACATTTGACGTATCATGTTAAAATTATGAAGATGTTATGAAACAACCAATGTCCTCAAAGTTGAACCTCACGTCAACGTAACGCCATCTATCGGATTTTGCATTTGCAAACACTCTCATTATATGCAAAGACCAGAGAGAGACTAAGTATTATGAGACCCCAAAGCACTTACAGGGACGGAAAAAATAAACGAATCTCAAACCCGCATATCGGCGACCAAAGTGACTCGGCGCGAATTGTTTTATTTACCTTGGCTAAGTAATGCTATATCGCTTAACAGCGTCGGAACTTGGCTCCCGAGGGTCGAACTGAGTTAAAAACTCTCATATTGTTTTATCTACTTTCGTCTTAACCTCTCCGCTGGATGCGGGCGGTCGCGGTT